>VXBN01004607.1:23547-109668 GCA_013397395.1 Sinosuthora webbiana
CGCCCACGGCACCCGCGGGGCCGGCCCCGGGCACCGCTGCTGGGGGCGCGCACGGCCGGGGAGAGCGGCACCCCCGGGGGTGCGGAGGGCCCACCCGCGGGGGCGTCGGTACGGGGCTCAGCACAGATGGGAGCATCCAAAGCCCGGGTTAGCCCTGCCAGGACACTGGGGTCGTGGGGGGCATCCAAACCGGGGGGCCCCACCAGCGGCGGTCATTCATGGGGGTATGGATGGATGGGGGGCTCAGCAGACAGGGTGCTCCAACATCCAGGTGATTCCTGCCAGAGCATCGGGATCGCTGGGGAACCCACACCTGGAGTATCCAAACGTGGGGGCACTGGATACGCTTGTAGGCACCCACACCTTGGAGACATCCAGGGCAGGGCACCTGGGTCATCTGGGGCATCCACACACAAGGGGCCGTGGCTGGGGGACCCGGCACAACCAGGACGTGTGGTATGGGAACACTTGGGCTGAGAAATCATCACAGGGATCCTGCCCTGGGGTGGGGTCAGCCAGGCCCTGCTCCCCCAGTTCCGCCTGTGCCGGCAGCACCCACAGGCAGCAGGAGACACTCGGT
Organism: Sinosuthora webbiana; assembly: GCA_013397395.1. Classification (NCBI taxonomy): domain Eukaryota; kingdom Metazoa; phylum Chordata; class Aves; order Passeriformes; family Sylviidae; genus Sinosuthora; species Sinosuthora webbiana. Next base: position 24,128 of record VXBN01004607.1, read on the forward strand.
GTGCACATGCAGATGTGGCACAAAAGGTGCTGGACTTGGACACTTGGACACTTCTGGGTTGGAATTAAGTGCAGCACAGTTGATAACACAGAATCCCACAATGGTTTGGGTTGGAAGGGACCTTAAAGCTCATTTAATTTCACTCCCTGCCATGGCAGGAACACCTTCCACTATTCCAGGCTGCTCCAAGCTCTGTCCAACCTGGCCTGGAACATTCCAGGGATGGGGCAGCTACAGCTCTGGGCGCCCTGTGCCAGGGCCTGCCCACCCTCCTGGCCACAAATTCCTTCCCAATCTCCCATCCATCCCTGCCCTCTGGCAGTGGGAAGCCATTCCCTGTGTCCTGTCCCTCCATCCCTTGTCCCCAGTCCCTCTCCAGCTCTCCTGGAGCCCCTTTAGGCCCTGCCAGGGGCTCTGAGCTCTCCCTGGATGCTTTTCTTCTCCAGGTGAGCACCCCCAGCTCTCCCAGGCTGGCTCCAGAGCAGAGGAAATCCAGCCCTCAGAGCATCTCTGTAGCCTCCTCTGGACTTCTCCAGCAGCTCCACATCCTTCTCATGTTGGAGGCCCCAGAGCTGAAGGCAGCATTGCAGGTGAGGTCTGTCACAAAAGCAGAGTAAAAAGAAATAATTCCCTCCCTCAACCTCCTGCCCACCCTGCTGGGCAGGCAGCCCATGCTGTGTTTGGCTTTCTGGGCTCCACAGGGAGCCTCCCCACTCCCAGCCACTCCATGTGGACCAGCATGGGAGTGAACACACTTGTCCTCAGCCACTGTTTGCCCACACTTGTGATGCCAAAAAGCTGCTGGAATCAACCTGTCTCTGAAGCCACAGCACAGTGCTGCTCTTTGGAAGACACGTGGCACAGCACTCAAAGATCAGCTGATGAAACTGGAAATGTGTTCACCAGAGGGACAAAATCCAGCAGGTTGGGAAGGGAGCTGAGCCCCAGATGGTATCTGCAAGAGGAGATTTTGGGAGAGTGCTGATCATTTCTGAACTCTGGCCCCCAGCAGTCAGGGAAAGCCAGTGGCCACCCAGCTTTGTTGGATTCACAGGAGCCAGCAGGGTCTGCTCTTCATTCCTGACAGCGGGAAGAGCACTCAAAAACGAAGCAATTTTCAGTTCCAGGCATCTGATGTCTACCAAAGCCATGTGTTGTTGTGCTCCCATTGATATGCTGATACTTAATTCCTGAGTGCCTCCTCCAGCACTCTGTGACTGCCTCCCGTTGGCCTCTTCCCTGTGTTTACAGCATCAGAAGGAAACATGTAATTTTGGCTCTCTGAAGTGCTGGCTCTCTCACGTGGCAGACAGCTGAATCCTGCCCACCCCTGCCGGGCACTGCGACCACGAGGAGCTCACTCAGCTCTGCAGAAGCTGCATTAGGATTTTTGTAAATAATCCCTGAGATTGCATGTGCCTGTTGCTGCTTTCAATGCAGCAGAGAAGAGAACAGGTGTTGTGGAGAGGGATTTCTTACACTGGACACTGTCAGAGGGGTTCAGGTTGAAGGAGGAGATTAACAGAAAAGCAGCTGGGAAGTGGACAGGGGAGGGAAAAAAAAAAAAGGGTGGAAAATGAAATTTGTTAATTTGAAAGTCTAATTAAACTGAGATGGGCTCAGGCCCTGTTTTCCTCATTCTCTTTGAGAATTGCTGCTAAGGTCAGGCTTGTGTTGCCCCATTTACTGGCATTGTCTCCTTTTCTCTTGCCATTATGGCACGTGGTATCCCAGTGAAGGAGGAGCAGCAAGGTTTGATCCCTGTGCTGTGGGGATTCTCTGCATGAACTCCCAAGGCCTTTTCCCACATTATTTCCTATGATCCCAAGTCAGGGGCATAATCTTTTTTTCCCCGAGAGTGACTCAGCATTTGTTCATTTTCATCCATCTCTTCTCTCCACCAATTCATCCTTCCTTTATTTTCCCAGTTGCCAACAGCCTTTCTTAGGAAGCATCTTCACATTCTTGCTGCCCAAGTTGCCAGATCACGAAGAGCTGATTTTACAGCAGATGAGCTGGATGGTCATGGACTGGAAGGATTCTTGAAGAAAAACTATGTTAAATGGAGGAAAGGCAAAAAGAGAAAACACCCCACAGAGGGAGAGCGCAGCTGGTGCGAGACACGGCGCAGAAAAGGCCCCAGAAAACTCGGAGAAAACCCGGATTTAAATCCATCCTGCATTCCGCTGGCAGGAGCCGTTTCATAATTTACCTTGATTCGAGTGTCCCACTTACCCAGGCAGCATTTCCAGTTGCTTTTCATATCCCTGGCCCTTCGCAAACAGAACCCGGGCGCGTTGTGCAACGCTTATGTAAGAGGTGCCAAAGGGACGCTGCCAAGGCTCTGCTCTTGCTCAGGTGCCACCGTGGGCTCGCTGGGACTTGCTGCTGAGGGAAAACGCTGCCATCCACGCCGGTTTTCCTTGGAGAAGGAGCTGCCCGAGCCCCCAGGTGACAGATCTGTTCTTGCAGTGGTTAGCCGAGGTTCTGGGATGTGTTTGTTTCCTCCTCGCAGTTTTTATTATCGCTTCCGCCTTTCTCGGGCTTTGCTCCCTCACTGCTTCTGCTGAATCTCATGGGAAAGTCAAAGGGATCGAGATGTCTTTGTGTCTGAGGAGTGTTGCAAGGGGACGTTACACTGCCTGGCAGGGATTCCTCATGGCTGCTTTCATTTCTGTACCCTTATTCTAAGGTTAGGAGGCCTCAGTTCCTTGGAAATACCAAAAAGGGATAAAACGGAATCAGCTTTTCCCCCGGTGTTAGTCCTGAAGCTAAAACCTTCCTAACATCTTTCTGTTGTGGTTTGTTGTTTCTTTTTTTTCTTCTCCTTCTTTTCTTCCTGAAATATTTTAAGTGAAGCAGATCTTTGTTGCTTAGGAAATCCTGCTATTCCTGCAGCTCCCATTTCTCACCCCGAACTGTGCTATGACCGCCTACATTTACATGGGCTTTGCAGCCAAAGGAATTATCTTTGCTGCTTCTGTAAACACGATTGCACACCAGGGCTGCACAGGGGTATTTCACCGTGGAGGAGACAGAATTCCAGCAGTTAATTAAATGACTTGTTTAATCAATCACTCTCGAGGTTCTTCCTTCTGGAAGATGCTCCCTAAACTAAAGGAGCTACTTAAGAATAATAAAAGAAATGGAGATAAAGAATCATCAGCCCAGGCCTGGTTTTACCTTGGTGGCTGCCTTTGCACCATCTGACTGTCACCCTCTTATTCCTCTTTATTAGGAAAAGGTTCTTTCCCCAGAGCATGGTGGGGCTCCCTAGGGAATGGTCACGTTCCCAAGGCTGCCAGAGCTCCAGGAGAGCTCTCAGGCACAGGGTGGGGTTTTTGGGGTGTCTGTGCAGGGCCAGGAGTTGAACTGGATGATCCTCAGGGTAATTCCATGATTCTCCGATTTAGAGGTCAGCAAGACAGAGGATCTCTCCTAAGCCAAACTTCCCATCTATTTCCAATACTGTTTTTAATTTGTCCCCTCTCTCCTGCACTGACAGGCAGATGGACACTATTGAAAACATCCTTCCTCACCAGCCTCTCTCCTTGTTTGCAACGTGGCTTCAATGAGCTCCAGCCAAAATCTGTGCGTGCCAAGTTTGTTTCTAGGATTTCCCCCTGAAGATACACCTCAGCCAGGAAAAGGCTCCCAGCTCCTCTTGGCAGAACCAACCCAATCCACCTGCCTGGATGATTCAGCAGGATACTTGCAAAATCCTCCAGCCAGGTTTGTGCACCTGGAAACGGGGGAAGCAGCCGGGTTTCCAGGCAGTGCTCTGAGTTTCCCTTTTTTTAATGCTGTTTTTCATGGAAATGGCCACGTTTTCCTGCATCCTTGTGCTGAGCAGTTGCTGTCTGCTCTCACCTCTGCCCTCCTGTGCGTGCTCGTGGGAGGGAAGGGCATCCAGCTGGTTTCCTTCCTTTGAATGCAAAGAGCACAATCAGCTGCAAAGTCTCCTGAGATGCATCTACGTAAATGGGGTGACACAAACATAATGTATAGCCACAGTGCCCCTCTTCCTTCCGTGAAAAACAAATCCTTGCACACAGGGCTGAGCTGTGCCTCGTTCAATTCTCCTGCTCCTGCAAGGGACAAAAGGCTTTTCTCTCCCTTTAGTGTCTTTTCTCTCTTCCCAGAGCACAGCCCCTGGAGAGATCCTCAGTCTACAGCAGACTGATGCTTCCTCGAGCAAGTGAATTCCCAAGCTGGACATAAGAAACATCCAGCAGGTCTGGATGTCTCCTCCTTCTCTTGCTCTCAGCTGTGTTCTCTCCATCCATCATGCCAGGACTTCTCTCTCTTTCTGCTCTTTATTTTTTTTCCCCAGGCATTTTTTGTACTCATCATCACGTGCCCACATCTGCTGTCATCCCAACTGTCCCCAAAAGGCCATTCCAGCAGTGAGAAACCCTTCAGGATCCCACAAAATCCTCCCTATCCCTCTTATTTTGGAGGGTGAAGCAGGTGAAGCAGCATGAACAGCACTGAAAACTGCCAAAGTGATACCAAGAAGCTTTTAGGAGGTCCAGCAATCCTGAACTGGACTCAGGGGTGGAAAGGTGCCCACAGAAAGCCTGGGAATGTCTCCACAGCAGGCCCTTCACTTGTGGCCGTGGGTGAAGCAAGTGTGTGTTCCACTGGGGAGGAAAGCCAGCCTGAAAAACACAAACCACAAACTTAAAAAAAAATTTTTAAAAAATTTCAAATCTTCTTGAAGGTGCTGCAGCAGTTATGAATGCCTTCCACGTGAGTTTGTTAGACTGTGTAAAATTAGAGATATTTTAGCAGTCAGATAAAAAACTAGGGCTGAAGTGTTTCCACTGCTTTTAAAACCACCTTTATTATCCTGTTCAGTTAGAAATTTCTCCAGCTCTGCATCCACCGTTACCTGGCGAACCTCGGTGTCTCATTAAAACAACCATGGCTGCCCTTCCTCCTCAGACTACAGCACAAACAGATCACATTCTCCAAACCCACGTAATGCCTTATGTAAAACCACTTAACATTCCTTTTGAGGCTGGGACCCGTTCAGATGGAAGATGCAGCATAAAAGCACATTCCTGAACACGCCTGACCAGAAAAGCAGCGTGGTCTGGGGTGGAAAACGCAGTGTGTGCTCAGGAGAACGGGCCTGGCAGGGCACAGGGGCCATGTCTTGCACTGAAAACTCCGCACAACTCATTAGAATCATTAATTAAATCATTAAGGTTGGAAAAGCCCTCAAAGACCATTGAGCCCAAGCCTTAACACAGCACTGCCATGGTTGTCACTGACTCATGTCCCCAAGTGCCACATCCACAGTGCTCTGAAAACCATCCAGGGATGGTGCCTGACCACCACTGCCCTGGGCAAGCACTGCCTGACCGCCCTTTCCCTGAAGAAATTTTCCCTAATATCCAACCTCAACCTCTCCTGGCACAATTTCAGGCAGCTTCCTCCATTTTCCTCCATTTTCCCAGTCATGAAATGGTAACAATAATACAGCCCCAGTGTTGCTTTTATCTGTGGGCACCTCCCAGATGTGCTTTTCCAGCAGGGAGTGAGACCCAGCTGGGAAAGGTGGATAAAAGCTCAGCACACGAGATAGTCAACGAGAACTCACTCTCCACCACTGGAAAGATGGGATAAGAAACTGCACCTCCATGTGGGAAGTGAAACTTAACCCAGCAAAGGACTAAACACAGCAGCTTTTGCAGTGAACTGCAGCCCCTCAGATCCAAGAGATGTTCTAGGAGGCCAAGTCTTAATGCACCATCTGCCACTGGGAAACGAAATGTCCTTCTTGCTGCGCTGTCATCTGATGGCTGTTCGGGAGCAGCAAGTCAGCAGAGTGCAAAGCAGCATCCAAACCCTTCAGCTGAGGAAGGGGAAAGAAAAAGGACACAAATAGCTCCCTATCGGGAGCACAGGAAGCTGATTTATGAGGGGAGAGGTAATTGCTTTGTTAAAAATCGCTTGAGGAAACACAGCTCTCTAAAGGGTAAATAGTTCCTTATTCGTTGGGGGTTCAGGAAAACTTAGGTATTTATGTTGGAAAGGACGTACAGGATGCAGAAGGCCTGGAGAGTACAAGGGGAAATTAAATGGGAATCTCTTTAAGTGAGCAGCCCTGAGCTCTCCTGTTCCTGGGAGGCGGGGCAGGTTACATTCTGCAGCCCAAACGAGCCCATAAATAAATCCCAATAAACCCAAAGGCCACTCTGCAGTTCCCAGAGGTCTGCACACGTTGCCTTTGAGTTTAACCTAAAGCACCAGAGATCCTCATGAATTCTGCCGTGGAGCCCGTGGTTTGAAGGAAAATCTTATGCAATCCACACCACTCTGTCAGGTACTCCATGTGGGATTTCTGAATCCAAGAGCGAGTTCAAAGCCCAGGCTCCGTTTTAAACCGAGGATCAGTGCCTGGCTACATTGTCATTAGACTATACTGGACTTGCCTGGGCTGTGTGGCTGCCAAAGAAGCAGAATCCGTTCTGAAATAACCAATGCTGGACACCAGAGACTCCTACATCTGGCATCCATTTGAATTTTTTTTCTACCCAACTTCTGCAGACGTATTTCCTGCGCTGAGTATGTGGTAGTTTTTACGCCTAGAAAATCACACCTCCTTTTCAGGCCCTAATGATTCTCCGTGCAGCAAGTGCTACTGCACATTCCAGCATTCCTCTCTACTCCCTATCCCCGCACCTTTGGGCTCCTTAAATTGCTCAGCATTAATTTCTAGACCACGGGTGAGCTTCGCCCAGAATTTCAGCTGCTCCGCTGAAAATAATTGGGAAAGGCAGCTATAAATGCTTTCCACTTTGCAGTTTCACAGCAGCTTTTTTTTTTTTTTTTTTTTGACTTAAGTGAGCCCAGGGAGACAAGTCCCAGCAAGTCCGAGGTAATTCTGGTGTGACTTTCATTGCACTGGCTGCCCACAAAGCTGAAATGCCACTGTACCTGATTAACCCATGAGAAAGGATTACATGATGTGGCTGCAAGGCTGCAATCCAGATCAGTCCTACATCCTCCTCGTCTCCCTCCTCCTTTTCCTTCTCCTCTCGAGCCTCTCTGGAGGTATCCCAGCCTCTGGTGTGAAGGAGGGAAAGCTCAACCTGGTGTTTGGTATAAGAATATATATGGATATAAATATATATAAAATATAGGTGGTGTAGCCAAACTAGGGCTGTCTTCCTGCCTCAAACCAAGGGGTACAGGCTGAAAGCTCTGCCTGTCCCTGCACTTCTGCCTCCACAATGAAGACCTGTTGGAACAGGGTCAGAAGAGGCACAAAGATGCTCCGAGGGCTGGAGCCCCTCTGGAGCCGGGCTGGGAGAGCTGGGAATGTTCCCCTGGAGAGGAGAAGGCTCCAGGGATAGCTCAGAGCCCCTGGCAGGGCCTAAAGGGGCTCCAGGAGAGCTGGAGAGGGACTGGGGACAAGGGATGGAGGGACAGGACACAGGGAATGGCCTTCAGCTGGGAAAGAGAAGATTTAAGTTGGATATCGGGAAGAAACTCTTGGCTGTGAGGGTGAGGCCCTGGCACAGAGCAGCTGTGGCTGTCCCTGGATCCCCGGAAATGTCCCAGGCCAGGGGCTTGGAGCAACCTGGGATAGAGGAAGGTGTCCCTGCCATGGCAGGGGGTGGAATGGGATGGCATTTAAGCTCTTTTCCAACCCAAACCACTCCGGCATTCGGTAAGCCCCGGACGCGGCATCCGCAGGGCCGCGGGGAGGGCAGCGCCCTGTAACAGCCCCACGGCAGCGGTTCCCGGAGCGGAGCCGAGCCAGAAGAGACNCCGCGCCGGGGCGCTGCGGCGGCGCTGCCCGCCCGTCCCGTCCCGACCCGAGCGAACCCGGCCCGGCTCGGCCGCGGAAGGAGAACGAGAAGGAGGAGGAGAAGGAGGAGGAGGAGGAAAAGGAGGAGGCGACGGCGGCGGTGCTCGCCCTCCCTCCTTCCCTCCCTCCCCGGCGGGACAAAGGGCTGCGGCGCGCAGGTAGGAGCCGGCCCGGCCTGGCCGCCCCGGCGGACGGGCCGCAGCGCCGGCGGCACCGGAGCTTCCCTCCTGCCCGGCCCCGCTTCTTGCCTACCCCGGCGCTTCCTGGTTGCCCCGGGGAGCCGCGGAGGGCGCGGCCGCCTTTGTCTGGGCCGCCCGGAGCCCCCCCGAGCCGCCGTGTCCGCCGCAGGAGCCATGGGCCGGGGGCCGCCGCGTTAGCAGCATCCCGGGGCCGGCGGGGACGCGGCGCTGGACATGGAGCCGGCGGCGCGGGCCAGCGGCGATATCCTGAGGCGGAACCCGCAGCAGGACTACGAGCTGATCCAGCGGGTGGGGAGCGGCACCTACGGCGACGTGTACAAGGTGAGCGGCGGGGGGGCGGCCTCTGGCAAAGCCGGAGGGTTCCCACTTGTGTGCAGAAGGGTCGGCCGTGAGGGAGGTGAGGCCCTGGCACAGAGGAGCTGTGGCCGCCCCATCCCTGCAAGTGTCCGAGGCCGGGTTGGACGGGGCTTGGAGCAGCCTGGGATAGTGGAAGGTGTTCCTTGCCCCGTGGCAGGGGGTTTGGCTGAATGAGGTCTTTGAGGTTCCTTCCAACCCAAACCGTTCCGGGGTCTGTGCTGGCAGCACCGGAGAAGGTTCTCTCTCTCCGCTGCCCTTCCTGGAGGTTGGAATTGGCGAATATCGCCGGCGACGCTTCCCCACGTTACTGCCCGAGGAGGTAGAGGATATCTCTGGGCTGTACCTGTTTGCAGAACGCATCCAGTTAAAGCACCTGATTAAAAGGGTGCCACTTTATCCCCGAGGTTAATAATAGCCCGTGAAAGGCAGAAGCAGATTAAAGCTCTTGAGAAGCTGGAACGGAGCTGCAGCACGAGGTAGAGCTAGAGCAGCACATCCAGTAGATGCTCTTGGAATGGTGCATGCAGAGAGGGACCCTGTCCACGGCAGGGAGCTGGAACTGGGTGATCTTTTAGGTCCATTCCAAGCCAAACCATTCTGGGATTCTGGAATTCCGTATCGGTGCTAACATCACCAGAACCACAGGCACGGGAGACAGGAGATGCGGGCAGCGTTCTTCTCATATGAGCCCTGAACTCACACACCAGGGATGTCCCTCGCACATCAGGGATGTCCCTCTCACATCAGGGATGTCCCTCTCACATCAGGGATGTCCCTCACACACCAGGGATGTCCCTCTCACACCAGGGATGTCCCTCACACACCAGGGATGTCCCTCGCACATCAGGGATGTCCCTCGCACATCAGGGATGTCCCTCGCACATCAGGGATGTCCCTCACACATCAGGGATGTCCCTCATACATCAGGGATGTCCCTCGCACATCAGGGATGTCCCTCGCACATCAGGGATGTTCCTCATACCTCAGGGAGGCTCAGCAGCTTTCAGGGCTGGGCGAATTCATAAAGAAAGCCTCCAAGTTTTCAACCTGCGCTGGGCAACGTGCGTGTTCAGCTGTGCGGGGAGGGAGGCTGTGGGATGTTTTTCCTTTGTAGTGCCGTCGAGTGTGTTTAAAATAGACCTGACACAGCCAAGCGTGCAAGGGAAGGTGTGTTACTGTGCCACATGAAAGGCAGCGGTAATTGCTCCTGCTGGGGGAGGGCCCTTTGCTAATGTTCAAATTGAAGTTTTATAGATGGATCCTGTTCCCACCACCCCTTTGAAATGGTTACTTATGACCTCAGGGGAGTTATTTTTAAAACTTTTCGTGGTGCGTATTTACCTTCCTCTTTTATTTTATTTTTTTTTTTTCTCCTACAGTGCCGTGCACAGATCAGTCAACTTCTTTCCTAGGGACTCTAGCACTAAATCCTGTAAAAGAGCATTTCAGCTGTCATAAATCTGGAACTCAGCCTACCTTGAGCTGCTTTGTTTGCGTGTGTGTGTGTGTGCCTACCCGGCGCAGGGGCAGCACGACAAGAAATAACTAGTTGCGTTGCAGGGAAGTGTTTTTGTGTCATCCCTTTGTGTGGAAAAAAAAAAAAAAGAAAAGAAATATTCTGCTTCTCATTATCCTGGTAATTAGTGGAGAGAGAGCTGTGCTGACATGTCATCCAGCTTCCGCTTCCGGAGCTGGGTTGGATGCGCGGCTCTGCTCCGTGCCGTGTAAACACATCCATCCCCTTCAAACAAAAAAAACCACTCACAGCCCTCTGCCCCCCTCCTGCACTCCCTGGCTTAGGAAAAATGCTCCTTCTCCTCCTGAGACGGTCTCAGATAAGGAGCAAACCCAAACTTTCTCCTCGTGCAGCTTGGCAAATGGAAATCAAGAAGTTCTTGGCAGCCGCTCCGGGGCCTTGTTACGAGTCCCAAACAAGTATAAAGTTAATGAGTTTGGAGTTTGTGGAGAGGCTGCGTTTGTTTCTAGGTCACTGGTTTGCTCCTTGTTTTTGTAAAGGGCTGCAACGGGAACTGTGTACCGAGGGAATACTGAATCAGATGGCACTGCCTCTTGTGACAAATGTGCGCTGCAAACTTGTTTTTTTCATGTCATTGATGTTGTGGTCGTTTTAAAAGCGAGGTAAACCTTTTTAAAACATCGTGCTTTTAGTTTTCTTAGCCCCTGGTAAGTGTCAGTGCAGATGGCACATCTTGTGCTCGCTGAGGGCTGTCAGGAGTGTTTATAAGACGCGTTTATTAGTGAACATCCGAGTGTTTTTATGTTGCAGAGCTCGGGAAAGGTTTGCTGGAGAGCGCTCTTAAATTAAAATGGAATTTTCCCCTCACCTCTTCAAGTGGTTTCCCTGCTCCTTCACCAACAGTGAGTCACCAGCGTCTCCAGCACAGTTGTTTTTGGGATGTCTCAGCCAGGCAGCCTCTTGTGGGACATCTGCCTCTTCCTCAGATGCCTTTTGGTGCTGGTGGTTAATGCCTTGAATTTTTCTTGGGAAATTTGGTAGCTTTTAGAGTAATTGGCTCTTTTTTTTGGACGGTGAAGGTGGAGGTTAAGCAAATATTTCTCTTCATTATTAGGTTACAGAAGAATATTTAAGGCTTTTCCAAAATTCTCCTGCACGCTTTGCTTTTCGTTACTACCAGGAAAACTTTAAACAGAGATGTGTTTTTTCTTAGTGTTTGTGGGGTTTATTTCTCTTGTCTGTCACGTGGCACACAATGGCTGATTGTAGGATGGCTCCTAAGTGCTGGGTTGTTGGTGTTGTTTTAATATCTTTTTTTCCCCAAAATGCAGTTCAGGGCTGGGGAGAAACCATCTGTAAATAAACTCTTGTCTATTCACAGCCTGTGTAAATAGATCCAAGTTTGGGTCCAGCAGTCTTGGAAGTAATTTCCATTACAATCCTGACTTGTTAGTTGTCTCATCCGTGGTGGGAAAGCTTTTTTTTTTTTCTTTTTAACAGAGTATTTTAATACTCAACCAGTTCTGTTCCATTGGAATAATTTACCCCTCACTGCATTGCACCAAGATATCTTGAATTACTGACTTGTGAAAGAGGTTGTAATAACAAAGATGAGAACTGGAATGATATGCTGTTTAAAAAGTAGTATTTTTATGTCCCCAGTGTCTCTCAAATCTAAACTGGCTTTCCTGGAAAGGTCGTCTCACCATGGTCATAAAAATGAGAAGCTCAAAGCAGTGTTTAAAAATGGCACAAATTTGTTCTGTTTGCAGTCAGAAGTTCTGAAATGCATCTGTTTGATGCTGAAATAGATGTTGTGTGTGTGTGGTTAATAAAGAAACACACATTTGACTGAGGTCTTGGCACAGAAAATGAAAAAAAAAAGCTGCTGGAGACTGTAAACAAAATTGAACCCCCAGCACGAGGAAGTGGCTGGTCAGATCCCATCCCAGGTAAATTCCCAGTGTGGTCAGATGTTTTCCCAGGATGGGTTTTCACACCGGCATGACCCCTGGGTGAACCTGCAGCTTTTCAGTCGGGCTTTGTGCTCCTCATTTGTTTAAGGCTGGTTCCATAACACAGCCCCACCATCAGCTGTGTGATCCCACGTCCCTGCAGCCCGTGGTGTTTTCTGGAAGTACTTGGAATAGCCTAAGACTGGCCTGTTTTGCTTAACTTGTGGAATTCGGTTGCATCAGAGCATCCAGTCATTTGCTTGCGTGTAATTGTGGATCTCGGTGTCCTCGTGGGGCTTTGGAAAACAGGGGTTGTATTCCAGGGATAATTCGCTGCTGCTTGTCCTTCCCGAGTGGATTTTTTTTTTATTGGGAGTGTTTGTTAAAGGCTCTGAGGAGGTTTGGTGGAGAGATTTAGGGGGAATATTCAAGTGTCCAAGGCCAGGTTGGACAAGGTTGGAACAACAGTGGAAGGTATCCTATAGCACGGGGTTGGATTGGGATGAGCTTTAAGCTCCCTTCCAACCCAAACCATTCCCAGGGCTCAGCTTTTTTTTTTTTTTTGTGTGTGTTTTCCATCCCAAGTGGCCCCAAACAAGAGTTTGAACCGCTCCTGCCTTCAGCAGAGGGGGAACAAAAGGGTGGTTGATGCAAATGGCCGTAAATCCATCCTTGTTGAAGGCTGTTGTTTGGCAGCTGAGCCGGGAGCCCATGGATGCGCCGGGCCCGGCACCCCGGGATGAATAGCGGGATGTCTGTGCTCCCCGATGATCAAACATGACCTTGTGCAGCAATTCTAAAGCTGGCTTGTTTGGGCTTTTCCAAGCAGGATTGTGAGCAGGGCCACAGTGGCTTTCTTGAAAAGTAAGCACAAGGGACAAGGAACGCACCAAATTCGAGGCAGAAGCTGCCTGTAAACAAGAGGCGCTTTTTTGTTGAGTGCCATGAAAATTTCATTCTTTCTGGAGTCACCTGCTCAGTCTGTTTTCTCTTGAGATTATTACCATTATTTTTTAATCCCCTGCACCAAATAAAGGCATCAACTTAGAAGACAGAAACCTGCAGTGTTGCCATTGTTTGCTGCTGGAAAACAGTGAGCAGTGAAATTGGATTGTGGCACACACAGACTCTTTGCTCAAATGCGATTTAAAACAAGCAGCAAAAATATTTGTTTTACTTTCTTTGTGTTTTCTTTTTTTTTAATGGTTGCCATAAATGTGTCCAGTTTGAATCTTCAACCCTGCTTGTGTGGTCACTGCCTCGTTCTCAGAGCTCTGCATTCTGATTCCTGGTGCAGCCAAAGGCTGTCGAGAACCTGGATTTGATGTTCAGAAAATACTTCTCAACGTCATTCTAATCTCTCAGATAATGAAAATTTATCAGTTGTAAGTGTTTTACTGCTTAAGTCAACAGGTTAAGAACAGAGTATTAAAGGGGTTTTTTTTTGATACCAGAGGACAGTTATGGCTGTGACAGCTTTTAATCACATATTCCCAGCTTCACACAAATCTGTTTTGGCAGCTGCAGACCAATTGGATTTGGCCATCCCTGACTCAGCACTTCTGTCCCTGGTGGATATACATTGCTTCCACATATAAATGACCATAAAACATCTGTCATAGGGGGGATTCCACTCTTCCTCTGCAGATCAAAGCCCTCTGGTCAGCAGTGTTTGCTGTAGCCATGCCTCCTGAACTCTGTGTGCTCTTTTTTTCCATAGGAATGGTGTTTGGAATGACTTCAGACCAGTGCTCTTGAGTTTTTTTTTTCTTACTGCTGTGGAGTTCCCCTTCTGGGGAATGGCTCAGTTTTCTTTTAGGATGCAGTCAGGAGGATTTCTGTTTTGAGAACTAAGATGCTCCATGGCTTGTTGACGCCCTCTGTGAGGATATTCAGCAGTGGAAGGTGAAACCTTTGGGGTTCCATTTGAAATACTTGTAATAGTTTTTCTTATCAAGGATTTGGTCTTTGATGTGGGATGTTCCAAGCTGCTTGGCTTTAAATATTACATCCTGTCACTCATGTTTGTGTTTGTCAGGAGCTGGAGTAACAGGACAAGGAGTAGTGGGCTCAAAGTGAAAGAAGGAAAATTAAGATTGGATACGCAGAAGGAATTCTTGGCTGTCAGGGTGAGGAGGCCCTGGCACTGGGTGCCAGAGAAGCTGTGGCTGCCCCTGGATCCCTGGAAGTGTCCAAGGCCAGGTTTGGAGCACCCTGGACTTGTGGAAGGTGTCCTTGCCCATGGCAGAGGTGGAACTGGATGATCTTTAATGTCTCTTCCATCCCCAACAGGGCAGGGTTAGATGGTTTTCTGTTAATGGGAAGTTACGTGGTGGGAGTAGTGTTTCCCTTGTGGTAATTTCTCTTAACTTTGAGGAGCAGGCAGTCTCCGAAATCTTAAAAATGAAGTCTAATTTCTTCTCAATGTGAGATATCCATTAAAAAGGCAGCAAACAGTGCAATTCACACACCACCCACCCCCTCCAACAGCAGGGACCTGAGAGGGAAGAGCAGATCAAAGATCAGAACATTTGCCTGCCGGGATCTCCTTCCTCTCTGCCTCCAGGAGACGCGACTTGGCCATTTCCATCACCAACGTTTGGAAAACCTGGGAAGCGTCCAGGATTTCTGGGCTGAGTGGCTGACAGAGCCCCAGTTCTGTCAGAGAGGTGCGTGGTAGGAGCTCACAGATCATCCCTGTCAGAGGGAGCAGCTCTTCCTGTCGCCGAGGCCGTGACGGGGTTTGGCAGCGCGTCCCGCTGACACCAGCAACCTTCCGTCCTCATCCCAGCTGGAAAAACAACCTTCCTGCCACCTCCAGCCCTGCTTGGCACCTGCTGCTTGCTCGCAGCTGGGAGTGGAGAGGAGAGGCAGCATCAGCCCAAGGTGGTTCCTGTCCAGCAGAGCGGGGACATCTCCATATTCATGAGGTTGTTCTTCGGCTCCAGGCAATCTCGGTGCCTTCGTGGTTGGGATTGCCGAGGCTTTTCACAAGGACAGTGATAAGATAAAAGGGAATGGCTTCACGCTGACAGAGGGCAGGGTTAGATGGGATTTTAGGATTAAATTCTTGGCTGGGAGGGTGGGGAGGCCCTGGCACAGGGTGCCAGGAGAAGCTGTGGCTGCCCCTGGATCCCTGGAAGTGTCCAAGGGCAGGTTGGATGGGGCCTGGAGCAGCCTGGGATAGTGCAAAGTGTCCCTGTCCATGGCAGGGGTGGAATGAGTTGGTTGTTAAATTGCCTTCCATCCCAAAATACTCTGGAACTCTGTGACTTTCTCACACTTTGCTATTTCATTAGGTTTTCAGATTTTAAATTTCTCAAAGAAGCTAGAAGAGCTCTTTCCCAGTTTCTGAAGGATTTCTAGCAGTCAGAGCACTCAGCAAGGTTTGGTGGACACAGCCACCTTTGATTTGGGGAGTTATGCTGGTCCCAAATCCACTCTGGATTTCCAATAAAAGATCACATGTGGAAGCTGGATAAACCCTTCCTTCCTACAGAGACAAAATTCGTGAGTTTGGCACAGAGAGGTTTCTGTTCTGCTCTTCAGCTTTCTAAATTCTTTCACCCAAGTGTTGGAGTTATTAATTTCATCCAGCACAGTGGATGGTGTCTGCAAGGTCCTCCTCAGCCAAAACTCACCTTTTTCCATGATGGGTGGAAAACACCACGTGGAGAAGCTGCAGCTTGCTTCCAGGATTGTCCTACTCCAGTGCTTTCCCCTAATCCCTTATCCTGTGTGTTTCTCTTGCATGTTTCCACTGACTTCTATTGTCCTTAAGATAATAAAAAGATTATACAAATATAGTCATGGATACCCTCAGAACCACCCAGTCCTGGTGTCCAAAAACTGCTGCATTTACTGGTCCTTCCAAATGGCATCTTTAATGCCAGATTTAATATCTTGGCACGTTGGAATTACTCCTCCCCCAAGTGTATTTTTGTGTCTTCTACATGAATATAGTGTCTGGGAGGTTCGTGTTTTCATAGAGATGAGGAAGATTTGGCTGGAGAAAGAACGTCTGAGAAAAGAAAGCTGAATGAACCATATTTTCAGCTCAGTTTTAAAAAAGCCGGATTTGTAGCGTGCTTGAAATGTGAATTTTGGTACATTCCAGGAAGGCAAGTGGTGTTTTCCTTCTGAGTGAAGAGGTTATTGCATAGGGGACTCTGTTGTCTTACTGATAAGAAACCATTCCTAAGATATTTTTTTTTTAGTAGTTTTGTCTTGTGCAGCATTAAAGACATAACTTCTTACATTTGAGGGAATGGTCCACCCCCAAAAAGCTGTATTTGTGATGATCCACCCCCAAAAAAAACCTGTGTTTTTGTCCCGTTCTCAGCTGTGTGTGTGATTCTTTGCTGATCATCGCTGTTGGAGCAATAAAGAATCGAGTTCTGTTTGCCTTAACTTGCTGTTTAACGTACAGACATGCAGGATCAGGGTTGGACTATAAACACCAGGCTCCCAAAGATGTTTGGGGGATTTAGTCATTAATCCCAGGGGATGATAAGTTGGTAAAGTCTCTTGTGCAGGCACAGAGATGTAAACATGTAAAAAGAGTAAAGGTGGGGCCATACCATCTTTTATGGATGGATTTTTCCCTTGATAAAATGAAAAGAATTAAAATTTGACAGGAAGCAGAGCCTGATGGGTGCTCCTTGCTCTCAGTGACGGAACAGCTTCAGGTGTTTGTGTTTTATTTATGCGTGGCTGGGAAACGACAGCAGCTGAAATTTTGAAGCATTTGGTCTGCAGTGAGTAAAGCGGAGAGTATTTGATGTGTTCCTTGTAAATACTCACAGCCCAGACCCCAGACAGTCCCCAGGACGAGCAGTTTCTGATAAAACCATTTCGTTTTCTCAGGCATGTGTGTGATTAAATTTAAAGCCCTGGTTCGAGCTCTGGTCCTCTGCTCCTTGGTTAATTATAAAGAGGCAGGAATAACTTCTGGCTTAACACAGAGCCTTCTAAACTTTGCCAAGCACTTCCTTGTCCTGAGAGCCTTGTTTTTAAATTTGGCTCACAGCATCAAACAGGGCAGAGGGATTTCTGAGGAGGGATGGAGAGATCTCGAGTTTTGGTTTTCGTGATCCGTCAAGGAACCGCCTGTCCGGGGCACACGGACGTGGATTTTTCCTTTTCCTCATTCCGTGGGCGTTGAGGTTTGTGTAAATCCTGCAGTGGGATGTCTTGAGCACAGACTGGCTGTGCTGGCTCCAGGCAGCTCCAGGAGGGATGGAGGAGGAGGAGGAGGAGGACAGGCTGTGGCTTTGCTCCATGGCAGCATTCTGTGCAATTCCCCATCCCTGGAGCTGTTCAAGGCCGGCTTGGACTGAGCTCGGAGCAACCTTGTAGTAGTGGAAATGTCCCTGCTCACATCAGAGGGTGGAAGGAGGTGTTGTTTGGGTGTTCCAACCCAAACCATTCCATGACTTTTGGAGTAACTTTCCCCCTTGTGCTTCGTTGCGCTTCCTCGAGCGGAGCCGAGGGAGGTTTTTTGGGAGCAGGGAAGCAGCCAGGCTGTGCAGAGTCTCCACCACGATTTCCTCTGGCTCTCTGCAGCACATTCCTCAGTGGTGTCTGGCTGGGGAAGGCTGCTCCATGGAAAATGCACACAGCTGCTGCAGGGAGAGAGGGGATTGCATTCCTGGGAGAGCGGAGTGTCCAGCCTGGGATGGAGGGATGAGCCTTGAGGGCTGCCCAGGGATCCAGCAAAGGTGAATTTAAAACCATGTAAAATCACAATAAAGAAAATAAAATCTATGTAGAAAAAAATGTTTTCAAAATTTAAAAATACTTCTTTTAAAATCCCACTTAAATTGTCAGGCCCAATTTACCAGGATATTCTAATTAGGTAATTACACAAATTACTTGGGCAGCAGGGTTTTGGTTCATCTTTCAAAGCAAAGTGAGGAAGTCGCTGGCCAAGTGCTTGAAATCAGGTGACTGAAGTGAAACTGGTGCTCCATCACTGTAGATGAAATTGCAGAAAAAGATTTCTTATTTTCAGGACATCTCAGAAAAGAGTATTTTTTTTTACATAGTTTACGTGAGTTAATCGGTTAAAATTAAAAAAACAATAATTTAAAAAAAAAAAAAAAAAATCAGACCATTTTTTTTTCCCCCCTGTTCTGGCTAAAAATAAAAGTGTGAGAGGATGAGATAACTTGCACGATTTTCAGTTATCATCTGCAATGAAATGGCAGCAGATTTCCTCTTCACTTCATCAGCAGAAGTGCAGAACATATTTTATCTGTAACCTTTCTCACGTACCACCAGCACATTTAGAGACTTCCAAGTTTTTCCTCACTAAAAAACCTCCTGAAATGTCATTTCTGTTTATTCCAGCAGAATTCCAGGTTCTGATTTTCGAGTTTTCTCCTGGATTAGAGATATTGCTGATCCCTATTTCATCACTATAAAATTTAGAAGGCTCTAAATAATTGCTGGGGTTTATTTTAGTGGAAACAGCTGTCCCAGTATCAGAAAGAAGCATCAAATCTTCCCCATCTCCCACCCCAAGAAGGTGACAATTGATACAGTCCAGATGCAAAACCAAAGCTTAATTGTAGAACAGAAAAAGGATCTTCTATTTTTAGCTAATTTTCCTTGAACTTCTTCAGTTACACAACTCCTTTATTAATTCTGTTCTGGTCACTGGTTTATTTAACAGTAAAGAGCAAAACACTGACCTGTTTTCTTCATTAAGGAAAATTTATGGCTTGTTCCTTTTCATTTTGTAATTGTGAGTTCATCTCTGAGGAGCTGAAATTTTAAGGATTAATGAACAGCTTTGTTGGAGGTAGATCTTTCTACTTAAATCTACATTTTTCCACCTGAATCTCTCTAGATTCTATCTGATAAATTATGATAAGGAAAAGGAACTGATTTGGATTTTTACCTTTGGTTTGGAGGGCTTGATGTAACAGTTGCAATCTCAAAATTCCTTTTTTTCCCCCTTTAAAATGCAAGTTTTGCCTTTCTGAGGAGACGCATCTCACTCTGTGTTAGCTCATATTTACAAAGCAGTAAAAAAACACCTTTTTCTCTGGTAAAGAAGTAAAGATGGTCTTAAATTCTTTAGGTTTTAATTATAAAAAAGCAACCCATCTTTTCCTTCAGGAATTTGTTTTCTCCCTGCCTGGAAAGCCAGATTTTTAGCTGGGTTTATTTTTTTTGTCAGTGAAAAGAAGACACACAGATACTTTCTTTCAAATATTTTGGTTGTCACATCTCTTAGTTCTTTCATCTCTGAGGAATAAATAAATTCCCCTGCAGCTGATGAAATGTATAATCTTTTAATGTTACTTGGGTTTGTAGTCCATAATACTGTGAGGGTTTTTTGTTTTTTTTTGCTGTCGTGGTCTATGCATTCAACATAGGAATACAATAAAATCGTTTTACATTTCTTCTCCCTGTCTTCTGGTGAATAAATCCTTTTAAAATCCATCTTGGTCTGTAGTTTAATGTATTTGAAGATATATTTTATCTTTTTTTTTCCTCTTTTCTTTTCCCTATTTTATACCCTGGCCTGTAAAGCTGTTGGGCATCTGTTCATTTTTAAGCGGATCAGCAGCTCCATGGGCATTCTTTGCTTCTCATGATCTTATGTTCAGAAATGTTTATTATTCCCCAGGAAAGTGAGTTATTTCTAGTAGCTTTTCAAGCCACTGTAATGCACACACAGTTGTAACTTGAAAAGGTTCTTTTCTGGTTTAGTTTTTTCTCTCCAGCTGAGTCAAAACTGGAAGGGACTGGAGCCTTTTTAATTTTTTTTTTTTTTTTTCCCTCATGTGGTATTTGTTTGTATCTTTCGTGCTGCATTAGTTGCTAAATAGTACTTTTGTGGTCAGGGTCTGTTTCTAGCTTTAGCTTTTCAGTTTTGGAAGGATGATGCCAAATATTTTTGCAAAGGATGATCTGCCAAGAAAATTTCATAGGCCAATAACCAACCTCTGCTTGGAAGCACACGGCTGACTTCTTTTGTTATTTTTTCCCCCCCCCCTTCTAAATAAATGTTAAGTTGTGCGTTGATCTGTTGCTTTATTATTGTTATCTTTATTGCCCCAGGTCTTTGTCCTTCAATAATTATCACCAGGGATGAGAATTAAATGTTTTTAGTGGCTGCTGAGACCTGTAAAAACCCCTCTGCTTATCCAAATCCCCCAGTGTGGTTTTCTGGAGAATAAAGGGAGTCGGCCTCACGTCATTAATGAGCTGTTAATCCCTTATTGCTTGACTTAATTGGCCTTGAGTAAGAAAGTGTCAGAGTGAAAGGTACGTTCTCCTCCTCCCAGTTTTTCCCTGCCAGAGATAAACTATCTAAATTTCACCGATCTCCAGCAAAAGTAAATACACTGAAGCCTCATTTGCATTACAGCCCTGGTCAGGAGTGCCGGCAGCGGATCTGGGATTCAGGTTTTAATGTGGAATTTATTTAAATCCCGGGACTTCTGCGTGTTCTGAGTTCTGTCCTTTCCACGGGGGAAGCTGTAAATGTGGAAATAGGGAGTGACAGCTGGGAATTTTTCCCCCAGCCTCGTGCTGCTGCATGTTCTGGGCCGTGAGGACTGGCAGTATCCATCTGGAGAGCGCCCACAAAATCAATATTTGTGCTCGTACAACGTTCAGCCCAGAGATCCAAAGCGATGGCTCCGTTGCAACTTAGAGAATGAAAACGAGTAAAATTAGCGTGGAAATCTTCGTTTTGGGTTTATCCCAAAAAAGCAGTGACTGCTGGTTGTTGGAGACGATTCTCTTTTAGTGCCTTGAATGTGTAAAGTCTCTGTTTGGGAAATAGTTTCTGAAAGCCTTTGTGCCTTCCACTATAAAGGAGTCTGGTACTGCTCTCCATCTCCAAAAAATCCAGCTGGAAGGTTACAGGGAGAACAATTTCCCCTGGATCTTTCTGCTTCCTAAAAGACAAACAGCCCAGAAAATTAGGAATGGTGTTCAGGTGTCTTTTTCCAGCAGCAAGGAGCAGCCAGACTTCTGCCAGAGGTGTGAGCAGACCTGCAGTGAGGAGTGGAGTGTCCCCATGGGGAGGGACAGCTGGAGCAGCACTCTGCGAGGAAAGGCTGAGACATTTGGAACCTGGGGTGATTTCAGGACCTGAAGGAGCCAACAAAAAGGATGGAGAGGCTTTGAGCGAGGGCCTGGAGGGACAGGACACAGGGAATGGCTTCCCACTGCCAGAGGGAGAGGTTAGGTGGGATGTTGGGAAGGAATTGTTCTCCTGGATCCTCTGGAACTGTTCTCCCAGAGAAGCTGTGGCTGCTCCTGGATCCCTGGAAGTGTCCAAGGCCAGGCTGGACGGGGCTTGGAGCCGCCTGGGATAGTGGAAGGTGTCCCTGCCATGGCAGGGGCTGGAACTGAACAACCTTTAATGTCCCTTGCAGCTCAAACCATTCTGGGATTTTGTGATTCTGTGATGGTTTTGTCTCTCTGGCACAAATCAGCCTGTCCAGTAAGGCTGGCATTAATGTTTGCCAGAATTGTCCAGTTTTGGGGGTTTTTCTAAGCTTTCCTCCTTCGTTCCTTTTACGTTTTTAATCCCTGCACAGACCTTCAGAGGTGAAGGAACATCTTCAGCATCTGTTACAGAGACACTCTCAGCACCAAGGAGAGACTTACCCAGTCTCATAATCCCTTCAGGTTTTCTTGGCACAGGGCTGTGGGGAATTCTGGCTTGATTTTGCTTATTTTGTCTTATATTAAAGAGGGTTTAAACCCCCAAACCAAGAACTGCAGCTGCGTGGGTTTGATACAGGCACCATCTGGGGAGTAATAATCCATGGACTATTATAATATTATTATATTGTAATACCATATTATATTATAATGCCACGTTGTTGTTATTATTATTATTATTGTTGTTATTATTATTATGATGATGATGCCATTATTAGGAGTTTTCTGAGGGTGCTCTTGGTGTGTGCTGGTCCTTGGAGAGGAACCAACACACTCTGCTCACTCCAGAGCTGGGAAACAGCAGTGGGAGCTGCTATTTTTGGCTGGAGCCAGGACAGGTGATTCTTCCCCTTGACCCCATCCTGACACCAAGGTTTGGATCTGCTCTGAGCAGATGTGGCTTGGCTCTGGCCTCTCTGCTTGGGTTAACTTGCACATTTTCCAGGATGGTTTTTTTAGAGCTTTCAGAGAGTTTGGTTTCTTTTACAAAAGAACTTTCCTTAATGTACAGCACTGCAGAAAGCTGCCATGTCCTCTTGTGAAGGATGGCAACTTTAAGTTCACACAGTGCAGATGAACTCTTGCTGCTGTTAATCTGGGATTTCTGAGTTGTTTTCTGGCTTCAACTGACATTTTAGGAATCCTCAGCTCTCCCCTTGGGGTGTTAAAGTGACCTGGTAAAGATATTGTGTTTAAGAGGAGCAAACATCTCCTTTCCAGTCATTGAGGGTATGTTGCTGATAATTGTTTTTTTCCAGCTCTAGTTACAAAGCAGTTTTTAAATCTGTCATATTTACGTAAAGCAAAAGTGTAAGCAGAATTGTATTGTTAATTGTAATAAGCACTAAGGAACATTTATTTAAACTTCTGCGTTAGGGCATGATTCTAATTCTGTTAGAGTCCAGCAGACCACCATCCACCAAGAATTCCCACCAAGTTTTCATGGGTTTTAGGGCAGCCCATAAAATGAGAGACATTTCTTTGGGTCACTTCAGCTGGGCGAGAGCTCTTGACAGTGACAGATGTGAATTCAGAGACGTAGGAAGGCGAATTCAAGGGCTCTGTTTGATGATGCTGTGAGATGTGGAAAGAAAAACGCAGCCCAGTGGGGATTTCCAAACCACACAGAGCAGGTTAGGAGTCACAAAGTGTAAGAGGTCAAAAGCTGGAAAGCAGAGGAGCTCGTTTCCCTCACAGGGCAGGAGGTCAGGTACCTTTGGAAGGGATATTCAGTGTCTGGGGACAAGCAGGCAGCACTTGAGGCAGCAGAAGATCGTGGTCAGTGGTGAGTAAAGCTTGGCAAGGGCTGAATAAGCCGGGGAGGGACGGGAGGGCAGCCACAGGAGCTGCAATTATGATTCAATTAAACGAAGACACGCTCCAACAAACAGCTCCTCTGCTGAATGGAGCCGTTGATCCAAGGCTGGGGATGAGACTGTGACGTTGGGGAGAGGAGAGGATTTCACCATGGAAATTGAAAACACTAATTTGGAGCCTGTGAGAGGGATTTTGCTGCATGAATCTGCCCTTTCACCTCCTCGGTGGTTAGGAGAAAGTGGCAGGAAGAGGACACTGAGCACAAATTCAAATGTCCAAGATTCCCCCATTTTTTGGCCATCTCACGTGGCTCAGCGCTGTGGACCCCCCTGGGCTGGAACTGTTTGCCTCGCGCTCTTGAAAACAAATAAAACACAAGTGCAGAGTGCACAACTGGTTCTGAAACCAGTTCTCTGTGTTATTTCTGGTGGCTGGCTCCAGAAAATGTCCTCCCCAGAGCGTGTTTTCTCAGGTGTGGTGTTTGGGTGTGCGGTGGGAAGCGCCGCGCGCGGGGATTGCCACGGGTCCCACCTCCAGTTCCATTGTCCCACAGCAGCTGGTTGGGAAGAAAGTCAAGTCTCAGTGGGGAAAACCCAATGATTTTTTTGGTGTGTAATACTACAAAACTCTCCCAGCTCCCCAAAATAGTCCTGCCAGCAGTGCTGTCACGTTAGTGGGGTGGGATGTGCTCGGTCACTACAGCAACCCAATGGGATATCAAAAATAAAAAAAAAAAAGGAGAGTACTTGTGTTTGTACTTGGTGTTTTGTTTTATTTTGAACACAAATTCCACGTGGTGGAATTAGTATTCAGCTGCTAAAATATTCTGGAAGAGCTGTGCTCAGTGGGATGCTGTCATTCATCCTCTGTCAGGCTGTGGGACAGCTGAAGAGGTGACCAAAAGGCTGCTGCCAAACTCTTCTTTCTCAGTAAATAAACTCTGTAAGTGACATTGAGCAAAATAAAATTTGCCAGTGGTTCATTTCAGTCAAATACATCCTTGTTCTGATCCCATTCTTGTGTGGCTCGTGTTGGAGCTTTGCAATCCTTCTCCAAAATCCCTGAGTTTTAGTTCTCATTCTACAGGGAACTTGATCTTCAGGTTTGAGTCTCATGAAATAAAATTAGGATCAATACTAATAAAGGACAAAAGCTTTGTCTTCCTCTTGGAGAAAGTCTTACAGCAAATGTCTTGGGAATTTGGGATCTATTTCTGTCACATGGAACTGGACCACATTGCTGGTGGCTATGTGGACACCAACGCTGAGCCTTTCAGCCTTTAGTGTCAAATGAATTCTTAAAAATTCTATAATAAAGCAGACTTTATTATATATAGAAGGATCAAAGCCAGAAGAATTAGAGACAATAAGACATCTAAGAAGTTTTATCTTCCTTAGAAGTGAAGTATTAGATTTCAGGAGAGATCATCAGGGTTCATTATATATATGTCATCCTAATGGGATAAATGCATCCTGATGGGATAAATGCATATAAATGGTTATTTTCTTTGTCAATAATAGCTCACGAGATATTGAACAGGTCTGGATTACTTGGCATGAAGTAACAGCTTCCCTGGCCTCTGGCTGCTTTCAGCAAATTTTGAATTGAGACTTGAAATACAGGGGAAATTTCAAGGGACGAGGAGGAGGCGGATACTTTGTTGTTGGGCTCAGAAAACATAAATAACATGAGTCGAAGAACTGCAATTTCTTAGCCTGTAGTTCCCCCTCTGCAGTGCAGAAGCATATGAATAAGACAGACTGATAGATCATTAACTAATTTTTCACGTTAGGGACTTCACATTTTTGTCAAATATCATTTCCAGTCAAATTTCAGGTTCGATTCACAAAGCCAGTGATGATGTGGTGCCTTCCCGTCTGAGATTTCCCTGCTAACTGCACAGTTCTTTTTTTAAAAAACACCAGAACGATGCAGACTGCAGTGATGACTCGTGGGAAATGAGGATTTCTTTAACTAAACACGTCCCAGAGTGATGTGAGGAATCCTGATGTGACAGTTTTCATATCTAGGTGTGTACACGGAGAACCAGTTTTTAGCCCTCGCCTTGTTGCATTTTTAATGAGAGCAGTAATTCATTATTGATGGAGTGTTCAGCTGGCAGGTGGCAGAGGGGAAGGTGGAGCTGTGTGCACCTGACAAAGCTGCTGCAAGCCCAGAGGAGGGGACAAAAGCCTCGGGTGACATTTGCGGGCGGGTGACGTCCCTTGGGAAGCATTTTGGGTGATCTGCTGCTTGCTCACAATGCCAGTGTCTAGACTGGAGATCTAAACCCATTCCTTATCTGTGAGCATCCACACAAGGATTTGGGGGATCAGGGAATAGATGGGATTTTGCCTTTGGTTCTGGCACGACAGGAGGTGAAGATCACGTGTGGTCTTGGTGTCATCCACTCAGGAATGTGTCTGGTGGAAGGTGAAAGCTGTGGGACCAGGAGACACAGTGGCTCAGACAACTCGATATGTTCAGGTCATAAATATCAACCCAGTGGGGACTTCGGTGTTCCAGCAGGCAAAGTGTGATGATTGAAACCCAAAACAGTCCATGTCCAAGCTATAGGTTATATATGAGCCTAATGGTGATATTGGAAAGCAGCAGGACACGATTTAGTGGAATTGTGTCGTGTGTGAGAGCTGAGAGCCAGGAACTGCAGTGATCCCCACCCTGAACCTTCAGATCCCAGCCAAGCAGACCTTTGGCAGACTCCATCCATTCCTTCAGGCTTCAGCCTGACAGTGGCAGTTGCTGCTTGTATGGAAAAGGAATGTTTGTGAGGAATACGATCCTTTTCGTGCTCCAGAAGTGAAGCTGACGCTCTGGAAACGGTGCTGGCGACTTTTATCTGAACAGCTGAGCTGCTCCTGGGTAAAAGTTTGGATAGTGGAGCATCCCTGAGGCAAAGTGTGTGTCCCTGCTGGGAACATCCCTGCTTCACGTTGGTGTGACAGGACCAGAGCAGTCCTAATCCTTTATCCCACCGGGATCCACCTGCTCCTTCAGGATTTTGAAGGACACCAAAGATTTTGCTGTGGTCTAAAAACACCTCGGCGGGAAGGCGCCTTCAGAAGTGGTGAATGTTTCCTTTGTGGTTTGCAGATGACTCTGATTTGGTCTGCAGAGGTTTGGGTCCTTTGTAGAGTCGTTCAGGTTCTCTTTGAGATCAGGTTGAGTCATATTTGTGTCCTTGGCCTGCGTTTTGACACCCATCTCGTGTCCTAGCACGGCAGGACTTTGATAGGCCAATCATAGGGTTGGGTTTGGTTTGGTGTAGTTTGGTTTGATGTGGTTTGGTTTGGTTTTTTTCCTGGCTGGAAAGCCTTTCCCTATTTTGAAGCTTGACTAAGTGTTGCTAAAACCAAAGGGTTAATCCTTCAGGCTCTTGATTTTTCCTTATTTTAAGACTTCTTGTCCATGCAGAAGAGAAGAGTTTTCTATAATGATTCTCTTCACAGGGTCAGATCTCCTTTACATGCTCATCTCAAGCCCAAATTGATTTAACTTAACCCAGTGTTCCCTCCATTTCCTGTGATCCACCTCTTCACCAGATCTCAGCTGTTCAGGAGACTGCACATTTCTTAGGGTAAGAATGAAACAATTGGGATTAAACTCCTGTAACTCTTGGATGCTCAGCCACGGTGCCTAATTAAATCAGATCGTGTGTCCTGGATAATAGTTTAGCTCTGGTGATGGTGCCTGAGTGATTTAGTTACTAGAAAGTGTTCATGAAATCCCCTCTCAGAACTTTCGGTATCTGAGGTTCCTCTAACGCCTTCTTCCAGCACTGAATTCTCAGTTGGAATTTGGAGCTTGTCCAGAGAGGACAGTTCTGTAGAGACTTAATTGGAGCTTTTTCTTCTTCTGAGGAGGAGGATTGTGGGGAGCAGGGCAGGAGTTTTCAGAGTGGAGCTGTTGCAGAGAGCTCTGACTCATCCCTGGTGTCTCTCCTGCCCCTCTCAGTTCCACTTTCGGGGCACGCTGAGGTTCAGCACCATGAGATGAGTGAGCCCCTGATGATCTTGGAGTGCCAGAAACTTCCCTTAAAATGGTGTTTGAGTGGCATGACCTCTCATTTCCATGTTCAGGAGGAATTTCTTCCTCGAAAGGGTGGGCAGGGGCTGCCCAGGGAGGTTTGGAGTGCCCATCCCTGGAGGTGTCCAGGGAATGACTGGATGTGGCTCTCGGTGCTCTGGGCCAGGTGACAAGGCGGTGGCAGTCACAGGTTGGATGATCTTGGAGGGCTTTTCCAACCCCATTGATTGAGGGATTTGCTGGTAGATGGTTTAAAGTCTGGAAAAGAACTGCCAGGAACACTTCACAATTCCAGCCAGGCTGCTGCTGTGCTGATTTCCAAACCCAGATTATCCTCACCCACGTTGGTCTCTGCTTTGCATTGTGTTTGTATCAGACAGCATCATGTTTTTTGCACAATCTGTAAGACTGTGAGGTGCCTTTGGATTGCAATTAAACATATCTTAACTCTCTCGTTTCAGGCTAGAAATCTTCATACAGGAGAACTGGCTGCTGTAAAAATAATCAAATTAGAGCCTGGTAAGTTTTACATTCTTTCCTGTATTTTTGAATCGCGTTTTCATTTTTTCCATGTGTTTATTTTCACCCACTGTGAAGTTCTGGACAAAAGAAGTGTTTGGGTTGTTTTGGGGTGGTTTTTTTTTTTGTTTGTAATTTCAGTGGTTAGATGACAGGAAGCCCTGCAGGATGTACCACTGCTCTTGGCTGTGTCAGGCTCACTGTTTCCTTGTTTGTTCTTATCTGCCTGATCAATTGCTGCGTGAAGAGATGTTGCAATTACAACGCGTTGTTAGTACAAAGAAAAGATTTGGGGACAGATGGTAAATTGTGAGCTCTGAGCTAGTGAGGAGCTGGTGGGCTGTGGGAGCTTGAAAGGGGGAAGGGATCCTAACTCCCACCAAAGGTGCACTGGGAAAACCAGAGTTCTGAGTCTGTTTTTGAATGTGTCATCTTTTCTTTAAGCCGTGCTGAGGGAGGAGGATGGCTCCTACTGTCACTTCCCCACAGAGTTTCTGCCACTCCTCCTAAAAGCAGGAGAGCCAGGGGATCTCCCTCGCTGCCCAGGAGATTTGCTGAGCTGAAGTTTATTCTGAGTCCTGCACACAGAGAGTTGAAATGTGAAATTGTGACCTGAGTGGAAATCATAGAATCCTAGAATGGTTTATGCTGGGAGGGTCACAGAATCCCAGAATGATTTGAGTTGGAAGTGAAGATCATCCAGGGCTGAAGGGCANCGAGTTGGAAGAGAACTTAAAGATCATCCAGGGCTGAAGGGCATTGAGGGGAGGGTTAATTTTTATTTCTGGTTGGTTCTGTGCAGAAAAAGAAATGGATTTGAAGGCTGAAGGTAGAAAAAGCATGAGGAGACTCAGGGGGGAAGTGAAAACCTTTGGGTGCCTGTGGCTGCTCAGTGCCCTTGGCAGAGCAGGCCTGGGTTTGTTAGGGGGACTGCAGTGCTAAGCTTATTTAGGCAGTGGGAACAAAGTGGGAATCCCTCAAACCCCATTTGAAATGCTGTGGCCAGAGTTTGGGGCAGTGGGGCTGTGGAGGGCAAACCACTCTGGCCAGCAGGTCTGTGGTGAGGCACAGCCATGCTTGAGTGACAGAAAAAGGACAATAACCCAGTGCTGGTTGGGTGAGAGGGTTCCTCCAGCACGGTGCCACTGCAGTAATCCAGGTGGAGTGTGTCTGGTTTTATTCTGGATTTGAAGAACTGTTGTGAAAACCGAAGGGAAGCAGGGGCCAAATCCTCTGTCCACAAAACTGAGGGAGGAGCAGGATTCTGCCTTTCCTTGGTGCTGCTTAAGCACTACAGTGATAAATGCAAGACTCTGGCCTCAAATCTGAGAAGCCCACTTTAATTAGCACTGATGACCGTGTCTTGTGTTTGATTGTGTTGGTCTGATCACCGCAGGGAAGCGATTTCTTCTGGTTTGTTTTGGTTTTTTAATCTGTCTTCTTTTCAATGTTGCCAGCCTGATCTCCATCCATCTCATGTACACCCACAGCCTCTTGGCAGGGATCTTGGTGGGTGTTTGGTTTTTAAGGAGGATTCACAGCATTTATTTACTTGTTCCTTTTTAAGTCTCATGTTTGAAATATTCCAGATTTTAAAAGAAATCAATAATTGGCTGCTACACCCTTCAGTTTTCTGACTAATTTTAAGGGTTTTGAGTAGTTTTTGAAGACTGTAGATTGCAGGGCACTATCAATTCCTCGGCCAGGTCAGGAGCTGTGTTGGAATTACCTGTGGTGGTTTCCTGGGAAGGGCAGCCCCTCCAAACACCAACACAAGTTCCTCTCACACAGCAGGGCACAGCTGGAATAAAATTAATAATAAATTCCCTAAGTTAGTCAGTGGAGAAACAGTCTTGGGAGTTACATACAGCATCTTCTGGAGAGGAGGAGGAGGTGTCTCATCAAGAGCAATTAATTAGCTGATGGAAAAATCAGAGCTCCAAACTCAACACTTGATTAATACATAGATGGGAATTGGGAACAAAAGACTGAAGCAGAGAGTGTTCCTGAGGGGGTGAGGAATGTGTTGGATGAAAGCTGAAGGAGCTGCAGTCAGTAAAATGGCAGGATTTGAGGAGGTTCAGGGTATTGCTGGCATGGCAGGGGTGACTCCTGGTTTGTTCCTGTTCCTCCCTCATCTCCTGCAGGTAGTGAGTGAGTACCCAGAGAGACTCCAGCTGGAAACAGATCCCAGCACGGATCTGTCTTTTATTTCATCAGCTCTTGGTTTTGTCTCTTCTCCAGACAAAGAAAACAAGCTCAGCTTCGAAGCTTGCTGTCACTAATTTATCTGAGTTTGGGGCACTTCTCTAGGTCTGCCCCCACACTCACTTGGAGTCAAAATTGTGTTTTTCCTTTTTTTTTTTTTTTTTTTGTTCTGGCATAGACTTTGGAGAGCATTAGGCAAAAGTATTATGGCACGCTAATGACATTTCCCAGCATTCCCTGAGCACAAATGCCTCAAATAACTTGGGAGCCAATTCTATTTCAGAAACTAATCCAACTGTACTCAGCAGCATAGCAGCCAAAACTGTCTGAAACACTAAAGCCTCTTCCTTCTATGGGTTTAGCAGATGAATCTATTGAGAGGGGACTCAATACAAAGAGGGGACTGTTTGCCAGTGGAGTTTTCAGCCACGGGACTTTCTCCCTGGGAGAATAGCGTAAAAAAATATTTTTAAATATGCTAATGTCTGCTTTAAATGCTTCTGTCGTGATAAATAATGCCCTCTGTCGTGTTCAGAACCTTCTGCAAGGTTACAGAAGAATCTCACTGCTGGGTTTGGAGGTTTTTTTTTTGGTTTTTTTTGGTCCAATGATTGGATTTTCCATTTGAGATCCCAGAAATAGTTACCTATTTCAAGTTGGATCCTAAAGTGGACACGGAGCTGTGAGGAGGCAGAGTCATCCAGAGGTGTGAGGTGGTGTGCTCGGTGCCTTCCAAGCCAAGATGTGCTTCACGAGGTGTGTGTTGAGTCCCAGGGTTCAGCCAGCTCAGGAAGGTGATTTTCCACGTGGCCACGGGGCTGAGTCAGGGTCAGAGCAGGGTCTGGCCCCTCTGCACCACGAGAGCAGAGCTGCACTGTCAGCCCAGGGCCCTTGGGCACTCAGGCAAGGCAGCCTCATTTTCCATACAATAAATTCCCCAAGGATGACATGAGCTGTGGAGAGGAACCAGCCTGAGGCTGATTCAAACTAAGCCTGAGGCTGATTTAAACTCAGCCTGCTGGGCTTGAGCTCTTGTTGGCAGCGCCTGGGGTTGAAGAAATATGAAAGTAACTCCTCATTACCACACAGACTTGTGCTGTGCAGCCTGGTTGGGTTTGGGATCGTGTCTGGGGCTGAATGCCTGAGGTTCCAGAGCCATTAAAGCCTGGACATGGCCTGTGTGTCCCATTCCATGTCCCACGTGGTGCTGCCACAGCCTCAGAGCTGCTCAGGCCCACACAGAGCAAAGCAGAGGCAGTGTAGACTTCAAATCCAGAGTTAATTTTAATTTTAATTACATTCAGCTTGTTGAAATGGGGTCAGATTTTACTTTGCATCCTTACAGTGAATTGATAACCCACTGTTCTTCTTAAGAAATGTGTGGATCCAGGTAGTGCCAAGTTTTCACTTAAAACAGAGTTTCTGGGATGGGGAAAGTCGACAGAAGGGGTTGTGGTGGGGGAAGGAAGTGCTACAAGCAGGGAAGGAGCTGGAAAATCACAAATTTTAGTTGGAAAGTAATGCAGAGTGTGGCACTTGAATTAGGAGACCACATCATCTGGCAAAATACATCCAGAAAAACAGCAATAGTGAAGAGGGAGAGTGAAGATGAAAGACTGAGCTGCACAACAGTGGGTAGGTAAGGCAAGGAGAGAAGAAAAACTGCTGAGAGAGAGGAATCCCAGAATCCTGAATGGTTTGGGATTGGAAGGGACCTTGAGGGTCATCCCAATCCATCCCAACCTCCCACCATCCCAGGTTGCTCCAAGCCCTGTCCAGCCTGGCCTCGGACACTCCAGGCTTAGGACAGCCACAGCTTCTCTCAGCAATATCCATTACATGTTGAGAGGCTGCTCACAAATTGGACCCAGGCAGGGCAGAGGAGAAAATCCACAGGGAAATTGTTCTGGTGCTGGAACACTCACTCCAAAGTGTCGTGTGCTCCTGGCCGCACGTGACCATCAGAAATGTTTTGTGTCAGCAGAGGGATAATGAGGACCATCCGTGGTTAGCAGTTGGCAGCTCCATGCCCAGCAGGAAAATCTGCTGGTGGAAACATCACTGTTTCCAAAGAGCTGCTTCCTGCTTGGAGTCGAGTTTCTGGAGTTTCAAGTTTGGGGAATTGAAATTCTTTCTGTCAGACTGCAGGTTTCCATGAGTCCCGTGAAAAGCAGTCTGGATAAAACGGCACAGAAAAAACTGACATAGAAGGTCTGGATAGAACAAGGTGAAAGATGCTGCATTGTGGGAAAGCCATCCCTTTGGTCAGCACAGCCTGAACCTTCCTGAGGTTCAGGAGAGTGGTTTGGAGTGAGTGGTTGGGGTCTGTTGAGCACAGAGATGTCGGGAAGTCAGCACAGACCTCACCTCTGGGAGAGCTGGGAATGTTCACCTGGAGAGGAGAAGGCTCCAGGGAGAGCTCAGAGCCCCTGCCAGGCCCTAAAGGGGCTCCAGGAGAGCTGGAGAGGAGCTCTGGATGTTGCTTGGCTGTGGATTTGTGGACTGGAGCAAATAGTTGTCATTCCCATAGGGATTCCTCTCCTTGTTTGGGAACTCAGGTTGTTGAAATAAGAAATGTTTGAGGAATGGTCCCAGCAGAGGCTGCAGTGGTGTGACCCTGCTCTTCATCCTTCAGCGTCCCTTAAAAGTGTCCCTCCAATCCTGTTGTTAAATGCCATCTCATTTTTAAATTATGAATTTTAATTACAGTATTAAAAATCCCAAATCTTTGCTATAGTATTAAAAATCCCAGGTCAGGTTGCCTGGAGAGGTTTGAGGGTCACATCTCCATGTCCATCACCGTGGTGGGGACTGTGAGGGAGGGGACAGGAGAGCTGCAGCTGGAAGGTGTTCAAATGTGCCTCTGTCCCAGCCTCTGGTGACACTGGGATGTCACTTCTCTCCTCCTGGCTGCCTGTCCCTCCCTCTGCTCCCACACAGCAGCAGCCCCGTGATGCAGCTCTGAAGTGATGCAGAATAAACCAATTTAAAACAAACCCAAGGAATTTCTTCCCCTGGAAGTCGCCTTTCAGACAGCAAAAGGACTCACAGCTCTTCCCAGGGATAGCTGTGACAAGTGACATTCCTGCAGGATGGGACCACTCAGAGCAGTGGGGCACATGAAAATATGTGCAGGAATAAAACCCATGAGGATCAGGGATGGCCAAGGTCCCAGCAGTGCTGTGGGAGAGGCACTGGAGCCATCAGAGCCTTCTCATGCTGTAGGATCCAGGCTCCACGTGCTCTCCATCCAGGAAAACTTGGCAGGATCTGTCTACATTCCAGCTCTGCATAGAATCAGAGAATCATGGGATGGGTTGGGTTGGAAGGGAACTTAAAGATCATCCCATTCCACCCCTTGCCATGGACAGGGACACCTTCCACCATCCCAGGCTGCTCCAAGCCCCATCCAGCCTGGCCTTGGACACTTCCAGAGATCCAGGGGCAGCCACAGCTTCTCTGGACACCCTCTGCCAGGGCCTCCCCACCCTCCCAGCCAGGAATTCCTAATTCCAATCTGCCATCCATCCCTGCCCTCTGGCAGTGGGCAGCCATTCCCTGTGTCCTGTCCCTCCATCCCTTGTCCCCAGTCCCTCTCCAGCTCTCCTGGAGCCCCTTCAGGCCCTGCCAGGGGCTCTGAGCTCTCCCTGGAGCCTTCTCCTCTCCAGGGGAACATTCCCAGCTCTCCCAGCCTCTCACACAGGTGAGCTGTGTAAGTAGAACAATTCCCAGCTGTTGATGTGCCACCAGTTTCCTCCATCATGTCCCATTTAAATACAGATTTATCACGGATTTACCAGCCCTTACCTTGCTCAGCTTCTGGGACGGGCTCAGATGCCACCCCCCAGGACAGGGCTGTGGGTTCCTGCAGTGCCCTCCCTGCCAGCTGGGGACAAGCAGCCACTTGTGCCATCCCAAGGAGGATATTCCCTTGTGGGGCTGTGGCGTGAGAGGTAAAATTCCACAGCAGAGGAGGCTGCAGTGACTCAGTCCCTGCTCGTGGGCCTGGCAGCATTCCCCTGATGGATGTTCCCCAAAACTGCCCACATGTCAGCAGGCAAACCCCAATTTTCCCAATTCTCTCTTATGCACCATCAAATCCCCTAAAACAGATCTCTTGGTGTGGATTATTTTGTCACCTTTGGTCTAATTCTTTTTTCTCTTGCTGTCTCCCTCTCAGTGAAGTATTTTCTACAATTTCTGTCTGTTTTTTTCCCCTGCTATCCAAGGATATTTAATTTTTTGCCCTATTCCAACATCTCTTGCCAAGATTAATACTCCAGCTGCCTGGAAACTCTGAATTGGTTTGTTTTGTATTCGTTCTTGTCGTCCTTGAGCAGCTATACATCTTCTCTCCTATCTCTGTGTCTCATCTTTCAGAGTCATTTCCTCCGTATTTTAGCCAAACTTTTCTCATACATAACTTCTCTTCTTTCCATCCATTTGCTACTTCTCTCTTAGCTCCCTGTCTTCTTTCTCTTCCAAATCCTTTTTACCCCTTTTCTCTGTAAGTAACCCCCATTTCTTGCATGAATTCTTCATTTATGAATAGCAAATGACAAAATCATCTTTGCTGTCTCCCTCCACTACAGGCAGGATCATTCCAAATCATTCCTGGTGTGTTTTTGTTGAATTTTCTTCTTTTTTCTTTTCTCATTTATTGGTAATTTCACAGATCCCCATCCCTGATATTACTCCAGTAGGAAAAAAAAAAACAAAACAACGCTTTTCATCTATCCAGGGAATGTAGGTTAAGGCAATTCAAGCCCATTGCTAATTGTCCCATTATAAAACTGGCGACAAATGATCCCTTCTCCCCGCTTCCCCGTTATCTTTGATGTGCATGGAGGTTGTTATCTTTCCACTGCCAGTCCTTTTCTAGCCCAAATCTCTGCGTTCCCTTCAATTTTCCCCCCGTTAGTCACAGTTCCTAGAGCTGCCTTGGCGAGTGTGGGGCAGCACAATCCACTGCTGCTCCAGCTGCTGCCTGCGAGGCTTTGCTGCTTTTGGGGGATGCTTCTCCCCCGTGATTTTCACATGGATCAGGATTCAGCTGTGCTTGAAAGGCTGCAGCTGACCTTGCAAGGATTCTTTGGATTTGAGGAGGCCACTGGGATTTGGCATTTGGATCCTCTGAGCTCGTGGGTGGTGGAGAAAGAGGGAGTTTTTTCAGTGTGGGGCGGGAGGATTTTTGCTTTCAACCTTGTTTAGATGTGGTTTTCTTGAAAATAAGTGAGTAGTTTGAAAATGGTCCAGTTGTCAGTGAGAATTCAAGGATTTCCCTTAGGAAGTTTGTTGGAGAAATGGGAGGAATGAATCCATGAGATTTAAGCTCGAATTAACGGATCTTATAAAAATGAATGTGAGGGACTTTGAACAAGGGGCTGGAGGGACAGGACAAGGGGGAATGGCTTTAAACTGGGAGAGGGTAGATTTCAGTTGGATATTGGGAAGGAATTCCTGGCTGGGAGGGGCTGAGATGGAATTCCCAGAGAAGCTGTGGCTGCTCCTGGATCCCTGGAAGTGTCCAAGGCCAGCTTGGCCAGGGCTTGGAGCAACCTGGGACAGTGGAAGGTGTCCCTGCCATGGCAGGGGTGGAATGGGATGGGATTTCAGTCCCCTTCCAACCCAACCCCATTCCTTGCTTCTCTAAACTCAGGGATCCTTCACCCACAGTGATCATTTATAAGCAGGATGTGTGAATCCAAGCGAAGTTGTAGCTGCAAGGTAACCCCTAAACCGAGCCCAGTGTGAAATCCGTGCTAAATTTGTGGAAGTTGTGTTGCCTTTTCTCCTTCTCATTGGTTAAAAAAATACTACTGATGTTTATAAAAAGCCTCTTGACATTTGAAACTCCTCTACTACTGTTTTCCTGCCCCAGTGAAGTGTTTCTCCGTATAATTCAACATCAAGATGCCTTTGAGGATTTACTGAAATCAGTCAGGGGTGGATTTTTGTGAGTGGGTTCCCTTTTGCCTTTGTATTTCATAGTTATTTTTTAAAATAAAAGCCTGGCAGTCAGTGAGACGTAAAGGTTGTGATAATTTCTTTTAGAACACACTGGTACTTCTTTTCCTGGTGACACTGTTCTCAGGGAAGCTGCCTCAAAGCTCAGCAAATATAAACATCCATTTTAAAAGAGGTTATTAAAAAATATTAGCTGGGCTGCTACTTAAATAAACACATGAAGAATTCAATTTACAGCAGTGCTTGAGTCCTCTTGGACTTGTCAAAATCATCTAAATTAAAGGGAGCAGGATAAAGCACTTCGTGTTTTCTGGGTTGGACATCCCTGACTTTAATATAGGAGGGAATTTTACTGGGGAAACTTTAAACAAAAGTAAACATCCCAGAATAATTTGGGTTGCAAGGGACATGAAAGATCATCCCATTCCTCCTCCTACCATGGGCAGGGACACCTCCCACTGTCCCAGGCTGCTCCAAGCCCTGTCCAGCCTGGCCTGGGACACTTCCAGGGATCCAGAGGCAGCCAGGATCCAGGACAGCTTCTCTGGGCACCCTGTGCCAGGGCCTCACCACCCTCCCAGCTGAGAATTTCTTCCTCATATCCCATCTAAATACCCCTTTTTTCATCTTAAAGCCATTCCCCTTTGTCCTTCCATGCCAAAGGATGAAAAAAGTTAATAATACAGAAAATAATGAAAGCAGAGCTGCAGGGTTTGAGTTCAGGATTCTGGGGGGAACATCCTCTGCTTGGAAATTCTCTCAAGGGGATTTATTATCTATATATATCTGTATATATATATAGATTATATATATATAAAATATATAGTTAGATAATATATAGAGAGATAATATATACAGATAATATATCTGTATATATATAGATAATACAATTGTAATTCTGTTGTATAAATACGAATAGAAATTACATCTCTGAAATGAACGCTTTTTTTAATTTATAAAAAAATGACCCTTTAATGTTAAAGCGGCAGAAACATGCCCTGCTCATTATGGATTTTTTTTCCTGTAGATCCTTTTTTCCCTCCTCCAAAAAAATAAAGATATTTAGGATGTGCCAACGCTCACCATCACCCAAACCCCCCCTCCTGAGGAGGCAGCTCTGAGTCAGCCGAGTGGGCGTGCGGGCCCTTATGCTCCATCCAGCTCCCTTGGGAATGAGAAATTCCTAATAACCACCCTCTGGAATGTGGGCTCTGGAACGAGCTGCCAGCAATCCTCACTCCTCCTGGGAGCCCTGTGCTGGGAGCAGCTGGATGGAAGTCAAGATTCAAAAGCGGAGTTTGAATTTTCCTCCCGCCCCTCCCCGGATCCCTGCGCTGGTTTTCCCTCTGAGCTCGTGGGTCACTCTCAGGCTCTCTCGGTCTTTTAAGAAATATTTGTGCCTCCAAAAAAGCCCAGAACAAGGAATTCAGCTGAGGGTGATGGGCTGGCGTGCTGGGAAGGGCTTGGCTTGGCCCCAAACCTCTTGGCACGTTTTCCCAAATGCTGACCATCCCTCCAGACCTCTGTGAGCGTTGAGCAGTTCCTGATGTAACCCTGGCTCCTTCCTGTTTTTTTTTTTTTTCAGGAGACGACTTCTCACTGATACAGCAAGAGATATATATGGTGAAAGAATGCAAACATTGCAACATAGTCGCCTATTTTGGGAGTTATCTCAGGTAAATCCTGCTTTTTTTTCCTCTCAACATTCCTGCTGGTTCTCTCCTAAAACAATCCCAGTCTGGTTTAGTCCTTGTATCCTCATTAAATCTTCTTCCAGACGTTGAATTGCCCTTGGTTTTTGTTTTTTTTTTAAGCCAACCCAATTGGCTTAAAAAAAAAACCAAAAGTGACTAATATTTTTGTTTTCTCTGCTGGCCAAAAGGCTGGAATATTTTTATCACCAGGAACAGAAAGAAACTTTTTCCCTTGGAGACTCTTGCAACACATCCAGTCCTACTCACACATTTATCAGTTCTAATAGAAAAGCAGCTCATTATTTCCTCTAGAGCAGAATTGCCTTTGGATATTTTAATTAATTATAGTTGTCTGGGCTGTGAAAGTATGGGCTGGGGAGTTAAAAATTCCAGCTGCTGATAATTACATTTTTCACAGTTTTGGTGTAACAGGGGCAGAACCAAACTCCATTACATATCATACAGGAAATCAGGGAATATTCTCCATTTCTGTGCAGTTCTGCCATTTAACAGTTGGCTCTGTGGAAATACAAATCTGCACTTTTCTTGTTGTTTTTTTTTGTTTGTTTGTTTTCTATGATGCTTCATCTTTGGGTTTCTTGGAGGGCTGCATTTAAATAATCCCTGCAGCCCAAATGGACTCAACTTGCATTTAAAATTCCCCATTTTGAAGAGTTTTTTGGATATAATGTGGTCATTTCAAGTTAAGCATTTAAACACTGAGTTTAGTGTGGTATTTAATGTCATTTTGCTGACAGCAGATAAGCCTCAGGTGTTTTGAGTTTTGTGTAGAGTTGAACCACCACCTTTTGTGTTTGATAATGTTTAAATATTTCTCAGGGGCTTTGGCATAAAACTTTTGACTGGTGGAAATTTGTATTGATAACATGAGAATTTTAATTAATAAATACCAATTATTATATTTAATATAATAATTATATCTATATGTGTGTATATATAATTATATATATACAAATTACAGGAGAATTTGTATTAATAACAGTGTATCAGAATGTGTATTTTGAACAGAGAGCGATCAAGACTAATAAGAAATAATTCAAATAATGATGATTAACTCTGCTCTGCATCCAGATTAATCAGCTTCTGATGCCTGTGTTTTAATTTTGTTTTGGTAGCCGTGAGAAGCTGTGGATATGCATGGAATACTGTGGTGGGGGATCCCTCCAGGACATTTACCATGGTACTTGGGCATTTATTTTCCCATTTCTAATTTTGAGAAGCTTTCTGCAAAAAGAGAAATAAATAATAAACCTACAGGGAAGGGTTGGGACTGGATGTGGGGGTTTTGGGGGGGAATAAACTGTTTTTTTAGCTGCAGTCAGTAGATTTTGAGAGCACTTTCCAGATCTGGTGACCAGCGTTTTTAATATTTATAATACCGACATTTTAATATTGACATAATATTTGACATTTAATGTTTG
This sequence comes from Sinosuthora webbiana, assembly GCA_013397395.1. Classification (NCBI taxonomy): domain Eukaryota; kingdom Metazoa; phylum Chordata; class Aves; order Passeriformes; family Sylviidae; genus Sinosuthora; species Sinosuthora webbiana. The sequence goes on from VXBN01004607.1 coordinate 62,829, forward strand.
ACATTTTATGGCAGAGCAGTTGGAGCTGGACACTGTGCATGGGGTGAGGAAGCAGCTTTCGTTGGGAAATCTCAACTTTTTGGTCTTGAAAGGGGAAAAATCACTCTTATTCCTGCCCCTGTGGAATACCCTGTCACTCTTGTGTTATTTTCCTTCCTGAAGTTTCATCTGGAGTTGTTGATGCTGTAGAATAAATTTTTTTGGAGTTGTTGGAAAAACAGTTGGGGACTTGCTCTGCCTTTAAATGATAACACTTGAGTTTTTAAATGCCTGAGCTCTTTCTGCTTTATTTTTCAACTGCTTAATACAAATCCTTTAAAATAATTCCAAACCCCTGATATGAAACATCCCCATTTCTAATATTGAAATATTAGCAGAAGTCATTTTTAGTTCCCTGACAATACAGAATACTCAAAAATCACTGGTAAAATAATAATTAGATTCTGTGAAAACAGGTTTTCTTCTCACTGTGATGGGCATTGTCTTCTGTGATGGTGCTGTTTGGGTTTTTTTTTATTTTACAGAAAGCCTTTCTGTAAAATAAGCAAACAAACCCCTCTTTTCAGCTCAGGGTACAATACAGATCATGTCAAACCAGCCTTTAACTTTGGCAGGGACAAACCACTTTTTTTTTGGGCTGCTTTCCAATGTTATTTACATGCTGTAAACTGAATTTTTGAATCTTTATTTCCAGTAACAGGACCTCTGTCAGAGTTGCAAATTGCTTATGTGTGCAGAGAAACTCTACAGGTACTGTACTTGTGCAGTAAAATGTTTATTCCATGGAAATAAAATAGAAACAGAAAATTAGTTCAGTTCCAGCATTTCTGTTGGGAACCAATTAGAAACCAATTAACCAGGGTAACCTGTTCTTTTCCATGCTGTAAATAAAAATGACCAAGAAGTTTCTAGTTGTGATATAGTGCAAATATTTGCTTAAATTTTTGAACTGCCTGCCCACCCTGTGGTGGTAAATTTAATGATGTGTGGGGGGTAAAATGCTGCAACCAAATAAATAAAATTCTCTTTCATTTTGTGACTGCTGATAGCAAAGAAATACAAGATGAATCTTATCTGCAAATCTCAAATGTCTCCACTTCCAAATGGAGAAAATTAAATTTATTAAATGGAACTGGCTTTGTAGGATGTTAACAAATGGCAGAATAATTCATTGTGTCTTTTTATTTCCAGGGCCTCGCTTATTTACACATGAAGGGCAAAATGCACAGAGATATAAAGGTAACTTGGAACCTGGAGAAATTCATCTTACAGTTCCAAGTGGAGGAAAAATATTCCCTGATAAAGGTTTTTAATTCATTTTGTTCTAGGGTGCAAACATTCTACTGACAGACCATGGAGATGTTAAATTGGGTGAGTTGCCTGAATTTTGTAATAGGGATTGTGGAGCCATGTGGGTGTGACACTTGGGGACATGGGGCAGTGCTGGGCTCCAGAATTTAAAGGTCTTTTCTAACCTAAATTATTCCATTATTTGGAGCAATAGATGATGATAGGTGATGACAAAGTGTGTATCCATGATTTAAAGGTCTTTTCCAACCTAAATTACTCCATGATTATTTGGGGCAATAAATGATGATAGAAGGTGATGACAAAGGTGGATGTCCATGATTTAAAGGTTTTTTCCAACCTAAATTACTCCATGATTATTTGGGGCAATAGATGATGATAGAAGGAGATGACAAAGTGTGTATCCATGATTTAAAGGTTTTTTTTCCAATCTAAATTATTCCATTATTATTTGGAGCAATAGTTGATGATAGAAGGTGATGACAAAGTGTGTGTCCATGGCCAGGCTGTGTAGGAGATGAGAAGTTTTGTATTCTTTTGTATTAAGAAATTAGAGATAATTTGATTATTCAACCACCAAGCCTTTAAGGCTCCCAGATTTTCCTGGAATTTGCCAGCCTGACATTACCTGGTATCAGTTTTTGTCCCTGGCCAGGATGGCAGTTGTCCCTCAGTGAGGATCCCCTGTTTGGGGGAGCATCTCCAGAGCCTGGAGCAAAACTAGGATCTGCTCCTGGCTCTGTGTGTGGTGTTGGGCAACTCCACAGAGGTGGAGGAGAGGAAATCTCTCATCCCACTGTCACCATCCCACTGCAGTCAGGGCACTTGTGCCCTACTTCAGCCTCCAGACCCCTGTGAGAAACCAGGAATGCTGTGTTGGGGAAGGACAGCTTTTTAAAGAAGGGAAGAATTGGAATAAAACCTTGACACTGAGAGGGAGATTCTGTGGGGTTTTCATCTTGTTTTCTTCTGTTAGAGCCGGGATTAAATGCTCGGGAGGCGCAGTTCATGTTCAGACTCAGATGTTTATTAATTCTTATCTGTGTTCTAAGTTCTGGCTAACAAGGTGAAAAATGGCTCTGTCTCTATCTCTTTCCAAGGTCTTTTAAGCACAAATTGTCCAATTATGAGATGACACCTAAATTATTTTTGCTTTTAACCCAATAACCAACCACCCATGGCCCGCTATGTGAATTTTTCTACCCAATTACAAAACATCACCCAAACCCATGAAGAAGATGAAAAAGAAGGACTCAGCCTCTCCCCTAAATCCTCCATCTTGCTTTATATATCAATTACTGTATTCTAAACCCTTAAACTCTGAGTTTTCCCCCCTGTGACATCACACACTTCTATCCAAACTCCACACCCACAATCCCAGAGCTGTCACTTAATTTTGGGAGCCTTTTCCACAGCCTCAGGTCAAATGCAGTGTTTGCTTGGGGCTCAGTGCCTGTGAGCACAGAAAGTCTGGAATTCTCAGTGCCCAGGGTTCCAACAAGATTTCACTCCCTGCATTAAACTTGGGATACACAGTGGTACCTGCCTTTTGCCTGGTTGGATTTTCCCAAGTTATCCTCCAGCTTTCATGTCACCCATCAATCAAAATAAAAGGGATTTAAAAATGATTTTTGGCTCTGCAAGACCACCTGATATTCGAGAGTTCTGAGGCCAAGGGATGGTTGGCCCCTAGACAGAGTCTCCAGGGCAGAGAACAGATGCCCCATCAGAGTTCCTCCATAAATAACACACAGAAAATGCCTTTTCCAAGGCATGACGCTATTTTTCCTCTTAAACTGAATATCCACAAATTCTGGTTGATGTTTTGTGAGGTGGAAGAATGATCTAAGAGAAGAACTGCCTGTAGAAAGAAAACCCTTTGATTTGAAGTCACGTCAGTGAAGACTTTAATGATCCTATTATTAATCTGCAACTGTTTCCCTTAATGAATTTTTAATTTGGATGAGACACGTGGTTGTTCTTTCATAACACAGGGAGATTGGGGTCTTCAGCTCTGATTTCTAATGCTCTGATGGTTTGATTTTATTTTCCAGCTGACTTTGGGGTAGCAGCAAAAATAACAGCCACTATTGCAAAGAGGAAATCCTTCATTGGCACCCCTTACTGGTAAGAAACCACTTGGATTGCTGTGCTGCAAAGCTGAGCCTATTATTTATGCCAAAAAATCCTCAAAATAAACTCATATGTCTATAGAAATGGCATAAATTCCTTTTCTTCCAAGTAAAATGCCCCAAGGGTAAAAATCTGGGGAGCACTGATTGGAGCTGATCTGTTGGTGTAACAAAAGCTACTTGATATTTGAGGCAGGCTTGTTGTTTGCTCCCAAATTTATTTTTGCAGAATATTCTCCCTTTTTGAGGGGGATACCAGTGGTTATTTAATTTCTCAGCCTTCCATTTTTAGTGCCTAAAATAGCGTCGTTCTGATTTCTGTGCAGAAAGGAAAACCAGATTCCCAAACTTATCTTCTAATCATCCCTGCTGAATAATGTCATTTAATATGCAAATGATCATTGTAAATCTTGAGCTGGATTAATGTGCAAATGTAGCTGGGTTTAGGCATCACTGGGATGCAGAGGAGCTGCCTGGGGTGGTGGTTTTGGGCAAACAGCTTCATCCAGACAATGGCTTTTAAAATTGTTGCTGCTGCCCTGGAGAAGGAGGGCTGAGGGCAGGGAGATTATTTCCTGAGAATTCCCACATTTCCTGGGAATGCTGAGCCTGGTGCTATTCCCAGCAGGTCCCAAAACACCTCTGGGTGCTCCCCCAGGATGTCTCAGAGGGGATTCCCTCTTGGGAATGGGGGTTGTGTCCAGAGGTGATCCAGATCCATCCCCTCTCCTAAGATGCTTATTTTTATTAGGATTTTATTATTTATTTATTATTATTGTATCTTATTTAGGACCAGAAGGAGCTTTTAAGTACTTTGTGTCCCTGCCTTGCTCTTTAATGTGATGTTTTTTGCCGTGTTTCTTGTTTGTTTTTATTATGTTGTATTCAGCACATTCATTGTGTGTCCCTTACTTTTGTGTTCAGACATTTCAGAAGATTATACCCACTGTGTAAAACATACAGAGTTCACATCAATTTTCCTTAGATCCAGGATATTTCTAGAGGTTTAGGAAAAAAAAAAAACAAAACAAAAACCAACCCCCTGAAATACATACTTTGTAGAATAATATTGGAACAAATTGAATCATCGTAAGTGTATAGCTTAAATTAGTGTGTTATGTTTTATGTATAAGTGAATAAAAACTTGAAAAGTATTTCTGCAATGATAAAAACCCAATCTGAACATAAAATCCTTAATTTACTCCATCAGACATAAAAATATTTGTGTTCCTCCTGTTCATTTCCCCCCACCCTCTTCTTTCTTTCTCGGGGAGGGGGAGAACACGAGATATTTTAAACCATAAATCGCCATCGCAGACATCCAACAATTCTACGTCATTTAATTCTTTTTAATTAATCCTATTTAACCCAATTGTTTTGTTTGAGTAGACAGTTGTGTGATTTAGTGCACAGCTCTGTAATTCTCCTGGAGGGCAGGAGCTGAAGGCAGCTGTTGGTTTTGCAGGATGGCCCCCGAGGTGGCGGCGGTGGAGAAGAACGGCGGCTACAACCAGCTCTGCGACATCTGGGCCGTGGGCATCACTGCCATCGAGCTGGCTGAGCTGCAGCCGCCCATGTTCGACCTCCACCCCATGAGGTTTGTGCCCTGGGGGGCTCCTGTGCCCTCCAGAACCTCCCTGGATCCCTGCAGGAATTGTCAGGATTCACTGGAAGCTTCTCCGGAGCTCAGAAGGAGAAGCTCGCGCCAAGATTCCTTCACTGAGTTTCGTGTCTGTGTTTAAGGCATCAGTCTGATGAAATCTTGCATTTGGAATGGAAGTTCTAAGGAAAATCTTGAAATTGGTACATTTCTGGTGGCACCTGGCCCAGTGGAAGGTGTCCCTGCCCATGGCAGGGGGTTGGAATGAGATGGGATTTAAGGTCCCTCCCAACCCAAACCATTCTGGGATTCCAGAATCAAGAATCTGCTCAAGGACAGATTTCAGACACATTTACTGGTGATAGGAAACCACTAGAGAAGCCATACCCTAATATTTGACTTCTAAAGGATTTTGAAAGTTTTAATATTTTAATTAATTAATTAATTTTATTTTCATTATTTAATTATTAAAATTTTAATATTTTAACTATTTTAAAGGATTATGGCACTAAAAATATTTTACTTAAAGATAAAATCAACAGATTGCCTGTATCTCTCCTTTAGTTCAAACTCCATTCCAGTTTCACCAGTGTGATTCTCACCATAAAGTGTTAAAGTATTTAGATTTTAGAATTAAATTAAATTTTTATTACCATATTATATCATCATCCTTTCTTTCCCTTTAGGGCTCTGTTTTTAATGTCAAAAAGTAATTTTCAACCGCCAAAGCTAAAGGAGAAAGCAAAATGGTAGGTGGAGCTCCTTCCTTTGATCCTTATTTTATTGGAATTACATGATCCTTTAGGTCCCTTCCAACCCAAACCATTCTATAGATAAAGGGAAAAAATATTTGTTATTATTGAAATAATTGAAATTTGAAATAATGATAATTTGAAATTGTTATTATTGAAAAAATATTGTTATTATTATTACTTGGTGCTCTTTGTACGTTCTGGAAGAAAAATCTTTATCCTTTCCCCTTAATTTCTGTCCTGGGACACTTGTCCCTGTCATTGGGACAGGTAATGGTTTAATCCTTTCCTGGTTTCTTTACCCTGTGAGAAATTCCTGGTGCCATTCTTGGTTTTATTTTCTGTACCAAAATGTTTTTCATGCAAATTCCATCCATCAAATGGGTTTTTTTTCCCCTATTTTGTTAACTTGGAAATGTAATTATTCAAACCCGAGGTGAGATACCTGCACAATATTCTCTTGTAATCCGCTTAGCAGCTGTCTTAAAATCAGTAACACCTTGAAAAATTCAATATAAACCCCTCTTTTTCTTTAAGGTCAGCAACATTCCATAATTTTGTCAAAATAGCACTTACGAAAAACCCAAAGAAGAGACCGACAGCAGACAGACTTCTCTCTGTAAGTGATCTGGGGACATTTGGTGACCTCTTCTGCTTCAAAATGAGGAGCAGAGCAGTGGGAAACCAATTTTCTTTAATCTTATAACTCAGTTGGTGAAATCTGAGGGGAAAACGTAATGATCAGCTGTTAGCCAAGTGAATTTTGTTCAGTATTTTTACAGAGTTTTATAGGATTTTTGGCCCATTATAGAAATTGGCTTCATGTTCTCAACCTTGGCCTTCCTGCAAGTGGCTGCCTCGGCCTTGGAGCTGTGTAGAAGTTGGACTTTCCTGACTCCCAGAAATTTCAGCATGAAATTCTTGAAGTATCTTTGCTTTCCCAAGCTCTGAACTATTCGTTTGATTCGAGTTTAATTTGCAAGTGGCCCAGAGCGTGTTGTTCCCATATTTATGTTATTAGCAAGCCCAGCGTTAAGGAGTCACTAAAATAACAGCTGAACCTCCAGAAAGCACCAAAAAAAAATCAGAAACGCTATTGAATGTTTATTACTGAAAGTTATCTATTAATTACGTGTTAACACTCCTTTTTTTGTGTCTTTTCCTGTGGTTACAGCACAGCTTTGTGGGGCAGCCTGGTCTCTCGAGGTCTTTAGCAGTCGAGCTGTTGGACAAGGTCAACAACCCCGAGAACCACACCCACTACGGGGAAGTCGACGACGACGATTTTGAGGTGAGAGCATCTTTTATTCTCTGCCTTTTTGTTCAGGCGGGCGGTTTAAAGGCCCTGCTTTGCTTTGGGAGTGTGAGATTGAAGCTCAGACAGCAGCTGCTCCTGGTTTTTGTTGGTTTGGTCGTTGCTGGATGCTCTTCCCTCACCTCTCCGTCCTGCCCCTGCAGCCTCACTCCGTTATCCGCCACACGATCCGCTCCACCAACAGGAACATCAGGGCAGAGAGGACAGCATCCGAGATTAACTGTGAGTTCCTGCTCTGCTTTCCCCGTTTTTTGGGGAGTGATTTGCCTCTGGTGTCGTTGTTTCTCAAAAATCTCTCTCCGTTTGGGAAGCAATCCTGGAGAAGCAGCATATGAATCTTCCATAGTGATTATTCAAAGCTAAAATTAACGTTAATATTAATGAAATACTCAGATGGATCTAAGCTGAAACACTGAGGGGTTTTATTGAGTGTTTTGGGGTTTTATCTCCAGGTTCAATCAAAAGCCTTTTGGTAGCACCAACGCTGGCAGCTCCTCTGCCCCACGTGCATCACAGTCTGGGAAATTTGCTCTTGAAGAGCCTTTCTCCTCTTTCACATGCATTTCAAAGTCACAAGTGGTTAAATAGTTACGTGGTTGTGACTTGGTGTTTGCTTTTGGCCTTTCTTGTGGGTTTCATATTTGCCAAATTGAAGCACTCGCACAATGAGGCCGATAGTGTAAGTGCTGCTCATTTGACAGGCAAATTCAGAGTCGTGTAGACAATATTTAGGTGTGTTCCTACCTGCATTTCACTGTAGCGAGCACTGAAAGGATCCCAGTGCAAGCCTGTGTGTATTAATTGTGAAATTATTGTGTTTTGTAGTTGATAAGCTGCAGTTTGAGCCCCCTCTACGGAAAGAAACAGAAGCTCGGGATGAAATGGTGAGGCCAAGTTTGGGGTTTCCTTTCCTTATTAAAATCACAATACCTTCAATATTTTGTGGTTCAACCCTTAGCAGCTTGCTGGAAAATCCTTTTTAAAGTTCCCTGAGTGACCCTTACTGGATCTTCCACCATCAGTTTTTGTTTTCCTGTTACATTTTGCTGCTTGATCTGGACATTACACCATTTCCAGGTGCTGCTTTTAACTCTTTAAGAAGAAGAAAAAATAGGTTATCAATAATTGCTTTATAGATTGTAAGACGTTATTTCTCTTTGGAATTTGATTTTACTGCTTGGGGATTGTTCTGCAGGGCTGGGAAGTCCCTCAGGCTGGTGTGGTGGTGAATAAGGTACTTTAAGATAATTTAATTTGACAGGGGGGAAATAAAATGGCAATTTCTGCATCTTCAGGTTGTGGCAGCTGGCAGTGGCTTTGCTTCACATTGGAATCCTTTTGTTGATGGAAGCAACAAGTAAGTACAGATAAAACCAGCTTTTATTTCTGTGACTTATTATGAAACCAAAAGAAAAATGAGTTATGTTAAAAAAAATCAAACCATAAGCCCTGATCTGCTTTAACATTGATAAATTAAGGAGATATTACCCAGTGTGCAGCCCTCTTTTCAATTCTCTTGGAGAGTGACTTTTAATCTCTTTTAACCCCCACCAGGAGCTTGTTTTAAGTTTGTAGGTGGGAAGTGAAGTGTAAATGCACGACCAGGACAGTGACATAACCCAGCCACAGTGAATTTCCTGCAGCAGAGCTGAGTTCAGGATCCTGCTCTGGCCTCACACTTCTCTTCTGAGCCTGTGGTTGTGACATCCTGTGACAAGGCCTGTGCACAGCCCTGAACTCGAGAAAGGGAAGGAGAAACCAGTTCTGAGTGTTGAGTTTTACCAAGCTCAGTAACACTGCTCCACTCCTCCTGCTGTGGGTGTAATTTATCACTCAACCAGGGACTGTTTTGGGGTGAAATGTTTTAGGGAAAGGTGTGTTTAGAGCTGTTTTCCCTGGGATAATGCAGGCCTGGAGTACAGGAGCACAACTCTCTCCAAGTTAGGACTGATTTTTTTTTTTTAGATCTGTACCTTCCTTTGGCTGTTAAAAAGTGGATTCTGCCTTTAAAGGCAATCCCTGGATTTGCAGTCAGGAGTGTGGAGGTTCAGATGTAGGGAAAGATGATATCTGGGCTCAAATCATTGCTCAGCTCAAAGAGCCTGTTTCCCATCTTTATTTGGAACTCAGCAGCAGACAGTGAATTTCTCTGGCTTTTTTTTTTTTCCTGCAGATAAAAGTCTTGCATAAGCTGTCAGCTGACATTACAGCCCCCTGGAAAGCTGCTGGAGATTGCCAGGATTTGAGCCTTTTTAAGCATCCTGGTTTTCCTGCTTCCACTCTGCTTGGAGCAGGAGTTTGGGGGGCTCTGGGCCTGAAATTTGGGGGTCTCTGGGCCTGAATTTTGGGGGGCTCTGGGCTGTGCCTCTCCCCTGCCCTGTTTTCCTCCCTGCCCTGTGCCCTGGGTTTGTTTGTGTGAGCCTGCTGAGCTGTGGATTGGAGCCTTGCTGGGAGTGCTGGATTTTCTGTCAGGTCCAGGAGCAGGGAGGGAAGCTCCTCCTGGCACAGGGGCTCAGGGATTTGATCCTGTGGCTTTTTGTCTGTAGCAGGCTGTGCTGAAGCTGCAGCCAACATTCCCAGGGCTATAAATCAATAAACAGGTAGAGATTGATTTGGAGAGGAGGGCAGGGACAGCAGTGCTGGATGGTGGATCCGTGCTGCTCACTTGGAAACCACTTCCAGTTGGAAAGATAAACAGGAAATGCATAACTCCTCTGTCCCAGCAGTTCTGAGTAATCCCTGGGATGTCCAGAGAGGATGTGTGCTGGGGGGTCCTTGCTTTTCATGCCTTTTATCACAGTGGATGCTCAGGGATATCTTTGATTTAGGAATTATTTGACTGGGAAGGGGAATACCAGAATGTTCATCTGGTGATTGAACCGATCCCTTGGTTTTTTCACTTTGTATAAATGTCCTGCACGATGGAGGTGGGTTTTGTTGATGGATCCCAGAAAGATTTGGGTTGGAAGTGACCTCAAAGCCCATCCAATTCCACCCCTGCCATGGGCAGGGACACCTTCCACTATTCCAGGTTGTTCCAAGCCCATCCAACCTGGCCTTGGACAATTCCAGGGATCCAGAGGCAGCCACAGCTGCTCTGGGCAACAAGAACCTTTCAAAAAGAAAGACTTTTTCTCCTTTAAAATTTTTAATAGTTCCTGTTGGCAGCTGTGTGCTGCTTTCCCTCAGAAGTGACTTGCAGGGATATTTCACATTAATCCAATTTTGGCTGGGTTTTCCTGGTCATTGCCCTTTAAAGACACAGCTTGAAAATTGCCATTTTGCAAAATTTTATCAAGGTCTTTTTTTTCTTCAAGGTTATATTTTCAGTGCTGCTTTGATCCTCTAGTCACAGTTTTTCTTTTTCTTTTTCTTTTTCTTTTTCTTTTTCTTTTTCTTTTTCTTTTTCTTTTTCTTTTNTTTTTTTTTTTTTTTTTTTTTTCTTTTTTTTTTTCTTTTTTTTTTTTTTTTTTTTTTTTTTTTTTTTTACCCTGGAGTAGCTTTAAAACAAAAATTCCCACTGTAGGGGGAAACAATCTGGGTCTTTTGTCTATATGTATAAATAAGGAAACTTCCCTTTAAAGGCTTTTCTCCATTTGTCTCCCAGTTACTTCCTCTGTTCTTTTTTTTTTTCTCTTTTTATATTGTACTGTTGGTAGACATTTCAACAACATTTAAAATGCCAGGTAGGGAAATGAAAGCTGATGGTGTGGCAGAGAGAGATCCAGTGATTTTTAGGGGGTGAGGTGAAGGAAAGGAATTTACAGAGTGAAAAAGGGCTTAGAGCAGAGAATTATTTGTTTTGCAAAGGGCTGGGAGATGCTGGTTGTGAAACCCAGTGACATCAGGGATGATGGGTTGAGTTGCACGTGTCGACCTCAGAGCTGAGCTCTTAATTCTGTAAACATTCTGCCTTAGGGGACTGCTCACAAAATTTGGAGATGGCAGTGAAGATGTGGAAGAGTGAGTGCATCTCCTTCCTGTACAGTTGCTCTGCTCCAAAACCTCTTCCCCTCAAAATGCTGCAGGAGGCTTTGCCGCTCACTGAGGGAGGGCTGGCTGCTCTCCCAGGCCTAACCCTCACTTGGCTCCTTCCCTGATCCTCAGGAGAAATCCCAAAGCTCTGCTGTCTCCCCTGCTCTCCTTCCTGAGTTACCTCACAGTCCCTGTGGAAGTGCCCAAGACATAAAATCAGATTAATTTTTATGATTAATCCATCAGCCATGAGGCCTGGCTGTGACAGGATGTGCAGATGATCCTGCCCAGCTCGGGTGGCCGAATCCAAAAGCAAGGCTGCAAACTGGAATCCCAGAATCCCAGAATGGTTTGGTTGGAAGGGACATTAAAAATCATCTTGTTCCACCCCCCCTGCCATGGGCAGGGACACCTTTCACTGTCCCAGGCTGCTCCAAGCCCAGCCTGGCCTTGGACACTTCCAGGGATCCAGGGGCAGCCACAGCTTCTCTGGGCACCCTGTGCCAGGGCTTCCCCACCCTCACAGGGAAGATTTTCTTCCCAATATCTCACCTAAATCTGCTCTTTTCCAGCTTAAAACCATTCCCCATTGTCCTGTCACTCCAGGCCCAAGTCTAAAGTCCCTCCAGTCTGAGATCCAGTCCCTGAATGTTTATTGGATTTACAAACTTCAAATATCCTTCCCCGCAGATTGCTCTATAACATTGGTATTTATGAAAGGAGTTCGTTAAAAACCAACACTTCTAACGAGATTAATGAGCTTCTCCCCTGCTCTTGCATTTCTAGTTTAACCCTGTGTGTGCAAAGCTCTGCTCTGCCTTTTCTGTGCCTCTGGTTCACCTTCTTTCCAGTCCTCAGGGAGTTCTGGCTTTGGTTTAACTGCTGCCCTTTTCATTGCAGGTCGACACTAAAGCGAGCTGGGCCACCCCCACTGCCTCCCAAGGTGAGAAATGTGGGATTTAAGGGATTTAGCCAGCCTGGGATGGCCTCTTGTTCTGCATTCTGCCTGTGATACCCCATCAGAGAGGAACCTCTGGAATAACTCTGCTGTCAGATGTCTTTTCATAGAACCACAGATCTCCTGAGCTGGAAGGGACCCACAGGGATCACCCAGTGCAGCTCCTGGCCCCAACAATCCCACCCTGGGTGTCTCTGGTGGATGTCCAAGCACTCCTGGAGCTCTGGCAGCCTTGGGAATGTCACCATTCCCTGGGGAGCCTGGGCAGTGCCTCTGAGGGAGGAACCTTTCCCTGATTTCCACCTAAACCTGACACAGCTCCAGCCATTCCCTCAGGTCCTGTCCCTGCTCACCAAGGAGCTTTTTATCTTTCTTGTACTGTGGTGCCCAAAATCACACACACATTTCAAAGGCTGATACATTTTTATGTAGCAGCAGTCTGACTTCAATTCAACTCCTTCTTCCCAGTTACCATTCCCAATCCCTCACATCTCCCAAGTAACCATTCCCCTCTTTGGTTCCTTGCAGCCGAGGATGAACAATTACCCCGAGGAGAACCTCCCAGATGACAACAGATGCCAGACAATAAAACACTTCCCAGACCCCCAGAGCAGAGCCCCAGCAGCCCACAGGAGACAGAGCATCCCAGTCTGTGGGTCCCAGGCAGATTCCTGCCCCATGGGGATGACCAGCAGCATCAGCAGCCCTGGATTGCTCACAGCCAGATACAGCGACCTGGGTAAATAAATGCCTTACCTGTCCTAAAGCTGCCTGGCACCTTGGGAAAGGTCATTGTTTCCAGAGCCAGCTGTTCCCAGTAGATAATATTTTAAACCAAGCTGATCACGAGGTGAAATTTTCCTTTTTCCACGTGTGGTTCTTATTAGAGCCATTGCCCCGTGGTGGGAATGTTCTTCCCGAAACAAGGACACTCAGCCAGTCAGTCCCATTAGTGTGTTGCCTGCAGGAACAGGAGAGGAACAATGGATGTGTGGGGAGGACCTTGCCACAGGAGAAAAACAATGGATGTGTGGGAAGGACCTTGCCACAGCTTTATTCTCAGTGGGATTTGTCCCAGGGACTGTTTGGATAACGGGAAGCGTGGACGCTGTGCTGGGAAGGGTTCAGCTCCCTGAGATGTGGCTATGGAATGTCAGAGCTCACTCTTCTACTCCAGCTCAGCACAGGGGAGAAGAGATTTGCTATTTCATTGTGGCAAATAAGCTGCAAACCATGTCTGGGCTCCTTTTTCAGGCAATGGGAATGGGATGCTGAAACACATCGAGGAGAACGCAGAAGGACCTGGACAAATCCCTCAGCTGCCACGGAAAAAGGAGAAGAGAGATTTCCCTGTAGGTGTTGGGACTCTGGGGCTGATGTCACTGCTGTGTCCTCGAGCTGATCAGTGCACAGGAGGGGTTTTAAAACCTTTCTTTCTTCCCACAGAAACCAGCAATCAATGGTTTGCCTCCCACTCCGAAGGTGCTGGTAAGAAATCCGTGTGCGCTGGGAATTATGGAAACCTCCTCTCTGTGGTGTGGAAGGTTTATGCTGGAATAAGGCACCAGCTCACTTGGGTGGGATTTTCTGCATCTCACAGCCAGTTGCTTTTCCAGTGCTGAATCCACAATATTTGTTTCCATTTTTTAAAATCTTCCTGTCACTGTTCAGTCTGGATGTGAAAGGCTGGAGGCTTCCCTGGCTCTGTGAGTTGTGATCTCCAGTGGCAGCCCCTGGTTAGGAAGAGAAAGGGGAAGAGTTTGTAGTGATGGGAGGGTTTTGCCTGTTTTCCCTTCATGTGCCATTTTATAAGCACTCAATATGTTTTTTATATTCAATAAATAATAGTCAGTATTCCCATAACATAGAATAATTTAAATTGGAAAAGCCCTCAAGATCACTGGAGTCCCCCAGCACTGCCATGTCCCCAAGTGCCACATCCACACAGATTTTAAATCCCTCCAGGGTGTATTGTTGTTACCCAGTAGGCACCTCAAGTTGTTGGTACCATTTTGAGCCCTCTTTGCATTTTGGATAAAATCATTTAATAAATTAAAAGGTGTGAAAGGCTGTGTGTGTTCAGCTGCTGTGTGAGTGGCCAGGAAATCAACTCTTCACACTCTAAATTCGTTTCAGGTTTCAGTTTTGGTGTCTTTCAGATGGGAGCCTGTTTTTCCAAAGTCTTTGATGGTTGTCCTTTGAAGATTAATTGTGCCACTTCATGGATACATCCAGATACTAAAGGTAAAGTCGTGTTAGGTTTGGTGATGGGAAAGAAAATCATTTGTGAAGTTATTTTAGCTTTACATTTGAAACCTCCCAAAGTGGGAGGGGAATAATCCCTTGGCATTGATTTTTCAGATCAGTACATCATCTTTGGCACAGAAGAAGGGATCTACACTCTGAATCTGAATGAACTTCACGAAGCAACCATGGAACAGGTGAGTTCTGGTGGCTGGAACACACAGAACAGGCCTGGGGATATTCTGGAGCCATGAAGTTTGGCTGGAGGGAGAAGGTGGATACCAGGCTCTGGGGCTTAAATAATTCCCATCAAAGCCAATAATGAAAACCTGAAAATTATTTCTTCCCTGACTTACCTGTGTTTTTTGAGGTGCTGCTTGTGTAACGCTGCTGTCAAATCTTCCATCTCCTTGGAGAACAATTCCCTGCCCCTTCTCCCTCCATTCCATCCCCACTAGATGGCACATTGCAGCTCCTTGGATGCAAAGCCCTTAAAATCATTTAATTCAGCTGCTCTTGTTATCCCCAAGAAGCTTTTCCTGGGCTCTTTAACCCTTTCCAAAGCCTTTCCATGCAATCATGGTCTTAAATCTGGTGTTTCAGAGTCAGGGTGTTCTTGGAATCTCATTCCTTGTGTGTTTTCTTAAATTATTTCATCTAACAGTTTTCTCTGAGCTTTTCCGCGTGCTTTTTAATGTCCCAGTGTGAAAGGTTGGCTGTGCCAGTGGTGGGTAGGGAGAACATTCAGGGCACTTCAAGCAAAGTTTCCTTTTCCATGAGAGCATTCCCAGGTGGCAGAGGTCAGGTGGGACCACCTCAAACCCCACCATTTGTTCCCACATTTCTTTTTATCCATTTGATGATTTCTCCCCTCCAAATGCACATTCTGAACTCTTTCTCCAGCTTTTAATTCTGGTTGCATCTTCCAGTGTGCTTCCTGTCTGTCCAAGGTTAATATCTCCCAGTTCCAGGAGGATATTTTTATTCCATTTATAGGTTTTTTTTCAGTGGAAACACTGAATAAACCCAAAACTATTCTGTTAAACACAAAATTGCTGGGAGCTACTCAGAGTTTGTTCTCAACCAGTTGGATCTTTAATTTCTACACTTTCTCCTACACTTATTTTCTTATTTTATACATGGGAGTGGCACACAGGACAAAGTGTTCTAGAATCACGGAATGGTTTGGGGTGGAAGGGAACTTAAATCCCATCCATTTCCACCCCTGCCATGGGCAGGGACATTTTCCTGTATCCCAGGCTGCTCCAAGCCTGTCCAGCCTGGCTTATTCCAATATTCCATGGCCTGTCCGTGCAGGGCTAAGTAAAGGTCCAAAAAAGGGAATAAACAGGAAGATGGGATTTTCTCCAGTGTGGATCCCTGCAGGAATGGGGGTGGAGGTGGATCAGGCAGAGAAAATCACAGTTAAAAGTTTCTGTATGTTTCTATTAATGGAATTCTTTTCTTTTCTTTTTTTCCCCAGTTGTTTCCTCGAAAGTGCACGTGGCTGTACGTTATCAACAACACCCTGATGTCCCTGTCAGGTGAGTGCAGACAGAGGGGAAATGATGGCAGTTCTGAATAAACAGGAACATTTAAAGTCATGATTGACTGCAGTGTGTTTGCTTGGTCTGGAGAGGAGAAGCTCCAGGGAGAGCTCAGAGCCCCTGGCAGGGCCTGAAGGGGCTCCAGGAGAGCTGGAGAGGGGCTGGGGACAAGGGATGGAGGGACAGGACACAGGGAATGGCTTCCCACTGCCAGAGGGCAGGGCTGGATGGGAGATTGGGAAGGAATTCCTGGCTGGGCTGGAATTCCCAGAGAAGCTGCTCCTGGATCTCTGGAAGTGTCCAAGGCCAGGTTAGATGGGGTTTGGAGCAGCCTGGGACAATGGAAGGTGTCCCTGCCCATGGCTGGGGTGGCACTGGATGGGATTTCATGTCCCTTCCAACCCAGACCACTCTGGGATTCTGTGGTCCTAACACAAAACCTGTGTCCCTTTGAAGGAGAACAAGGGGCCTTTCAAGTACTGCTGATCCAGCATTTTGCTGCTTGGATTTACTGATTCCTGGGCAATCAGTTGTCCTGGAATAGAACATTCCAGACAGGAATGAGGCACTGTGCCATGGGTGCTGATGGTGGGACTGTGCCTTTAAACATGCAGCATTTATGTGACACTTGTCTTGGTTTATAAATCAGAAAATATCTATCGGAAAATACCTGTAAGAAAATAAGAAAATATAATTATTCAGCGTTTTATAATTGCAGCCTTTAAAAAATGTTTGCATAAAACTAACTGTAATGAAGTGAGCTCTGATTTTTCTCTATACTCATTATTATTTTTATCTTGTTTTCTTTTTTCTTCATATCTGGACTTGACCTACCTGCCACCTGTTTGTAGAAGGTAATTCTTCCCTGCTTGCATTTTCCTGAGCCTTGCAGTTCTGTGCTGTGGAGGAGTGGCTGAGTTATCAACTGTGCCTTTCTCTCTTACAGGGAAAACATTCCAGCTCTACTCCCATAATTTAATAGCCTTGTTTGAACAAGCCAAAAAAACAGGATTAGCTGCTCACATTCAAACCCACAGGTTTCCTGACAAAATATTACCAAGGTACAAACTTTTCAATTATTAATAAGTGAAAATAGCCATAAATTGTGTTGGTGCTGTTGAGTTGGTGCATGAAGGGCCCTGACATCTGTTGCTGATGCTTTTTTTTTTGTGATTCCAGGAAATTTGCCTTAACAACCAAGATCCCTGACACAAAAGGATGCCACAAATGCTGTATAGGTGAGCAGACAAATCCAGCTTGGCCATTTATTCCCCTTGTCCCTGGACATGGCATGTCTGAAACTCATTTCTTTTTAATAAACTTAAGGGTTCTTTGTTCAGAAGAAAGGCTGAGGGGAATTGGGGTAATTCAGCCTGGAGATGTTCCAGAGTGACCTAATTGGGACATTTCAGTGCCTGCAGGAGCTACAGGAAAGATGGAGAGAAACTATTTACAAGGGATGGAATGCCAGGACAAGGGGGAATGGCTTCCCAGTGCCAGAGGGCAGGGCTGGATGGGATATTTGGATTAAATCCTTGCCAGACCCCTGGCACATCCACAAACATCCACAAAATCCTTTCTGCTTTTGTCCCCTTGGCTCAAGGTGTGACCCAGTTCCAACTTGTAGTGAGGAAAACTTGAATGTTTTCCACCAAGAAAGGATCAGGAGGAATAAAAACTCTGGCAGCCTGGGGAGGGCAGAGCCACAAGTGCAGTTGGAAGGGCACAAAAAAGAATTAATTAAAGCTTGGGAAGTTGTGGATTTGTCTGCAGCTGGGGCTGCCTCCACAACCTTTGTCCTTTCCAGTGGTGGCCCTGGTGCTGTGTGAAATCAGAACCGTGGAATTATCAAGGCTGGAGAAACCCTCTGAGATCATCCATCCATTCCCCCAGCACTAACCCAATGTCCCCAAGTGTCACATCTGCAGATTGGTCCTTTCCACCCCTAAAAATGAACAGAAAGCTGCACGCTTGGAGATCCTGTTCAGCTCATCTGAAGTGCCCACAACAGCCACATTCACAAATAATTCCTGAGATCAGGCTGCTCCTGTGTCCAGCGTCCCTTAGAAAACCACCCCCAAGCCCTGCCTCATGGATTTCAGGAGCTGTCAGAGCTCCCCAGGATCTTTCCTGCTTGGGAATTGTTTTATTCCAATGCCAGCCTGACCCTGAGCTCTCCCTCCTGGCTCCCACAGCCCCAGGGGGGAGGCACTGCAGCTTTTCTGCCCACTCCAGAACTCCAGGAATGCAACTGGTTATTAATTAAAGCTGTAATTGAATTTATCTGCAATGTGGCACAATACTAATCGCTGTGGATGTTGGAATGGGAAGCCAGGAATGCAACAAGTGGGAAACTGATGGAACAAGATGGGCTTTAAGGTCCCTTCCAAGCCTAATCATGCCACAATATAATTTTATAATGCTGGTTTTTAACTCATTTGTAAAGCTAGCTGTAGAGTTGGGGTTTTGGTGGTTTTTTTTTCAAGTATGCATTGAACTTGCAGAGCTTTAAAATTACTCTTTTCTGTTTTTTTTTTTTCTTATTTTATGCAGTACGAAATCCATACACAGGCCACAAGTACCTGTGTGGTGCATTGCAGTCTGGAATTGTCCTGCTTCAGTGGTATGAGCCAATGCAGAAATTCATGTTAATAAAGGTAAGCATTTAATTTTTAGTTCAGCTCAATAATTACCCAGTTGTTGAAATAACCTTTGCAGAGTTTGTGATGGAAAGTACACCTCGGGCCTGTGCCATCTGTGGCTTGCAAGCACTTGAAAATCTGGCTGGACACATTTTGACTCAGAAAATCTTGTGACTGAAGTAATTTAAGTAATATAAAAGTGCTGGATGGAGCCCAGCACTGGCAATAACAGGCCACGATCCACCTCTGCCCAGCTTCAAAAAAAATCCTGTGTATTTATACTTGGTGCGTGTTGTTGCAGAGTCATTTCGAGGTAAAATCAAACTCGCAGAGTCCTGCTGATGATTTGGTTTTTTGTTTTGTTTCTCCCAGCACTTTGATTTCCCCCTGCCCAGCCCTCTGCACGTGTTTGAGATGCTGGTGATCCCCGAGCAGGAGTATCCCATGGTGTGTGTGGCCATCTCCAAGGGCACGGAGCCAAACCAGGTGGTGCAGTTTGAGACAATCAACCTGAACTCTGCCTCCTCCTGGTTCACAGAGATCGGGGCAGGTGAGGAGGCCCTTGCTCCCCTCCTCCAGCTGCTTTGATCAGTGTGGGAATGTTGGATATTCCTTCCTTGGAGTCTTTTGGAAACCCTCTAAGCTTGGCAGCTTCTCTGCCTGAAGCAGATGGAAGCTCATCCCAGATTGGAAAAGCTGGAGAGGGATTTGGGACAAGGGATGGAGGGACAGGACGCAGGGAATGGCTCCCCACTGCCAGAGGGCAGGGATGGGTGGGAGATTGGGAAGGAATTCTTTATTCAGAGGGTGGGAGAACCCTGGAATGGAATTCCCAGAGAAGCTGTGGCTGCCCCTGAATCCCTGGAAGTGTCCAAGGCCAGGCTGAGCAGGGTTTGGAGCAGCCTGGGACAGTGGGAGGTGTCCCTGCTCATGGTGGAATAAAATGGGATTTAAGGTAATTTCCAGTCCCAGCTATTCTGTGATTCCCTGATTCTCTGTTGTGCTGACCTGCCCACATCAGTACAAGCTGTCCTTGCAAAACACCTTTTATTATTTAAATTTCCTTAAACCTCAGTCAGAGCCTGCTGCTTGGCTTCTCCTTTGTGGTTCCACGCTGTTTCCTGGGATCCTGCTCTTTCCCCTCCTTTCCTGTATAAAAAACTCCCAGAAATGGATTCTTGTCCATCCCCCAGCCCTTGGGGGAGGGTTGTTATCTTCAGCTGGCTCTTAAAAAGCAAAGATTTGGGTTATTTTTAAGACCTGGCAGATACTTTGCAGCTGCTTTTCTCCTTTGCCTTTGTTAGATGTACATTTTTACCTTTAAATATTGTTTTCTACCAGCTGTAGGAACAACTTCATTAATAAAAGCTAGAAAAAAAATCTATTAAACTAGTTTATGATCATCACAATAATCTTTCCAGATGTGGATTTCTGGGAAAAGAGTGGGGGTTTAGGAATTAAAAGTCCTTTTGTTTATTGTGGTGCCTCTCTATGGAGGAAGATGTGCTGAACCATAGCATAAAATATGTTTTATCCATTTAAACTTGTGTTTTTTCTATTAAATAGCTGCTTTGAACAGAGAGGTTTGTGCTTCTCTCAGAACATTCTGGGATCTCAGAGCCATTAAAAACCAGAGTAACCAAAAAAAAAAATCAGAGTAACAAAGAGCACAGTGAAAAAAGCTTGAGGGAGGGAGGGGACAGAATCTCTTGATGTGATATAAATATAAAATAATCTGTTTTTTCCCCCAGGCAATCAGCAGTTGGATGCCATTCACGTGACACAGCTGGAGAGAGACACTGTCCTGGTCTGCCTGGACAGTGAGTAACACAAAACTCTCTTGGATAACTCACTACACCTCGTGCAAAACTTGGGTTGCCACAGTTGTTGATTTAAACTCTCACCACGAGGGGTTTTGTTTGTTTGTTTGTTTGTTTTTCCCCTACATTATTAATTTGTGTTGTAATATTTCCAAAAAGGTACTTTGGGTAAGTGGGATTTCATTCTGGTTTTTTTGTAATTCCACTTTCCCCTCTTCGTGTGTGTATCACTCTGTCAAGTCTAAATCCACACCAAGTGGTACAAAGTTTCCTGGATTTATTTTGAGAGAAAGATGCTCTTGGCTTCATCTGTAGATGTTAAGTTTGGGTATTTCTATGTGCCTGAAAGATTAGATTTATATTTTGCACTTCAGTCCTTTTCAGCAGTGGGTTTTAATGCTCATTTTTCTCTTTCTCTTGAGAATTTGTGAAAATAGTGAATTTACAAGGGAAGTTGAAGTCAAGCAAGAAATTGGCTTCTGAGCTGAGCTTTGATTTCTGCATCGAGTCAGTGGGTGAGTGATTTGCTGCTCTGGTGTCTCTCAGGGGTTTGAGAATTCACTGTTGAAAGCCTGACTGGTTTCTGGTCATTTCCATAGCAGTGGGAACAAAATCTGGGCAGGAAAAAGTGGTTTAGTAATACATAAATCTGTGTTAGCCTTCTAAAAGTTAAGATTTTATTTCAAGTAATAGCGCATCCATTTTTTTTTAATAGTCAGGGTAATAATATTTGAATGTAATTCTCAAGCTGCTGTCTTTAGACTAGGACAGGAGGTTTTTTTAAAAAACTTGAATTGTAGCTGTCAAACAAAACTTTCTGCTGTAATAAACTCAGAGAATCACAGAATTAAATCACTCAGAGCTGGCAGCTCCGTGCTCTCTGTGTCCCTGAATGGAAAACTCCCGTTTTCCATCATTCATCTATTTGGAAGTAGCTGTAATAATTCAGGTGATGTGTCATTTCCAGCAGCCTGCAGTGCTTTGGTTGGCAGTGTTTGTTTTTCCACTTCCTGAGGGCTTCTCCAGAGGCCCTGGGAAAACAAGGATGCAGGGAATGGGGTGTGATTGTGTCCCTGCTTTGCAGTGTGCCTTCAGGACAGCGTGCTGGCCTTCTGGAAACACGGCATGCAGGGCAAGAGCTTCAAGTCAGATGAAGTAAGTGATCTCCAGCCTCTCCACTTTAATTCCTCCTGTTCTTTATTTACCACTGGATCTTTTGGCTTCTCTCTCTGCTTCTCGAGTGAGAATGCTCCCATTCCACAATGTTTGACATCAATTTATCCATTTCAGTCCTGTACTTTGCATTAAATTGCATGTGAACGTTTCTTTTCTTCCAACTCAGACCAGTAAATTTCCTTTTGCTGCAGAAATGGATCTGAATATCTGCATTTTTCTGCAGGTGACCCAGGAGATATCTGATGAAACCCGGGTTTTCCGCCTGCTGGGCTCAGACAGGTAATCTCCCTGCAGAAACAGAAACCTTTTGTTTTATTTAAACCAGCTTTTCTAGTTTCCCAGCTGGGCCTGGCTTCCAGCCCAGCTCTGTCTGTGGGCACCAAGTGTCAGGGAGAGAGGAGAGATGCTCTTGCCTTGCAGGGTGCCCAGTGCACTTGTGGAAGAGCCTGCTCCTGGTTTTGGATTGTCCTGGTGAGCTGGGAATTACCTTGGCAGGAGTCAGTTAAAAACAACCTTGGCTGGGCTGGAAACAGCAAACTAGAACTCCCTGAGGTTTTAATCACAGTGATCCAAATGCACACATTATTCATAACATCCAGGTGATCCTTTCCAGCTGCACAGGTGGGCAGAGGTGCAGCTGTCCCCAGGTCTGCAGCCTGAGCAGAAGCTGCCCCAGGCTGGACACGTTCACTTGTGGGTTCTCAGCCAGGAATGGACAGGGATGAGTCCAGCAATCGCTTCCAGCCACAGAATCCCAGACTGGTTTGGGTTGGAAGGGACCCTAAAGCTCATCTTGTTCCACCCCTTCCACTAGACCAAGTGGCTCAGAGCCTTGAACACCTCCTGCTCTCAAATCCCTGATCCTCTGCTCCCTCATCTGGCCCTGGAACTGCCAACCCCTTTGGTTTGTATTTTCCATCTCTGTCCAAATGGAGCAGGAGTTTTTCCTGCCATTCCAGTGAGATGTGCAATCACCTTTTTACCTTGGATCGCTCTGGAACTGCTCAGGTGCAGAGGTGAGGATCAGGGGCAGAGGCTGTTCGGAGGCTTCATCTGAGAACTCTTTGAGGAAAACAAAAAGCAGAGACAAGTTTAATCCTAAAAGCAACAAGAACTGGTGCAGAGGAATGCTCAGCATTTGGGAGAGAGAGGGGAGGTCAAAGGCCCAACACACCAGCTGATGGTCAAGGTCCAGCAGTGCTCAGTGGGCCAAGACAGGGAGAGAATCATTTTCCTGAGTGGCCCACAGGAACATGATCAGCAGGACAAAGGCAGAAAGGGGGTTGAGTGATCCCTGTGAGCCCATGAGGTGATAAATATTTAGGAGGGAGGGGAATTGTTGAGGTTGCTTATCAGAAGATGTAGGAGGGATAAACATCTGGGCTGCAGATGATGGGACTGTGGAATTACAGAATGGATTGGGTTGGAAAGGACCTTAAAAATCACCCAGTTCCAACCCTTCCACTGTATCTTGTCCTTCAGTGTTTTTATCAGAAGTGGTGCTGGAAAATGAGGGAACTGGTTAAGGAATGAAACACCCAAGATATCTGAGGAAACCTCCATCTCCAATCTGTAAACCCCTGAGTTTCCTCCTCAGGAGTTACACCAAGAGCTGTTTTTTCCTCTCCTAACTGTGGACCCCGTTTGTGTTTTGTTGCAGGGTGGTTGTGCTGGAGAGCAGGCCCACAGAAAACCCCACAGCTCACAGCAACCTCTACATCCTGGCTGGACATGAAAACAGTTACTGAGCAGCACCCACCCACCAAACAGCAGAGGGAATTGGCCACACTGGGACCCAGGAGCTCCAGGAAACCGGGACTGGCGGCTCCTTGTCCTGACACCGGAATTGTGTTGGTTTTTAGGGTGGGGATCAATCCATTTTTGCAGCTGGGAACAGCTGGTTCTGTCTCTTGCCACTGTGTGGTTGGTTATATCGAGTTTGCTTAATAAAAGCTGAGATAAAGAGCCCTTTACTCGTTAGTTCTAGGGAAACAGAGCCTTGAAACACGTTCTGCAGTAAAGGTGCCATAAACTGTTAAATATTTCCCTTCCCTTGGATTTTCCTTTTGTTCTGTAGATACAGATCTAGTGCTGGCTGTTGCCCTGTTTTATACTGAGTCTTATTCTTAATAAAACAAAGATTTGTGTAGGAAGTGAAAGTATCTGCAAAGCTTTTTGGTTTTAAATCTGCCATTGGGTATGGCTTTGTATAATAGACTATTTAATCCTTATTTATTAATCTGCTGCTAGGATGGGGTAATGTCTAACTTTTAGCAAAGGAAGGTTGCAGAGCAGCTTACTTTTTTTTTTTTTTTTACAATTGTATAAAGATTTGATTATTCTTTTTCCTTGTAGGGATGTAGTGCATTACTGAGGGGTGTGTTACCGTGTTGGGTGATGATGTAAAAAACAAAAAACAAAAATTGCAGTTTTGTACAACAAAGTATTTTGTACTGATTTTTCTGCCTGCAGAATTGCCATAAAAAGGGATTTTCTTACTTCCTAGATGTAGGGCGTGTGTACACAAAGTAGAATATTGATATCAGATTTGTTGCTCCTGGGTGGCTGTGCACAATATCTGTGTGTGTGTGCGTGTGCATGCGTGTGAAGTTGCCTGGCAGTGTGTATTTTTTATATATATATTTATACATATATATATAAAAACGTACAAAACATATATGCTTTATTTTCATAAATTAGGGATAAGCCTTGTGACATGAAGTGGAAATGGTAGCAGGTCATCATCCTTAATGAATGAAAGTATCATGTATCCGACTGCCCACGACGTGTGGTTTATTTATGCTCTTCCAGAGGGGAGCCTTGGAGCCACGGCTGAGCCTGAGCAGCATTCCAGCTGCTGTGCTTTGGGAAGGGCTGCTGCCCCAGCTGGGAGGATAAATAAACATGATAAGAACCAGTATTCTTATATCCAAGCTTTGATCACTTTTTGGTCACCTGCATTTTTTATTTTTTTTTTTTCTTCCCTTTCTCCATTGAAGAGTCGCATCGGTTCCTTTTGTCTTCCTCATTCATTCAAATTCTCGAGGTACCATTAAATATAGACTGACTCCAGGAGAGCAGCTGGTTTTACTACCTCACATTACCCTGCTGGCTTTGATGTGAACACTCCTCGGGCAGGTGCAGTAGCAGCTCAGAAACATTGGAATTGAAAGGTTGTTTGGTTTTTTTTTTTTAATTAAATGCCTGTTCAGCTCCTGAGACCTGCTGCCTAGGAAGGAGAGGCTGGAATTCCCAGGTCATTTGAGCAGAGCAGGAAAGGTGTGTGACAGCTGGGAGTGGTTTGGTGCTGTGCTGGCATCGGGGCTCCGTGATCCATAATTTAACACAGAGGGAATTGTCTGGGCCCACGTGATGGCTCAGGGACGTCTCCTTACTCAGGACAGCTGCAGGTTGGGAAGGTCCAGAGGGGAAAACAGCCCTGCACACATTCAGCATTTTAGCCACCGTCATTCCAAACTAATTCTTGCTGACTTGGCATCCACATCAAGTCAGGCTTTTCAGTGCTGACACTGTGTCAAAGCTTAATAAGTAGTAAGTGTACGGATAAAATTTACAGATCACCCCACAGAGCGTGAAAAATGTGCTTTGAGGGTGGTCAGCTGGAATTGGATCAGTATTAAAAGCAGGACGTGTGATTTTTGTCTTTTAGTGGAGTTCTCTAGTGTTGAAATTACTTCTCCACAGGTAACAGTGACTGGTGATTAACCTCAAATGGTGCCACTCCTGGTCTTTAAAACAAAAATTAAGGTGAAGTGAAGCACCAGGTGTAGATATTGTAGAGCAAACGCTTTTTAATTTACCTCATTCACTACAGAAGGTAATTTCAGCTTCATCTTTGAAAACACTTAAAGGAGATCTCTAAAAGACTAGAGAAGCCTGTAAATAAAATCAGAATATTTATGGGGAATAACTGGAGTAAATAACTCTTAGGTCATGACACTGTCATGCAGAAATAACGAGCTGAAAGTGTTTTTCTTTGACACGAATGGCCGGTGTTTTGCTGGATCATAAAAAACAAACTTAGGAAAGTCCTCGTTTCATCAAACCTCCTTTAGCTGTTGAAGCATTTCTAATGGCATGTTGTGAAATGCTTTCTGCTGGTTTCATAGACAGTGGCATTTTCTTGGCATGATCTGCAAGATGCTGTTTCCTAGTGTAAAAACCTCACTTTTGTTCCGTACCGCGGAGCAAATTTGCGTGTTCCGTAGCCAACCCAGCCAGCCTCGGTGACTCTGATCAGCATCATTTGTGTTTGACTGTTTGATTTAGTCTGCTGTTGTCTGTATCTTTGTTTTTGTGGAATTTCAACCAGGCTTGAGAAAGCCTAACGGGGGGAAGCTCGGGGGTGATTGAAGCAGAAGCTTGCTCAGCCCCTCCTTCCTCGCTCAACGTTTATCAGAATTTCAATTATTGGATGCACGAGGTCACGTACCCGAGTTGAAAGCCTTAAAACAGACTCCCAGAGCTCTTTGGCAGTACAAACAGCGTGGGAAGAGCAGTCTGTGGATTAATCCCTTTGGATTTCCCAACCAAATCCCTTGCAAGTGAAAAAATAACGGCTGGAATTGTGCTGGCATCTCTCTCAAGAAGAAAGGTACAACGCATCAGGGAGCCACGGTGTCTCTGGATGGAAAGGACGAGACTGGGAGACTCTGAAATGTGCTTTTTTTTTTTNGGCGAAATGGGGGGGCTCTTAAATTTGTTTTTTTTTTTTTTTTTTTTTTTTTTTAACCTTGTTTAGTCGTTAGGTGTAACTGAGACTCATAACTGCACTCGTTCAGTTTGTGTAACCAGGCTTTGTTCCACGGGAATTTCTGTTGCAGTTCAGTCTATGCCAAATAAACTGCTTTATTTGATCTGTGGCGTGGTGACTCGCTGGGAACAATACCTTGTCAGAGGGATCTGGGGAGAATCCAGCCCGTCTCCAGGTTTTGTGGCTGCTGTGGGAAGGGCCTGGCGCCGCTGGTCTCCGTCCTCCAGACTGCTGGGAGCCAGCAGCAGCTCCCGGGGACAGCGCAGGAGGGAGAAATCGGGGACAAATTATCCCTGCCCAGCCCTGCTGCCAGTCACCTGGGAACACCAAGGAAGCACTCAGGAGTTGTTTGGCTGGAGAAGCAGAGGCTGCCTGGTGCCTGGGAAGAGAGCAGGGGCTGGTGGGCTTCAAAGAGCTGCTCAGAGTAGGAGAACACGGCTCAGCCTCGCATCTAGAGCAGTTTACACCTTGTCCTCGCACTTGGGCTGTTTGCTGCGGGTGCTTCAGGTGCTGTATCTGTATCCCAGATCTTCAGGGATCTGCTGAGGTAGAGGAAAAAAGAGGTTGAAAAAATGGTACCATGAACGTGCCTTTGGACAACACAAAGAACTGCCAGTTACTGGCAGTTATATTTATAAATAAATATATGTACAATCTCCTCCTCTGCAGGAGATTGTTGTCTCTGAGGGTCAGTCTTGGCAGCTGGAATGTGAGGACTGCACATCTCTGATAAATGTGGCTTAGGAAGAAAAATAATTCATGGATCTTTATTCTGAGTTGGGGAGCACCTCGGGAAAGGACTGGGAAGGGAGGAGGCGTGAGGTGGAGTGGGGTGCCCACAGTTCTATTCAGATCTAATACTGAAAGCGATTACCACCACAAAAGGCCACCTTGGTCAGGGGATGAGGATCCAGGGAGCCAGGAAAGAGAACAGATGGTCAGGGATGGAAAAGCCCGACCTAAGGAAGGGTCTGTGTGCTGGCAGGAGCCCGTTCAGTGACAGAGACCTGAGACACTGGAACCGTGCAGTGGGAAGATGTTCCAGGGAAACCTCCAGAGAAGTGCGGGCGCTGCTTGAGGCTGCGGAAAGCTGCTCCCTCTTCCAGCCCTGCAGGAAGACAAACTCAGCGATCCTCTGGAAAGGCAGAGAGGGGCAAAGACAACGTGATCACGGCAGGGGGGTTGGAGCTGGACGCTCCTTAAGGTCCTTTCCAACCCAACCCATGAGCGGTGACTCCGTGAACAGCGCTGCGGGGCGTGAAGCCCGGGGAGGATCGTGAGGCGCGGAGTCAGCTTGTGACCATGGCAGCGGCCACGGGGATCCCCCGCTGTCCCTCCCTTTCCCCGGGGCCCGCCCCGGCCCTGGCGGTGTCCCCGGGGCGGTTCCTGGGGCCGTCCCCGCCGGGGAGCCTTCCCCGACCCGCCCCGGCCCGGCCCCGGCCCCGCGCTGAGGCGGCGGCGGAGCTCGGCGGGAGCGCCCGGCCATGGAGCGCTACGAGAAGCTGGGCAAGGTCGGGCAGGGCTCCTACGGCGTCGTCTTCAAATGCCGCAACAAGGACACGGGGCAGATTGTGGCCATCAAGAAGTTCCTGGAGTCCGAGGAGGACCCGGTGATCAGGAAGATCGCCCTGAGGGAGATCCGCATGCTCAAGGTGGGCGGCTGCGGCGGGACGGAGCCCGCTGGCGGCGCGGGCTGTGCCCGCCATGGCGAGCCCCGGAGAGCCCTGAGGGAGCTGCCGGGGGCGGGCGTGAGGGGACAGGGTGTGAGGGCATCCGTGAAGGGACATCGTGAGGCTGCAAGGAGTGAGGACAGCAATGAGGGCACAGAGGGTCTTGAGGGGACGGGGCGTCGTGAGGGGACAAGGTGCGAGGGCATCCGTGAAGGGACATCGTGAGGCTGCAAGGAGTGAGGACAGCAGTGAAGTGACATCGTGAAGCTGCAAGGAGTGAGGACAGCAATGAGGGCACAGAGCGTCTTGAGGGGACGGGGCGTCGTGAGGGGACAGGGTGCGAGGGCAGCCATGAAGAGACGGGGCATGAGGGCATCTGTGAGGTGATGTGACTGTCGTGAGGGGGGAAGCAAAGAGACGGGGGTGAGGGAGCACCGTGAGGTGCCCGGGTCAGTCAGTTCCTCTGGGAGAAAGGCGGTGCCGGGGAATGTCCGAGCCGCTTGTCCGGGGATGGCGATGCCGGGTGACCCTGCCCAGCCCAGGCAGGAGCAGGTGGGAGCTGGGACACCTGAGCCGTGAGCAGGTGCCCGCGGATTTCTGCAGGAGCTGCAGCCGTCACGGTGTGCCCTGCACAGAGGGACTGACCCGGGCTGTCCCCCACGGAGTCAGCGGTGTCCTGGCCGGTGTGGGCACAGCTCTGCCCTTGGTGTGGGTCACAGACCCCTCTGCGTCCAGGAGATTCCCCAGAACAGCTGGAGCCAATATGGGGAAAAAGTGAGAGTGGGCAGCATGAGGAGGGGGACAGCCAAGGGACACGGCTCTCCCTGCTCCACAACTGATAAATCTGCCCCAGCTCCTCCTTAAAACGCCCTTTGTGAGCCCCTGGTTGTGCAGGGTCCAGCTGTGGGTTCAATGCCAGGGCCTCTGCAGGTCGGGTGTTCCATCCACATGGAAGCGACGGCAGAAGCGGCACCAGTGAGTTTTTGTCTTGTCTTTGCTGAGCCTTTCCTGACCTCTGTGTGAGAGCTCATCCTCGCACAGAAATGGGTTACTCCTTTAGCCTCTGGCTTTATTTTCCCGATGAAGTAAAAGCAGGGGAGCATCTGCAGTGAGTCACACCCCCAGGTCTGTCCAGCGTGCAGGAATGAGGAGAGACCCGGGAGAAAGGGGGCAGGTTTCCTTTCACACTCCCGGCTTTTGGGCAAGGATTCTGCAGCCACAGGCCGTGCCTGTTGCTTCATGCATCTGCAGACTGTTGGGACTCTGTCCCATCTCTTTGGAACTTGTGTGTTCGTTTGGTCTCCATAGTTTCCCGAGGCTTTAGAAATGTGTTGTGTGGAAAAAAAAAGTTCCTTTTCTTTGTTACAAACTTGCTGCTGGGTGATGGCACGCAGTGCCCTCAAGCTTTGTGTTCCAAGAAATGGGAAGTGTCCCCTTTTGCACTTTCTCCAGGGTGCTCATGATTTGTACACCTGCTATCCCAGGAAAAATATGCTCTAGGAAAAAGCGTGATTATTTTTCAGTTAGATTTTGGGGAGAAGCAACCTAAGTTTTTCTCCTATCCAAAGTAAACAAAGTAGCTATATGATTTCAGTAAACAATGCTAGATTTACATTAAGATTTAAGTGATATTAAACATCTGAAAAGGAAAATAATCATGGCAGAAATCCTTTGTAAAGCAGCTGGGAACTGCACCATCCTTAAGGAGATGAAGCCACCACACCAGGGGCTGTTTTGATTTTAACAAGTGCAGACTTGCTTGATTCTTTTCAGCTTTTTCTCTGCAAATAGCAAGTTTGTTTGTTTGTTTGTTTGTTTGTTTGTTTAGGCACTTCCTGGCTTAGGCAACTCCTGTTTGTCAGAGATGGGGTGAGATTGTGTTTCATCAGTAGAAAATGATAAATCATTTTTCTGCCCAATAAACACCTTGCAGACAAAGGGATTTTTGTGGCCTGGAGCCAAGGGACGTGCAGTGGGAGTTTGCAGAGTCTCGAAACCACAGAACCCCAGAATGGTTTGCGTTGGAAGGGATTCCAAAGATCATCCCACCCGCTGCCCATGGACACCTTCCACTGCCCCAGGCTGCTCCAAGCCCTGTCCAGCCTGGCCTTGGACACTTCCAGGGATTCAGGGGCAGCCACAGCTTCTCCCAGGGCCTCCCCACCCTCCCAGCCAGGAATTCCTTCCCAATATCCAAGGACAAGGGGGAATGTCTTCCCACTGCCACCGGGCACGGTTAGATGGACCACTGGGGAAGAACTTGCTGCCCACCCATTTAGTTCATCTCCCAAAACAGGCCCGCAGAGGCTGAGCTGTAGCTGAGCTGTGCTCACCGAAAGGGTTCAGCTGAAGGAATGGTGACCCTGCAGGACAAATCTGCCCCCCACAGCCTCACCCCGTGCAGTTCCTGACCAGCCCACCCCCTGTGTGTTGCAGCAACTCCAACACCCCAACCTGGTGAAGCTGCTGGAGGTGTTCAGGAGGAGGCGGCGCCTGCACCTGGTGTTCGAGTTCTGCGAGCACACGGTGCTGCACGAGCTGGACAAGCACCCCCGCGGGTGAGTGGCCCCTCTCCTGTCCCCTGGGGCTCCCGGCACGGGCTGGCCCTGCTGCTGCCCTGTGCCTGCTCAGAGGAATTCATTAATTACAGCTGAGGTTTCTCAGCCCAGCGCCGGGGGCTGTCTCTGGTGCTGTGGCACAAGAATTCCCCCAGAGCCCCGCTCGCCATGGAGGTGGGAGCGCTGAGCCGAGCATTTGGGAGAGCAGCGAACCCCAGGGCTGGGAGCAGCTTGTGTCCTGCTGCTCCCGCTGCTGCCATCGCTGTGGGCACTGGGGCAGGGGCACTGTCCAAATACAGAATCAGGGACTTGCAGAATCACTGAGGTTGGAAAAGCCTTCTGACACCATCGAGTCCAGCTGATAATGCAGCACTGCTGTGTCATCACTAAACTGCTGTCCCCAAGTGCCACATCTACACTTCTGAGCACTTTCAGGGTGAGGAAGAGTTCCCAGGAGCCGTGCCTGCACCTCTCTGCAAAACCTTCTCTTCAAACAGGTGCTTGCACCGAGTGTGAGCCACACACGGGGTTTGTTCTGACACCTTGTAAACGCCTCTCCCGCTGTCCCTAATCACCCACGGTGCCTTGGCGCCGTGGAAATGCCAGGCAGAGATCCTTGAATGATTTCACAAGCCTGGGGCTGATGGGGGGTTGAGTAAACAAGAGCTGGTTATTTACTCCCTTTGTCCCGGGTGAGGAGCACCAGGAGAACGGAGCTGCTGATGGCACGGGGCTTTGTGAGCTGCCCAGCAGCTGCCACCCCGCCTTGGACCTGTTCTCCTGGAATCTAAAGAGAGGATGGATAATTCCCTTTGAAGGAAATGCTCCCCAATTGCTGCCTGTTCATGAGAACAACTCCGGTGTGAAGGAACATGTTCCAGCTGGCTGCATGCTTTGCTTTTCAGCTTTGCTCGGGCAGATGGTCAAGTCTTTGGTGGTCGGGTTAAGATGGGTGCTGATTCCAGCTCGTTTGACCAACTCCATCCCCTTTCCAAGCTCCCAGAGCAGCACTCCCATCATTCTGGGATGTTTCTGGAAGGAATCTCTACTCACAGTGTCAGCAGAGTGCCACTGACCCACTGACAGCAGAAAGTGAAAGCCAAGCTTGAAAGAAAAACTCAGGCTTGCGTTGTTTTGGTTTATTTTGGGGTAGTTTTTTTGTTCTTTATTATGAATCAGAAGCTTTTCAGCATTAAACATGTGAAATAAAACTGTGTTTGACTTGGAAAATGCCAAGATTGTCACTTCTGCCTTTCCTGGGCCTGTTGAAGATCATTACAGACAAACCAAGGAAGTTCAAGAGCTGTTGCCCAGAAACTGGAAGAAAGGAGAGGGGGCTGGGAAGTGTTTGCTGGCTGTGGGAGGGAAGGAGAGGGATCCAAACCAAAGCAGAGCTTTACACTCTTGTCTGAGCACCCTCTGGCCCATTTTTCACCTCTCCACTCTGGACAATCAGTGCAGCATTCCATGTATCTATCCCATGGATACTCCAGCAGTTCCAGCCCTGGGAGTTGGTGAGGCAGAAATTCCTGCTGGCATTTGAGGATTGCCAGGAATTGTGGATGCTGAACACAGCCACAGGACAGGATGTGACAGGGACACACACACTTTGCTGTGTGCTCACAGTGACAGTGGCACCAGACAGAAATCCTCGTGTCTTCTTGCCCTGCCTGGCTTTGGAAGTGTTTCCTGACTTCCCTGGTGGTTTTGCTCAGAGATCCCTGTACCATGTCAGCACTCATCTTCCCTGAAATTGTGAATTTATTATTCATGGCCGAAATAAAGCTGTGCTTTTTCCAACAGGGTGCCAGAGTACCTGGTGAAGAGCATAACCTGGCAGACCCTGCAGGCTGTGAACTTCTGCCATAAACACAACGTGAGTCCCCTGACCTGCACTAATGATTGCTGGGACGTGGCCTTGGGGGAGAGAGGGGGGTTCTGTTGGCATTCTCCTGATTCCAGAGGTTTCATGGGATGGAGTCAAATGGAATCTCCTGTTTTCACCAGGAAACACATCTGAAATATTGGTGTACACCCACAGCAGCTGCCTTCACTGTCACCCAGGCCCCTTGGCTTGGCTGTCAGGGAATGATTTGCCCTAATGGCCTCAGATGAGCTTCCAGGAGGAATGGGAATGATCCTCGTGTCATTCCCTGTGCCCTGCACCCCTGCTGACCTGCAGGAGCCTGCCTTACAGCTCAGCAGCTGGGACCTGAGCAAAGTGCTGCTGATTTCACAGAAACTCCTTCAGTTGACTGGCATGGGGTTCAATCATGGCACCAGTGAAAAGATTTCAAAACTTAGACACAATAAACCCATTTCACTCCCTCCTCTGCTCTCTGGAGGGAGACACGGGTTGTGTGCCTGACAGATACTTCAGTGGGAACGTTTTAAGAAGCAGGGAAGGAGAAGGTTGCAGAAGCTTTTTAGGCAAAAACTCTTTGTTTTGTTCATCTGCTGACATGTGAGATTTAAGAGTGGGGCAGGAGATGGCCCTGGGATGGGTGTTTTGTCTTTGCTCAGAGAATTATGTCCAGTTGAGCCACAGGAACTTGGCCACAGGTCTCTCCTGCTTCCAAGATTTGTTGGTTTGCATCTTTTTTCCGTTCCCCTGCTCAGCCTGGAAGATTTAATGGAGTTTGAGAGCAGAGGGAACAATGAGCTGCTGTAGATCACAGGTGATGAGGTTTTATGCAGCTGCCCTTTCTGGAACTCCGTGACTGTGGTTTAACAAGCAGCATTTCAGTCCTCAGGAGGAGACACAATAATTTACCAGCAGCTTGGCAAGGAAAAGTCCAAGGTGTTTGCTCTGAGGTGATGATGGGAGAGGGACAACGTGAGGGAGACCCCAGTGAGTTGAGTAGAGCAAAAGGAATAAAGGTCTTTGTTAGTTTGATCAGCAGAAATTCTTTGCCAAGCCCAAATTCAGTTGTGAAGGACAAGGTCACCTCCAAAGAGTCACAGAATTGCTGATGTTGGAAGGGGCCTCTAGAGATCTTCTCATCCAACCCTTCCAGTCAAGCTAGAACAGCTAAAACAGGCTGTTCAGAAACTTTTCCAGTATTTCCAAGGCTGGAAGCTCCACAGACTCTCTGGACAATCTGTTTGGGTGTCTGGCCACACTCTCAGTAAAAAAAGATAAAATAAATTGGTTAGGTTTAAATGGAATTTCCCGAGTGTTCAGTTTGTGCCCGGGGTCTCTGTCCTTTCACTGCACCACCAAGAACAGCCTGGCTCAGTCTCCTTTATTCCTTCCCATCAGGTATTTAATGCACATTGAAGAGTTTCACCTGCAGCCTTTTCCTGATGGTCCCAGCTCCCTCCTCCTCTCCTTGCATGTCAGACACCCCAGTCCCTTAAATTCCAGTGGCCCTTCAGTGGAGTCACATCTTCCCTCTGTGGAGCGTCCCAGAGCTGGCCACAGCTCTGGATGTGTCCCAGCTGTGCTGAGCAGGGCTCTCACTGAGCTTTGTCAGCAGAATCGTTGGGCAGGAATCCCCAGGGGGTGCAGGGAGCTGACTCCGTGTTGTCCAGGGGATACAGAGCTGGTAGCTGGAGCTGGGAGCCTGCACAGTGTCACTCCCCAAAGGTGACTGTCCTGCTGCTCAGAAATCCTTCCAGCTTCCCTTTCTGCAGGAATAACCCCCTGCCACAGTGTTCCAGGGGGGTGTGGCTGAATTCAGCTGAGGGACAGCTTTAATACTTCTAACCTTGCTTTTTTTTTTCCTCTTCTTCCAGTGCATCCACCGGGATGTCAAGCCAGAGAACATCCTGATAACAAAGCACTCGGTCATCAAACTGTGTGACTTCGGATTTGCTCGAATACTCAGTGAGTGCTGGCCCTTTATGAGTGTGGGATGAGCCATTCCAGCCCTCACTGACGCACCGCAAATCATCCTGTAGAAAAGGCTGTGTGTTTTCCCGGGGAAGCTCTGCTGAACGCTGGGTAGGGATTCCTAAACCTTGCAGGGAGGGAGCCCAGACACGGCGGTGACATGTGAAAACAAGCTGAGCTCCCTGCGGGGCCGGCTGGGCCGCTGGGGGTGCTGGCACTGGGAGATGGAGCTGCCCCGCTGTTGTTTATGCAGGGCTGGGGACACAGCTGGAGCTCCCTGGCAGGAAGAGCCCCTCTGGCTGCCTCTGCAAACAATGGCTTCACATTTTCCGTTGTAAATATACCCCCTAATTTGGGGGGTTTTTTTAGCTCCTCTTCAGACAAATCACATGGGCTCTGGGAACTGCCCACTGGCTGCTGCAGGGCCCTGCCGTGGGGCTCTGCACATTTCCTTTGGAGGAAAACATGCTCTTGATTTGTACCAGATCCTGAGTGTTTCCAGGGTTGAGTTCTGCTGGTGGCCAGTGACTCAGCCTGCCCCAGCAGCTCCTGCCCAGGAGATGCCCCAAAATGTAACAAATGCTGATGGCTCCTCTGCCTCGCTCTGATCCTGTTAGTGCTGAGACACACAATCACAGAATGATTGTATGCAGCGGCTTTTACTGAAGAGAATCAGGGGTACAGGGTACAGACCCAAATCTGACTCCCACATGGATTCGGGATGGATGTTTTTATACCCTTTCATTACATAACTCTATATATTAATTATTAAACTCATATTGTTCTATTGTATACATTGATCTTAGCCAAGCATGAATTCTTGTAGCTTCCATCAGGCCCCCTCCCCCCCAAACATCGTTTCTCATGATTCTTGTTTAAGATAATAATCATATTCAACTACCAAACAATCATTACATTTAACAATTATATCATTTATCACATGATGATTACGCAGGTGCAGTTTCACATGATCTAGTAAAGACAAAGCCTACCCAGCCCTGGTTCCCTTTCCCAGGCCTATCCGAGCCCAACCTTTCTTCCCACCTCCCCTGAACCTGTTGTATACAATCCCCATGATTTCAGAAACATTTTAACCCTGTGCTCTCAATCCCACCTTCCTGTCGGTGTCTCTCTCTCTCCCCTGGCCCCAGCGGGTCCCAGTGACTCGTACACCGAGTACGTGGCCACCCGGTGGTACCGCTGCCCGGAGCTGCTGGTGGGGGACACGCAGTACGGGCCGCCCGTGGACGTCTGGGCCATCGGCTGCGTCTTCGCCGAGCTGCTCTCGGGGCTGCCGCTGTGGCCGGGAAAGTCGGACGTGGATCAGCTCTACCTGATCCGCAGGACGCTGGGTGAGTGTCCCCTGCTCCCGCAGCTCCCCCGCACCTCCCCGCCCTCTGTGCTGGCGGTGGGGAGTGGCCAGCGGGGAGTTTACCCACATCTCTCCCTTTAGAAGGTGTGGGTTTAGCTGAGGGGTTGGTGTCGTTAAGAAGGAGCTGGGTTTTCCTGGCATGATGTACAATGTGTGTTAACAGGCTCCCAGTGGAAGCTACTGCAGCACTTTCCTGCCTTTTCCAACCCTGGAGGAGATTCTGATACACTTGGAGTTTTCCCGTGTCTGCAGCAGCAAGAGCAAAGGCCTTGCTGCCTGTTTGCTTGTTTTCCATGTCAGAGCTGTAAAGAACTCAAAGTTCCCTTTTGCCAGTGTTCCCAGTGATCCCTGCTGGCTGAGAATCGGGATCATTGCCTGCAGACTGCCTGGAACCATCCCCTCACTCCCCTTGGCAGTGGTGGCCTCTGGGTGTGCTGCAGGGCAGATGAGGAAAGATCTGGGATGTGTTTGGTGACCACTGGACTCCCCTCCTGGTCCCTTGGGTGATGCTGGGGTGGACACAGCAACCTCAGCTGTCTCCACACAGACAAAACCATGAGGTGCCTGTATCAGAAAGGACCAGCAATGTTTTGTATAAAGGTTTAGAAAATCCAGGTGTTTTCCAGGGTTTGGTACCCAGCAAGGTGGTCAGTGAACAGCTGGATTCCATTCATCCCAGCTTTGGAGGTCTCAGAAGTGTTGTCAGTGCCTGTTGAGGGCTGTGTGCACATCACAGCTCGTCTGTTCCACGTGTTTCTTGCTGTTCATCCATGAATTTAGGAGCCACTCTGTATTTATTTGTTAAATAAAAGAGCCATTATCCCCTATAACACAAACTAATCCAATCCCATTGATTCTTTTCAATTTTGGTGTGTAACATCTGATTTCTTGGGTGACAATGAACAACCCCCCCACTTTTAACTGAAATTTGTTGGAATAAACAGAGAGTTGTGATTTTAACTGAGCAGTTTATAAAACCACAAAGGTGACTAATGGCTTTAAACAGATAAGCTCCTTAGCTAGAAAAATAGTTCATCACTGATTGCTTCATCCTCCAGAATCCATTAATGCCAGTGTCAGGCAGTTATAATTGATTTTTAACTGGAGGGCTTCAGCCAGAGGAGATTCCCATTGATTGTTGGACCCAGGTGCTGGAGTGAGGCAGTGCTCACAGATAAAAGCTCCTTGATTGCAGCTGTGCCATCCTGGGGTTGGCATTGTACTGGCCCCTTTGCTGTGGATTTCATTTTAACACTTCCCTCTCTCTGGGGTGCTCTAAGCTTCAAAAAACGCTGCCTTGGGGAAAAGCTGCAGCAGGTTCAGGTGGGGCTGTGCTCCTGCTCTTTCCTGTACAGCACCCTCAGAGTTTCCAAAGAGAATTTCACCCAAAAGGAGTTAAATTGCCCTGAAGCTGGAACAATTGTGGCCCTGCCTTTCCTTCAGCAACAGTCACACGGGTGTGGGACCACTGATGGCCAAATTGGACATTAATTGGCACAAAATAACTTTGCCTTGGCTCACTTGGTGATATTCCACCTCCTCAGATGTTGTCTTAGATGGCATCAGCCCTTTAGAGGATATAACCATGTTCAGTGCAGGCACTGTAAAATGAAGCAAATTATTCCAATTTTTTTTTTTTTTAAATTCTTTCTCGAAGGGGATCTCATTCCCAGGCACCAGCAAGTGTTCAGCACCAACCAGTTCTTCAGTGGGGTGAGAATTCCAGACCCAGAGAGCATGGTAAGTGCTGCCCTTCCCTCCCTTCCCCAGCCTTAGCTGTGGAGCATTTTTTCCCTATCCAAAAGCTCTGTCCTCTACTTTGCCAGTGTGCACCAGACTATTACTTGGAGGTGGCTGAACCTTTCATGATGACATTTCAACTTCCAGCCTGTGTAAAAGCAGTCAAAAAAATGTTTAATCTCTGCTGCTTTCCCCCATTTCTGGTGGCACATCCTCAGTGCTGCCAGGCCTCTGAGCACACGGAGCGGTGGAGGCATTTTGTGAGGAACAGCTCATGCTCCTGTGGGAAGCTGGGTCTCGGTACCCTGACGAATGGAAAGTTTGCTAATGTGAGTCCATTCACTGCTTTTGTTCCCTGCAGGAACCACTGGAAATGAAATTCCCCAATATTTCATACTCTGCACTGGCCCTGATGAAGGTAAGGAAACTCCAGCTTGTGGAGGAGCCCTGCACTGGGATAAACAAATCACCTGGTGTGAGAGTCTGGGGCTGAGTTATCAGAGATTCAGTGGAAAATAGACCTGGTTTGCTGCCCTATGTGATTGCACCCGTTCCTTGAGCCACAATTCCTGCTACAATTGTGGAGTCCCCATCCCTGGAAGTGTCCAAGGGCAGGATGGACAGGGCTTGGATCAACCTGGGACAGTGGAAGGTGTCCCTGCCCATGGCAGAGGGTTGGAACTG
The DNA here is from genome assembly GCA_013397395.1 of Sinosuthora webbiana. Classification (NCBI taxonomy): domain Eukaryota; kingdom Metazoa; phylum Chordata; class Aves; order Passeriformes; family Sylviidae; genus Sinosuthora; species Sinosuthora webbiana. Next base: position 100,931 of record VXBN01004607.1, read on the forward strand.
ATGATCTCCAAGGTCCCTTCCAACCCAAACCGTTCCATCATTAATTTTTGTAATCGCCGGATAATTAGCTGCTCCTCAAGCTTCGTGCTGCCTCTGAAAAGCCACTCTTAGAAACCACTTAAAAAACCATTAACACCCGTACCAGAGGGAATCCTGGTGGGCTGTGGGGAGCTGAGCAGGGCTGTGTAAGGAATGCTGTGTGTGATCTTTTGTCAGGGCTGCCTTCGGATGGACCCCGCGGAGAGGCTGAGCTGTGAGCAGCTGCTGCGGCAGCCCTACTTCGACAGCTTCAGGGACGCAGCAGAGCTGGGCAAGGAACACGAGAAGAGCCCTCGGAAAGCAGCCAGGCTGCCTCGGAAACACGTGCCAGGGGTGAGCTTTCCATAGGATTTGATATTCTGTGCCTGTGTTTCTGTGTGAGGCCAGTGTGTTATCAGCCCCACGAAGGTGCATCACACTCTGAGGGATGCCAGCAGCCTCTCAGAAATGGCTTAAGGAAAATTAGTGACATGGCTTGATCGTTAGTGTTTGGAAAAGCAAAAAGGTTTTAATTAAAGAGAAAATAACAAACTATACAGAACAAACGAATAAAAGCCATGCAGGGAGGTTCCTTACACCTGCTAGGACACCCTGAAAATTCACTGAGAGACTCCTGTGCTCTCTTTTAAATATTCAACGATCCAGGAGGGGTTTTTGTCCTGCTGCCCAATAGAAAACAGCCACATTCCTTGAGGAACAGCTCAAGGATCCAACAAGTGCCTTTGTCCTGGCACTGGGCCAGTCACAGTGAGTGGATCATCAAAGTTCCTGGTTCTTTTCCCTACAGGTGAAGCAAAGACTGAAACCCAAATCTTTTCCTAATATGGGAACACCTGCTGGGGTGTGGGGGTGCACTGCCACAGGGGCTGTTCTTTTGCTGGCTCCCAGGGTGGGCTGTGCTGGCAGCTGAGGGCGTTGGGCTGGTCTCAGTTTTATCCTGAGGAGAAAACAAAGCCCCTGGCTAAAGAGTAACTCGGTACAAACTGGATTTTGCACTGCGGCTCCGTGGGGCACTGGGGATAAACAGCACAGGCCTGTTTGGAATTGGGAATAAGGCACACATGGGGTTGTGCACACATGATAAGGTTCATCCAGGAATGTGCATTCCTGACAGAGAGCAGCAGGAGGGCAGAACAAACTGGACACACTCACGTGGCTGGTTTAATTTTGAATGCTCTGGTGCTTTTTAATCCTGAATTATGGAGGTGGAACAAACAACACTTCTGTTTGTAATTGCTGATGGGACAGGATCCCCTGCTCAGTTCCACGTTACCCCACAAACGGGGTGTTTCTGCAGCTGGAGCTGCCAATGTGTCCCTGCTGCTCTGGCTTTTCCAGACAACATCCCAAGTCCTCAAATCCAGCCTCACAATGCAACTCATTCCACAATTCTTTATTCCTGTGAGCCACATTCCCCATGGCAGCTCCAGTGCTGAGCTGGGCACAGGCAGGGAAGCTGGAGGTGAGGGATGGAGAACTGCTCCAGGGTGTCAATTCCTGGGTCAAACTCATTGGTCTCTTCCATTTCTGTGACCTGGGATATTTTTCTTGCCTAATGGAATTCTTGAGTGAGTTGTTCTAGTTGCAGTCCAGCCATAAACCCCCAGAATCTCAGCTTGGAAAGTCCAGGATTACAGTAGGAATAGTTTTATAGCTCACATTCCATGTCAAAATTGATTCCTTGTGTGCTTTATTCCCATTCCAAACAAATGCACATGGTGTAACTTTTCCTTCAGTTACAGCACCTGCCTCAGCTGACCTGCAGCAACATTCTCCCAGCTTTGGACAGCAAGAAGAACTGCTGCAAGACAAGGAAATCCAAGTACCACTTCCCAAACATCTGACCAGGTGGCAGATCAAAACTCAGTTGTTCAAAGTCCTCCAGGATTTATAAATGGAGGATAGGCAGTGGAAAACTGAATTACTGAAAGTTATGGCACGTACAGGATGGTCTGTCCTCTACTCTGGGTCACTGATGGACAGGAAGTGATGCAGAAAGATGCAGAAAGGACTCCTTAGTGCTCTGTGTGCAAAGGCAAACACATCCTGCTTTAATTCCTAATTCCTGGTCCAGGATTACCCATCCCAGTGCTTCCAGTATGAAATTCCAAACTCTGCCCTGTCTGTCCCCTGCATTTCAGACTTGGCAGGAGAGCTTGACCTTGCCAAATCCCACAAAGTCCCGTGTGTCCCTGCTCTGTGAGGAGCTGTGTGTGCTGCTGCAGGGTGGGAGAAGGGCTGGTGTAGCCCAGGCTGAGAGGGGCAGCCTGGCTGCTCCAGGGAGCTCTGAGCTCCAGAGACACCCCGGGTCACTCCTGCCCTGACTGAGCTGCTGGTGACTCCACAGGCCCAACAGGCCCCACGCCCAGGAGAACAGAGCAACGATATTCCTGTTGTTTTTTAGTCTTTCCAGAGCTGCTCCTCCAAGTTTTCTCCTTGAATTCTGCTTCTGACAAGAGTGAATGAAGACACTTGCTTGTAGTTACAAAGATGATTTCATCCAAACTAATCATGGATGTGATTTATAACATTGGCCAGACACAGGCAGGAATTCTACCTACGTGTTTGTATTAGAACGACTGGGGTCTGTGGGATCTCAGAATATAATACTGTGTTCATTTTGAATAAAAGAAATGTAGCTTCTTTTTCCAGTTCACTGGAGGTATTTTACTATATAAAGCTTTACTGCTGGGCAAGAACATCCTCTTCTCATTGACACTTGGAGGAAAAATGTTTTGCCAGTACATTTTGTGTTCCACAACAGTGAAAGCCCTTTCAGTGGGGCAGATGCCACGTCCTGTGTGTGCCTGTTGGCTTGTGTTTCCTTATCCATGGGAAGCCACTTCTGAGACAAGCACTGACTGCTTGGAGCTGCTGCTTCTGCTCTTCCCTACCTCAAATCCAGGGATTTACTGCACGTGCTGTTCTCCCCCAGGATGAGCCATTCCCTCTGTGCTGGTCAGGCCCCACCTCTAATCCTGGGGGCAGTTTTGAGTCTCTCACAAGAAAGGCACTGAGGGGCTGGAGCGTGTCCAGGGAAGGGAATGGGGCTGGGAAGGGGCTGGAGAATTCCTGAGGGAGCTGGGGAAGGGGCTGAGCCTGGAGAAAAGGAGGCTCAGGGGGGACCTGGTGGCTCTGCACAACTCCCTGACAGGAGGGGACAGCTGGGGGAGGCTCTGCTCCCAGGGAACACGGACAGGAGGAGAAGCAATGGCCTCAAGTTGCACCACGAAGCTTTAGGTTTGGTATTGGGGAAAATTCCTTCCTGAAAAGGATTGTCCAGCCCTGGCACAGCTGCCCAGGGCAGTGCTGGACCATCCCTGGAGGGATTTAAAAGCCGTGTGGATGTGGCACTTGGGGACACGGGGCAGTGGTGGCCCTGGCAGTGCTGGGGGAACATCTCCACGATCTCAGACGACTTTTCCAACCTCAACAATTCTCAATGGCTTTTACTGATCAGGAGGGATGAGGATCCAGAGCTGACAGACCTGCTGTAGCCCATGGCAGCACACAGCAAACACGTGCTCAGGGCTGTGTCCAAGAGCTGCTGCTCCTGACCCTGCCTGCCTGCTGATCCTTAAAACTCAGAGTGAAGAACACAAAAAACACCCAGAACCTCTTTTATTAAATCAGCACCCACCCACTGGGCGAGAGTCTCCCAGAGGGAACAGCACCAGCACCACACACCACCATTCCTCCCAGTGCCACTTTGCTTCTGTGCAATAAAATACTGCAAACTCGAACTGAGGTATTCAGAGCTTCCTAGAAAAACAGGAAACAGATGCCTTCATGCAGAGGCCTGCCTTGTCTGTTTAAGCTTAATAAAAAATCATTGCATGATTTCTTAAAAGGTCACAAACACCTTTGAGGGTGGACTGGGAGAGCTGAGCTTATTTCCATACTGGAAATCCAGCAGTGTCTACAACTTCATTTATGCAACATAAGATAAATCCTAGGGAATCACATGTCAGTTATTGCTGCTGTGTTTATTCCAAATCCAGCTCCAGCTGTAGTTTGGGCAGTGCCTGCTGAAGGACACGGAAGGTCTTTTCTTTCTCTCTGATCCCAGGAAGGTCACTCAGATACAAATATTCCAAGTTCCTGTAAATATTTAAAAAAAAGAAAATGGGCAACTAAAAAAAAGATGGGCAACTATTATTGAACTGCTGGCAGAGAAATTGGAGAAATTATTCTACTGCAGGTGTTTTGAGTATTTTAAATGGTGACTGGTTCTGCTGGAAGCTTGTTTCTGAAGTGGGGCCTTGGGGTTTTTATCTGCAGTATCCAAGGGCATCCCATTCCTGAGCACCCAGAGGTGGCAGAGAGGGTGGAGTGACAGGAGTCACAGTGAGGTGGAGGAAGCTCTGAAAGCTACAGGACACAGAGCTGCTGCAGGGAGGGGTCAGGAACAGAAGCCAAGCTGATCATTCATTATTTATCCTTGAGCCTAACCCAGCCACCCCACAGCCCTCCAGGCCTGGAACAGCGAGGCTGCAGCCCCTGCACCCAGAGCAGGGTGCTGGGCAAGCCCTCAGTGCCCCACTCACGTCAGCTTGTGGAGTGCAAGGATTCCTTTGTCAGTGACATTGCCACAGGAAATGATCTTGAGCTGCTGCAGGCTCTTCTGCAGGGTGCTGGTGTCGCTGAGCCTCTCCAGACACTGGTCCTGGATGTACATGCACTTCTCCAGTTTGATATCGGTCACGTGCTCCAGCCCATCTGCAATTTAATTTAATATTTAATTTAATTCTCAATTTAATAACTGCCCCTAAAACCATCCAGCAACACGTTCCTTTGTACAGTAACACACATCTCTGAATCTCCCCAAAGTGCCTCTGTGGTACTTCAGGTTTAGGAAAAACTCGGGGTTTGAAATCATTTTGGTAAATGGCCAAGTAACAAAAAAACGACACAATTTTGGGTAATAAACAATGACTCTGACATTAAAAAGTGCTGATGTCAGAAATTCAGGGTCCTTTGCTATGGAAAAAATAAACCAGCCTGTGCCCATTTTGCTTTCTGTTATTTAAAGAGCACCTGAAACACTTGTTTAATCTCTTCTTTTTAAGAGAGCTTTTTATTTGTCTTTTTAAAGACATCGTCAATGCCTGGAGAATGAGCAGAATTACGACTTCACAGACACCAAAAGCATCCCTTGGTGCAGAAGAAAAATAATATTTACAGTGCTTTTTGTTACAAACTCATGGAAATTTGTGCCTCTCCTTAGTGCTACAGCCACCTGAGGTAAAAGCTGAAGTTCTCAGTGTCTTTCCACTTCATAGCACACCAGCAAAGCCTTAGGGACTGATAAATATTTGTGAAGGGGGAGAAAAACCACAAATGATTTATCAGTATCTTGCTAAGGAAGGAGAAAATGGCACCATTATTCATGTTTTTGTGAGAAATGAGCTTTACTTTCTTTAGAAGTTTAATAAGGGATGAAAAGGGACTCTGCAGTGCTGGGTGCAGAACCACAGCTGGCTGTACACTGGTTTATTATAGTAACTCTTTTAATTTACTTTTTTACTGCATTGATCATTGCATATTTATGAAGATTATATACATTTATATATTCCTTTGAGTTCTTTTACATGCTCTGGGAATTCTTTAGCTTGGTTTGACTCTTGATTTGATGTGTAATGCTGTAGATTTGATTTCTGGGAGTTGTGTATGTGATTTTCTTATAATGTACATGCTATTTCTTTATAATGTGTATGTTATTTTTTTACAATGAAAAACTGGGATTATTTATAGTTAAAGGGTCAGTGGCAGAAACCCTCTTCATATCTTTTTTTAAAAATGTTATTTGTGTGGTTTCTTTAATGTTATTTAATTATATAGATAGCTTTAGCTATTTTCACAAACTTATTTGAGTTATTCTTACTATTAGCTATAAAAATGAAACCATTAGCTATTTTTTGCAAAAGTTAACATTACAATACACAGCTTCTATTTTAATACTTTGCAAAAGCTTAAACTATAATATATGTTTATTACAGTAATATATATATGTTACAAGTGGCTAGGGCATGTATAACATATATATTGTACATAACGTAATGTATGTTTATTACAGTAATATATGTATGTTACACCTGGCTGGGCATGTGTAAAATATATATATTGTACATAACACTGTACATAAGGTGTGCAATGTTTGGGAATTGGCTGCAAAAGCTGACAAGTTACACTGCATCAAAAATAGTTCAAAGTGATTCCAAATCACTTATTTTGGTTAAAGATTATTACAAGTAGTTTAATCAGGTATTATATCAGAATGGTCGTGATCAATTTGCAGAAGTTAATACACAAATAGCGAAAGCCAACAAGTACAGCGTTATTTAACTGAGGCAATTGAAACGAAAGCCCCCCGTGTGCACGTACCCAGGTAGTCAAAGCCCCTGTACATGATGCAGGAGTCGGTGGCGTTGATGGCCTCGATCTTGTAGGTGCCCAGGGGCCCCGTGGGGAGCGCGTTGTAGTCCTGCTGCCAGCGGGGCGAGCCGCGGTACCGCACCAGGGCCCCGCAGCGCAGCAGCCACTCCGAGGCCGCGCGGTCCGGGCCCACCGCCTGGATCCGCTCGTGGTCCACCCTGCGGGGGACACAGAGAGACCTCAGTGCAGGGACACATCGACAGAGAGACCTCAGAGTGCAGGGACACATCGACACAGAGAGACTTCAGAGCTGCAGGGACACATCGACACACAGAGACCTCAGAGTGCAGGGACACATCGACACAGAGAGACCTCAGAGTGCAGGGACACATCGACACAGAGAGACATCAGAGTGCAGGGACACATCGACAGAGAGAGAGAGACCTCAGAGTGCAGGGACACATCGACACAGAGACCTCAGAGTGCAGGGACACATCTACACACACACAGAGACCTCAGAGTGCAGGGACACATCGACACAGAGAGAGAGAGACCTCAGAGTGCAGGGACACATCGACACAGACAGAGCTCCCTTAGAGTGCACAAACCCATCTACACACACAGAGAGCCCTCAGAGCTGCAGAAACACATCTACACACAAAGCTGAGAGGTCTTTTGAAAGATTTTACTCCATTATCAGCCCTGTAAAAGGGTGAGACACAAGAGATGTAAAACTCATGCATCGTTCTATTGATGCCTTTTTTCATCTTCCATGTATTTCCATGAACCAGGGGTGCAGCTCTGAGCTCACAGTCAGTGTCACTCAGCTCTGCACACAGCAGGGACACAAAACAAATCCTTTTCCTGCTGCACACCAAGGACAACTTTCAGGCCCAGCTGGAGGGAGGAACAAGAAGGATGAGACCTCACAACCTGTGGCTGGAATTGGACAATTATAACAATGTAAGATGTCGTGACAGGTTGTCCATTTTGGGTCTGCCTTGGGTGCAGCCCTGGTCAGGCTCTGGTCCTGTCTCTGTTCCAGGTCAGCCTTCCCAAGGCAGCACTATCAGAAGCCAACCTATTTCTGTTACAATACCTTATAATTGTTTTTCAGCCTATTACCTTTTGCCACACAATGCTGCTAACACTTCTACCACCAATCACCTGTTACTTTACCCCATGTAAATTGTAAATTATTTCACTCCACGACTTGCTCCAATGCATCTTTCACAGTTCTAATTCTCCAAAATACGGGGTCTGTTTGCAAGGCCATGGTTTGAAACTTGTTTCCAGTTCAATTTCTCTCTCAAGCTCTTCTCTATTCCATGGCCTTTCTCAGTCTGCACACCTTATCCCAGAGTTTGCATACAGATGTACAAGACTATGTGAGCTTTCAGTCAGGCTTTGAGAATCTTCTACAAATCCATTTCTCAACAGGAGTGTGAAAGGAAATCCCAATCCTCTCCCTCTTTTTTCCTGGGTCTCTCCTCATTTCTGGATAGACCTGGGGTGTGACTCACTGCAGATGCTCCCCTGCTTTTACTTCATCGGGAAAATAAAGCCAGAGGCTGAAGGAGCAATAATAATGGAGAATAATAATTGCTCCACAGCAAATGTCTGGTTATGTGCACGGTCAGAGAAGGAAGGACGTGATTCACTGGAAATGCTTGACGGGTCATTTCTGGATCGTGCAATGCTCAGGCTGCCGTGAGGTTTTTTAACTTAAGTGGGAGATGCTTTTCGGTAAAAAAAAAAGAATACAAACACAACTGGACTTAACTCTCCTGACATGTCTGTAAGGAAAGAAAACTGTGCTAGTGGTTAAGGCGAGTTTGGAAGTCAAAGAAGAGCAGGATTTAGGGATGGGATCCATGTGCCCAGCCTGCCTTGGCCATTCCAGGGAAGGGCAGAGCACACACCTTCCCCGGGAAGGTCACGGCCTTGGGATGGGAAGCAGATATGGAATGACCCCTTGCCAACAACCAACATGCAATCCGGGGGGAAAGAGGAGCGTTAATAACAGAAAACATCTTCTGCGGCGTAGGGGGCTTGGTCGTTCCGCTTCACAAACCGCGCAGAGAATTTGAAGGAGCTGAAAGTTAATTATTAACCAGCGACTCACTCTTACTTGTTGAACACGGCATTCAGCCATCCCCAGAAGGCTCTACAACTGCCCGGCGGCAGCGGCGGCTTCCTCAGGAGCGTTCCCAGCGCCATCATCACCTCCCTGCAGGCGGCAGAGGGGAAAGGGGAGATGTCACCCGGAGCGGCAGCGGCAGCCGGGGAAGGCCGAGCCGCCCTCCAGGCCTGAGCGGGGCTGG
>VXBN01004607.1:110018-124571 GCA_013397395.1 Sinosuthora webbiana
GTCCTTTCCCCTCACGCCTTCCCCTCTCTTCTTACCTCTGCTCATCCACTTCCCCTTTCCGTGTCATTTTTCCCTGTTTCCTCTTCCCCTATTCCTGTTTCCCCTAAATCCTCTGTTTGCTATATCACCTTTCCCTATCCCCTTTTCCTCTCTCCTATATCCCCTATATTCTCTATGGCCACTTCCCCTACATCCTCTATCTCCTGTCCCTATCCTTTCCCCCTTTACATTATTCATCACCGCTATACCCTTTCCCCATCCCCTTTTCCTCTTTCCTATATTCCCTATATTCACTATAATCACTTCTCCTATATTCTCTGTACTCACTTCCCCTACATCCTCTATCTGCTGTCCCTGTCCTTTTCCCCTTTTACATTATTAATCACGGCCATCCCCTTTCCTCTATCCCCCTTTCCTCTCTCCTATATCCCCTTTATTCTGTATAATCACTTCTGTATTCTCTATAGACACTTCCCCTATACCCTTTATGTGCTTTCCCTATCCTTTCTCCCTTTACATTATTAATCACCGCTACCCCCTTTCCTCTATCCCGTTTTCCTCTTTCCTATATCCCCTTTATTCTGTATAATCACCTCTATATTCTCTATAGTCACTTCCCTATATCCTTTATGTGCTTTCCCTAACCTTTTCCCCTTTACATTATTAATCACCGCTACCCCCTTTCCTCTATCCCATTTTCCTCTCCCCTATATTCCCTATATTCTGTATAATCACTTCTCCTGTATTCTCTATAGTCACTTCCCCTATATCCTTTATCTGCTGTCCCTATCCTTTTCCCCTTTTACATTATTAATCACGGCCATCCCCTTGCCTCTATCCCCCTTTCCTCTCTCCTATATTCCCTATATTCTGTATAATCACTTCTCCTGTATTCTCTATAGTCACTTCCCCTACATCCTTTATCTGCTGCCCCTATCCTTTCCCCCTTTACATTAATCGCCGCCATCCCCTTTCCTCTATCCCCCTTTCCTCTCCCCCATATCCCCTTTATTCCTTATACCCCTTTCCATGTCCTCTCTCCCCACTATTCCTTACATCCCCTTCCCCTCTCCTTACCCTTTCCCCGTTCCCTGTCCCGTTCCCTCCTCCCCCGGCGGTTCCCGGGCCGTCCTGACCCCGTCCGTGTCCCCGCAGCTCCTTCGACGTGGCCGTGGTGGGCGCGGGCATCGTGGGGCTGGCGGCGGCCCGGGAGCTCATCCAGCGCCATCCCTCGCTGGCCTTCGCCGTGCTGGAGAAGGAGCAGGAGCCGGGTACGGGCGGGGACGGGTGACAGCGACAGCGGGAGGCTGGCGGGACACGCTGCCAGAGCCTCGTGGGTATCTGTGTGCAGCTTTGGGGAGAGCCCTCGTTGTTGGAGTGGGTGGGTGGATTTCCCATCCTGGATGTGTTCCAGGCTGGGTTGGACAGGGCTTGGAGCAGCCTGGGGTAGTGGAAGGTGTCCCTGCCCATAGAACAAAGTGATCTGTAAAGTCCCTTCCGTCCCAAACCGTCCTGGGATTCTGTGATGACTCTCCCCTAACAGGGAATTTCTTCCACCCTTCTCCCAGGGACGTGTCCTTCAGCGGAGAGGCAGAGCTGTCATCGGTCTGGCCTTGGCTGCTGGGGCTTCAGATTGGGAATTTTAGGTTAAAAAAGCCTGAGTGTTGCTGCTGCACTTTGTGCAAGCTGCAGTGGGACTGCTGGGACTCACAAATCCCGTGGGAATGTCAGGAGGGAGGACCAGGAGGGTGAATAACCAGGACAAGGAGTAGTGCAGGTCATGGAAGGGCACAGACAGGAGCTGGGAGAATCCCAAGGGATGGACATCAGTGATTAACTCCAAACAGGACCTGTGAGCTCAAAATCCCATCTTAAATATCTCCATCAGCCAGGCTGTAAATTGCTCTTGAGATGTTCCACGACTGATACAAAATGACTTTTTACCCCCAAGACCCACACAAAGTCCTTAAAGCTGCGTGAGTGCCCAGCAGGAATGACCTTTGGGCATCCACACCTTAAGAGGGAGAAGGAGCTGACCAAATTACTTCAGCAAAAATGTTTGTGGTGTTTTTCACCTCTGTTTTATCTGTTTGCAAAGAGGAAATAGCAACCTAATCCACTTCACAAATCCTCCAGAATCCTCCCAGGCCTCTAGCACGTCCAAAGGAATTGTGGATTGATGCTGTGTTAGATGAGGCTTAAAGAGATGCATTTCGTTGTAAAAATGGGATTTTTAAAAATTCGTTTTAGCCTGTAAAACATTTGGATTGTTTGGCTTGTTCTTGAAGGAAAAACTTGTGTTTTTAGGGTTTTTTTTTTCCCCTGTTGATCCAACACAGTGCAGGCTGGGATGGATTCTCATTAACCAGGGCTGGCCGTGTCAGTGTTTCTCTAACCTTTTGAGGCCAGGGGAGGAATTAATTTTGCAATTCTCTCACTTGATCATCTCTTACTATGCCAATTTAAGGCAGGACCTCAATTAACTCGTTTTTTTTCTGACAGCTGAGGTGATTAAGTGGGAACAAACGTGTTCTAACAGTGTATTTTTCTTTCTCTGCAGCCCACCACCAGAGCGGACACAACAGCGGTGTGATCCACAGTGGGATTTACTACACCCCAGGCTCCCTGAAGGCCAAGCTCTGTGTGCAGGGGGCAGCTCTCTGCTACAAATACTGTGAGCAGAAGGGAATTCCCTACAGGCAGTGTGGGAAGGTACAGGAATTCCTGATTCCCTGCTTTAACCCTTGCAAACTGAAGCTGTGGAACGTGGGTTGCAACATGTGGCATAAGCCTGGCCCTGGATTTTCTCCACACTCTCCTAAATTACACATGATTTTCTACAGAAATGTTTCTAATGTACATAATCCTCAAATCATCCCTTCCTGCTGATGAGTCTCAGGTTGAGAGAGGGTTTTTCATGACTCTCCCCACTCCTGTCTTCATGCTGTTTTTAATTCAGTGTATCTTTGGTGCAAGGTGAGAACCAGGACTGGGCAGAGCATTCCAGGTGTGCTCAGAACCCAGTGAAACACAGTTCTGTATCCATTTCCCAGTTATTCCTAACACACAGTTCAGGTTTCCCAGCTCTCACTGGGCACTGAGCTGCTGTTCCCACAGGACTCTCTCTATCCTAACCCCAGGGTTTTAGCCCTGAGGGGTAAATTGGAATTTCTGTGTGGTCTGTGCTCCCTCTGCTGCCACGCCGGGCACAGGGTGGCACTGTGGGTCTGTGCAGCAGCACCTGAGGGGACAGCCTGCCCCGAGCTCCTGTCCTGGAGGGATCAGCTGGGGGACACTGAATTTGGGTGTTTTGTACCAGGGTGGCAGCAGGAGCAGGGCACTGCCTGTCCCCTGTGCCGGCACTCACAGCAAAGCCACGTGGAGGGGCTGCAGCGTGTCCAGGGAAGGGAACAGAGCTGGGGAAGGGTCTGGAGCCCCAGGAGAGGCTGAGGGAGCTGGGGAAGGGGCTGAGCCTGGAGAAAAGGAGGCTCAGGGGGGACCTGGTGGCTCTGCACAAGTCCCTGACAGGAGGGGACAGCTGGGGGGGTTGGGCTCTGCTCCCAGGAACAGGGACAGGAGGAGAGGGAACAGCCTCAGGTTGCACCACGAAGCTTTAGGTTTGATATTGGGGAAAATTCCTCCCTGGAAAGGTTTGTCCAGCCCTGTCACAGCTCCCCAGAGCAGTGCTGGAGTCCCCATCCCTGGAGGGATTTAAAAGCTGTGTGGATGTGGCACTTGGGGACACAGGGCAGTGGTGGCTGAGGGATCAGTTGGACTCTTAGAGAGCTTTTCCAACCTCAACAATTCCATGATTCCATGACACTTCCAGGGAAGATAATGGTGAAACTTCACAAGCTCTCCCTAAAGCAGCCCCAGGCTTGGGGAGCCTCACACCTGTGGGGTGGCCCTGGAAGGATCATGGTCTGTGCAAACCTGGCCCAGGTAATTCCCAGCCTGGGTTTATCTCCTGTGGTAGCTGTGAACAGACTCCTGGATTTAATGAAGTGGAACTGGTACAATTCCACTCAGACCATGTCAGAACATGTCCTTACTCCTTATCAAGGCTCTTTGAGGATTGTACATCTTGGGTTGAGTTCAATTTTACATCTGAAAGCATCCCAGTGGTTCAGTAAGTTCATATTCTCTTCTTTCACATGCAGACTTGGAGTCTCAGGGGTGCTTCTGGCAAATATTGTCAATTGATACTAACTCAAACTTCAGTTTAGCATTTATTTTTTAATTCTCTATGATATATTAGTACTTCCTCAGCAACAGAATTAATGCAATGAACGGGACCAACCATTTTTCACCGTTGTTCACTCATTCACTGCTGCTTGAGCTTGGTGCCACAGCTGCCCTGGCTCTGTTTTGCTCACTGCTGTGCCTTTTTTCCCTTTCCCCAAAGCTGATTGTGGCTGTGGACCACGATGAAATTCCCAGGCTCAAAGCTCTGTATGAGAGGGGGCTGCAGAACAACGTCCCAGGCCTGAAACTCATTGGAGCCAAGGAAATCCAGGAGAAGGAGCCCTTCTGCAGGGTAAGGCCTTGCCATCCTTCTAGTTAGCTTCTTTCCTCAGGTGAAAACATCTTTTCATTGAACACAAATTTTTTTTTTTTGGCCTTGAGGTTCAAGTTCAAAAGAGGCTGAAAATTCCTTCCCGTCCATGAAATGGATTTGGATCAAACCAATTTCACTGCAGTTGGAGTGGCTGTTTTTTAGCACTTCTCAGCCTGTTTATTTTCCCAGCAGCAGGAATGTGTGGAGTTTATAGAACACAGATTTGTTATTGATTATTCTGTTTTTGTTTGAAAGGAAAGCCTGGGTGTGAATTCCCTGTGCTGTTTCCTCTGGCAGCTTGCTCTGGTGTAGCTGTGGGTGGTTGTAGAAATTTTCTGGAAAAGAATCTTTTAAAATCTTTTTATTTTCCCTGTAAACATTTTGGATCTACTCCCCAAAACATCCTTTGCACGTTCCAGATGCAACTGAGCACGTGGGGAGGCAGCAGCAGCACTCCCTTCTCACGGCACTGCAGGTATTCCAGATGAAATATTCCAACCTTCACTCCTCCTCTGTGTCTTTAAAACCCTTCCAGGGACTGATGGCCCTCGATTCTCCCTACACTGGGATTGTGGATTTCAAACAAGTGGCCCAGTCCTATGCCAGAGACTTCCAGGAAGCAGGTGGGACAATCCTGACTGATTTTGAAGTCACAAACATGGAGATGGCCAAAGAAAGTTCTCCAGAAAGTGAAGATGGTAAGGCTGGATTTTTTTTTCCCCAATTTTTCTTTTTTTTTTGTTCAAAACACAATTGTTTTAACTGGGATGACATTTCTGTGAATTTTTCTGTCTCCTAGGGATGAGAAAAAAAGTAAAATTATCTTAGTGAGAGTATTCAGCAAACTCACTTGGGGTTTTATTTTTGCAGGCAGGTCGCCCTTCAGCTGAAACATTTAAAACTGATGGAAGAGAGTGAGAGTAAAATGGAGAAATAAAGTTGTTCTCTCCTCTTAAAATCAGATTTATCTGACTCTTACATGTTTATTCTTGTGATAAGTGATTTCCCTTATCCTGAAGGCAGGTTGGATCTGTGCTGGCACACAGAGGGAAGAATAAAAACCCTATTAATTAATTAATTAATTAATTAACAGTCATGTCCAACAACATTAATTATGACAACAGTAGTTCTCCAATAGCTTGGAAGATATTCCAGAGGGAAATTCCTTCCCTGCTAAACAAGCTGCTTGTTCTGTCCCTGTTCCTTGTTCTAGTAATTCCTTCTCTTGTCTGATTCCATTTCAGGACTGAAATACCCAATCGTTGTCAGGAGCAAAAAGGTAAGAGTGAAAAAGGAGTTTTAATTCCTTCCAGGAAGCTGCTTCTGCTTTTCTTTTTTTTCAGGTGGATTAATCATAAAAAAAAGGTTTAAAAGCTGCTGTTCAGCAACATGATCAATTTGATAAAACAGCTGCAATCAGCTCTTAGCCATGAGGATGCTCAAGTTAATTAATAATAATAATGATGATGATGTAAAATAATAAACTATAACGTTAACATCCCTTATCTGCTTTATTTGCACAATCTGATGCTTGTGTTTCCAAGAACTCCTTTTATGGCTCGTTCATCTGGTGACAAACACCAGTTTTCATGTTTACTTTTGGCCTCTGGCATCCATAAAATGATAAGGAGGCTTTTGGCATCATTTTATTATCATTTTATCAGCAGCAGAACTGCTTCAGTCAAACAGGTGCATGACAGGAGCTGTGCTTGTAACCCCTTCACCTTCAGGAGGGAATATCTGGAACAAAAACAACCTCAAAACCCCTCTGGGAGTTTTAAATTTTAGTTCTGCTGCTTTTTTTCCTCCTATTTTTTGCTCTCTCATTACAAAGTAACTTCCAAAATTAAGATTTTTCCACCAAATACTGTTTTTTTTTTTTTTTTTTCAAAATATTTTTCAGTTGAAGAATAAAAAACCAAAAACATAGGTGTGGAGGCCCTTGAAAAGTATTTAAAAACAGCTACTGTGAGCTAAATAAGTAGATAATAGTTTTTGATTTTTAAAAATGTATTTATTTAGAGGGTAAAGTGTTTAATAGTTAGCAGCTCTCCACACCTGTGTGCTGTCGATTTGTGCAGCCTGTGGGGTCAAATCAGCCAACAGCCCTATTTAACTTATCTAAATAAACACCTGTGGGGTTTTCCTGGGGTTTTTTTAGTAGATATATTAAATCTTTGTGTGTTTTTTGTCCCCCACAGGGTGAGGAGATCTCCTGTGGGCACATCCTGACCTGTGCAGGGCTCCACTCCGACCGCCTGTCCGAGCTCAGCGGCTGCAGCCCCGAGCCCCGCATCGTCCCCTTCCGGGGGGATTATTTGGTGCTCAAACCAGAGAAGTCTTACCTGGTGAAAGGAAACATTTATCCAGTAGGTACCCCCCTGGTTTGGCTGCCACACTGTGCCCTCAGAGCTGCTGAAAAGGCAGAAAAAAAGGGGGAAATTCCGTGGTTGTTTCTGTCAGGCAGCGACGCACGCACGGGGCTGGAGATGCGGTTGGTTTGCGGCAGGGCAGTTTGGGTTTTGGGGATTTTAATTTTTGAGGGAGACATGGAAGTACCACGTGGGGAGTTACTGCCAGTTGGTTTGTTTGTGGTTTTAGTTTTGGGGTTTCCTTTTTTTCTTAATGGAGAAAAGATGGAATCTCACATTGCCACGTGTCCAGGAAACTCTGAGTTATTTCTGTGTGTCCTAAAAGAAATCTGTAGGCAGGATTCAAAAGTCAGGGAGAGATGACAGTAAATTATTATTTAAATAATTATAACAGTCCTGTTTAATCTCTTTAGTGATAATCTGGGCAAAGGGGTTGAGTGTACCCTCAGGAAATTCACAGGTGGCACTGGAGGACTTTTCCAACCTCAGTGATTCTGTGATGAATTATTGATGAAGGGTTTAATCTTTTGTGTTAACACCCAACACTCGGATTTAGGTGTTTTCCTCTCAACCTTATTTTTGAATTTGCTGGTTTGGTCATAAAAAATAGATGTGGGAGAAGAAGGGACAACCTTTCTACCACCTAATATAGACAAATAATGGGATGAGAAGGAGCAATCCCAGACAGAAAATGTCATTATAGAGCAAGTGGAGAGAATTCCTAGGGCAGAATTTTACATGTAAATACTAATTTTCTGAATATGAGCTTGGCTTTGCCTGCTAAACACTGAATCTTTGGGAACATTGGAATGCTGGGCATTTCTGTTTGTCTGATCCCACCTGGGAATGATTCAGGATCCTGTCTTGGGATGGGAGGGAGGAACAGCAGAAGAACATGCAGATATTTATTATTAACATTAACCAGGCCTGCTAAGTTCAGGCTGTTTTGTACACACAGTGAGGGTTCCTAATATTTTATATTCTGTTTTATTGCAGTATAATTGCTGCTGGTGGATAACATCAGGGTGCCACTGGTTTTCTTGTGGGTTGATTTATACCTTGAGAAATCATGTGGACTTTTGTTTTTCCCCTGTTATTTGTTGTCCTTTTCCTTAAAATTCAGCTTTGCCTGGCTCTGCTCTGTTCTGCAGTGTTTTAATTAATAACACACCACCACTGCACAATTAACAAGCAGCAAAACCAGCTCAGAGCCAATTCTGAGGCTCTGTGACTCAGAGTTCTGTGGTTGGAAATAAAGTGGCAAATTTTGCTGTTTGTAAGATCACTCTGATCACTCCTGTGCCCCCATTGCAGGTTCCCAACCCTCGGTTCCCTTTCCTGGGATTCCACTTCACGCCCAGGATGGATGGCAGCATTTGGCTTGGCCCCAATGCAGTGCTGGCCTTTAAGAGAGAGGGCTACAAACTCTTGGACTTCAGCCCTGGAGACTTTTTAGATGCTGTGACCTACAGGTAACACCTCGTGGTTGTGTCTGCTGGGGGCTCTTGTTGAAATGGGAGCCACTTCCTGCCCCAAAATCCTGCTTTTCCCACGTTTTTGGGGTGTTTAAAGACAGTTGTGCTGATGTCTTGGACTTCCCTGAGACATTTGACTTGGTGTAGTCTCAGATTTGAATTTTCTGCCAGGACATGTCTCAGCCAGTCTGGGAATGTGGCTGCTCATTGGAAGGTGCTGGTGGAGCCATTCCAGGCTTGGTTTTAGTCCAGTGCACTGTGATAACTTAAATCAACTTAGCCAGCGTCATTAAATACCTGCAGAGGGTGCTGGGAGAGCTGGGAATGTTCCCCTGGAGAGGAGAAGCTCCAGGGAGAGCTCAGAGCCCCTGGCAGGGCCTGAAGGGGCTCCAGGAGAGCTGGAGAGGGACTGGGGACAAGGGATGGAGGGACAGGACACAGGGAATGGCTTCCCACTGCCAGAGGGCAGGGATGGATGGGAGATTGGGAAGGAATTCCTGGAATTCCCAGATTTGCTGTGGCTGCCCCTGGATCCCTGGCAGTGCCCAAGGCCAGGTTGGACACTGGGGCTTGGAGCAGCCTGGGACAGTGGGAGGTGTCCCTGCTCAGGAACACTTCCAGGACTGGAATTCAGAGTTAATTCAGTGCCACAGCTCTCTGAGCAAGGTTTGTTGAAGCAGAGAAGGGCAAACATTTATTTCTCAAACACAAAACATTGAGTGACTCCTGAATTTGGAAACAGGACCTTGTGCCCTGCAGTTGCACTTTCTGCCTTCCCCAGCAGCTGGCCCTGGTGCATTCTGAGGCAGATGTCCCCTCACTGCAGTTGTTTGTTCCCCTGCAGTGGGCTCTGGAAGCTGGTGCTGAGGAACGTGTCCTATGGCCTGGGGGAGCTGTACAGAGCCTTCTCCATCAGTGCCCAGGTGAGGCAGCTGCAGAAGTTCATCCCTGAGGTCACCACCAGTGATGTTCTCAGGTAAAATAAACTTTCCTCCTCTTTGGGAAATGTCATATTTGAGCAGCAGAAAACGTGGCAGGGGTTTAGTCCTTTCTTCTACCAAAATGTGATACCAAAGCATGGAGCTGCCTCCAGCCTGGGGGTCCCAGCACAAGCAGGAGCTGGAGCTCCAGGATGAGCACAGGGAGGGGAGGAAAGGCTGAGAATTTTGGGATTGTTCAGCCTGGAGAGGAGAAGCTTTGGGGTGACCTCGTTGTGGCCTTGCAGTGCTTGAAGAGAGCCCACAGAAAGGTGGAGAAGGGACAATTTACAGGGCCTTGGAGTGGCAGGACAAGGGGGAGTGGCCTCAAACTGACAGAGGGCGGGTTTAGATGGGATATTGGGAAGGAATTCCTGGCTGTGAGGGTGGGGAGGCCCTGGCACAGGGTGCCCAGAGAAGCTGTGGCTGCCCCTGGATCCCTGGAAGTGTCCAAGGCCAGGCTGGACAGGGCCTGGAGCAGCCTGGGACAGTGGGAGGTGTCCCTGCCTGTGGAATGGGGTGGGCTTTAAGATCAGAGGTTGGACTTGATGGCCTGGGAGATCTTTTCCAACCTCAGTGATCCTATGACTGTCAGATACCCCCACTCTGCCCCCTGGGTGTTAAACCTCCCCCAAAAGGCTTTGCCTCCACCCCCTGCCCTCCTCCCTGGACACCTTCTCACGGGAATTGATTCCCTCACTCCTGACAACATTTCCCTCCTGCTGGCAAGCTCCTCCTTCCTTTTGCAGGGGCCCCTCTGGTGTGAGAGCCCAGGCTCTGGACAGTGAGGGGAATCTGGTGGATGACTTTGTGTTTGATGGAGGCTCTGGGGCCGTGGGGAGCAGGATCCTGCACGTCAGGAACGCTCCCTCTCCCGCCGCCACCTCCTCCCTGGCCATCGCCGCCGCCATCGCCGACGAGGCCCAGCGCCGCTTCCAGCTCTGAGCCCTGGCAGGAACGTGGGGCTCCTGCCCCTCTGGGACGTGGGACTGCTCCTCCAGGACACAGAGACACCAGGCAGCACGGCTGGGCAGTGCCCAAGCAGCTCTGGGGGTGTTCTCTGCTCACGGCTCCTCGAGCGTTTCGTCCTGGCGTGGCAGGTTTGGAGCTGGGCAGGACCAGCCACGGGAAGGTCTCTTTAGTGGGATTCTCCACGTGGATTTCCCAGACCAGCCATGGGAGGGTCTCTCTGGTGGGATTCTCCATGTGGATTTCCCAGACCAGCCACAGGAGGGTCTCTGTGGTGGGATTCTCCACGTGGATTTCCCCAGACCAGCCATGGGAGGGTCTCTTTAGTGGGATTCTCCACGTGGATTCCCCAGACCAGCCATGGGAAGGTCTGTGTGGTGGGATTCTCCACGTGGATTTCCCAGACCAGCCATGGGAGGGTCTCTTTAGTGGGATTCTCCACGTGGATTTCCCCAGACCAGCCATGGGAGGGTCTGTGTGGTGGGATTCTCCACGTGGATTTCCCCAGACCAGCCACAGGAGGGTCTCTGTGGTGGGATTCTCCACGTGAATTCCCCATTCCTGTGCTCCAGTGCCTCCTCAGAGGGGTGTAAAAAGCCATGGTGGCTCTCTGTGTGTGCTCTGATTCCATTTCAGTTGCAGTCTGGAGTCCTCTAGATTACATGGAAGTAAATGGAATAGAAGGATAAGCCCTGCTTAAGGGCCCTGCTGATAGGGAATTAAAGGCTTTATCAGAGGTTGAGAACAATATTCAGAGCCTTCGACGTGAATGTAGAGTGTTTCACAGAAAAATAAGCTTAAAGAGGATTACCAAACCCAAGTCAATTTAGATCTGCAGTTCAGATACTCTGTCTGATCACTGTCTCTGTTTTTGATAGAGCAGAAGTGAAAATATGGATATAAACAATCACTTTTCATTTAATTTACAGCTGGAAAATCAGCACTGATCAGAAACTTCATCAGTTGGGTTTGGGTTTCTTCCTGCCTTTGAATGCTGCTAATGCAGCAGGAGCTGATCTTTGTCCAGCCAGTTGAGCAATCCAGGGGAAAATGGTCTTTGGAACAGGGAATGTGAAAGGAGGGAAGCTCCAGAAACCTGCCTTGAGTCATGTGTTTGATAGTGCTTCCCTTGGAGCCTGAACAGGGATGAGTCAGGAAAGTTTCCCATTTTCCCTGAGCAGGAGGGGAGCTCAGGCAGTGCTGGTGACTCCTCTGAACTCCACTGAGACCCAGTTTTGATCAGAAATACACCTGGAGAGAGATGTGAAGTAAACTCAGTGCTGAGCTGAGGATCTGGGAGTGTCCTGCAGGATTTTGTGGCCTCAGGGACAAAGTAGTGAGGATTTTACAGCAGAGGCTCACAGGGTGTTGGGTAACACAGATAATTGTGGGGTGTTTGTATCAGAAGATTGGACATGAGTTTTTCCTTTAAAAGCTCTTTTCTGAGCTCCTCTGATGGGAGTGGGTTACACAGGGGGCAGCTGTGAGGCTGATTTTACTTTACAGATTGGAGACACTTTTTTGAGGGGAAAAAAAAGGGCTTAACCTGCCTTTTCTTTTAATTTTTATTTTTCCTTATTTTTTCTCCTGATAAAATCCACTTCACCAGCAAATCAACCGTTGGAAATTCAAATAACAACCCTTTCAGAGCAAAGTTTTGATCACTTCAGGCAGAGATGCAGCTGTTCCAAGTCTTGCAGTGCCACGGGGCTGTGTAAAACTTCCCACAGTGAGTGGAACAATTCTTCCCTTCCCTGCCACAAGCGTTGCCTGTCAACGGTAAATCCTACAAAAGGATTGCAAAAGCCACTTCCTCCCACACGGGGTGTGGCCCCGACATGTATTAACAGAAAGAAAAGAGCATTAAAATGCAAAGCAGACAGAGAGCAGGGGGGAGTCCTAAGTCAGCGTTTCCCTGGGCTGCCTGCGCTGCTTTTTCCTCTCAGGTGATGATTCTTTGGGGGTCGAGTTTATTTGGAGCTCAAATTATGAACCTCCATGTAGCATTCTGTGAAAAAAAAATCTTTTCAGAGATAAAGGTTTTACAGTTTTGTTATAAAAATAAATTCAGAGATGACGATGTCAGGGTTTTTCAGGTGTCTGTCTTGCTGCTCACAAAGTGTGAAAATGTTTTAATTTATTTTCCAAATGAGCCTCTCTTTGATGATTTCATAAACGTGCCTTTTATGATTAAAATAGTGTGGTGGGGTTTGTTTTTTTTCTTTAATTGCTGTGTGTTTCTCCTGACTCAGAGACAAGTTTCACTGGAATTTGCCCATTCTCAGCTGAATTAGGCAGGATATCACTGTGTGTAACCAGGAATGACTTCAGGAGGGGGGCACATGACCAAACTTGTCTTCCTGAATTATCTTATCTGTGCTTCTCACAGCTTCTCCTCACTCGACAGGACTGCTCTGAAGGCTCAGCTGGGCCTGTTGTGACAGGTGGGATGAGAATTCCTGAAACTCTGAACAAATGTTTGGACAAACACGAGGTTTTTTTTCCCCAAAAGTGACTCCAGACTGCTTTGGGTTGGGAAGGATCTTAAATCTCATCCCATTCCACTCCTTCCACTATCCCAGGCTGCTCCAAACTCTGTCCAGCCTGTCCTTGGACACTCACAGGGAACAATTCCTTCCCAATATTCCCTCTAAACCAGTGCCCAGCAAAGTCGATCCTAAACTCTGGAAGGAGCAGGAACTGTGGGTTGTGCCACCATTATCCCATTATTCCTTTTCCTTTTTGCTCACAGTTTGGGTTTGAGGAACAAGTGTCTTCCCACAGAAAGAAATATTTTGTTGGCAGGAGCAGTTTCTGCCTCTGGAAGCATCAGGCTCCTCCAGGAAATCTGTCACAAAGAAGGATCACCATTTTACTGACAGGAAGGTACTTTTTTTTTCCCCCCCTTTGGTTTAATTTATCCATTCCCTCTGTGGGCAAGTATTAAAATGGGGAGTGGAGGGAATATAAGGTGTGAGATTTGAATATTGTGCTGTCAGGAGGGAAATTAAGGAAAATTTGGCTGGATTTGGGTGAAGGCAGTGGGGGGAATGTTGATCTCTGGAGCAGAGAGGGAAACTGCCTCCAGAAAGGGAGAGAAACTCCTTCCAGGTAAGAAAACAGTCTCTAAACAGGGAGGAAAATGCCTCCAAATAGGGAACAGAAGAGAATTCCCATAATGGAAAGGAAGAGCCTCCAGGTAGGAAAATCTGAGTCTCCAGGGAGGGTTAAACACAGCCTAGAGGTATGGAAATAGCATCCAGGGAGGAAGAATAAAACAGCCTCCAGGGAGGGAGAGGCACAGCCCCAGGCAGGGATGGGAGCTGCCTCGAGGGAGGGAGGGAAATATCCTCTGGGGCAGGGAAATACCCTCCAGGCAGGAAAATCTCCTCTAGGAAGGGAATTTCCCCCAGGAATTTTATTCCCCAGGTAGGGGGAATATCCTCCAGGCAGGGAAGTGATCCCTAGGAAGGGAAACATCCCCTAGGCAAAGGAAATATCCTCCAGGTAGGGAAATATCCTCTGGGCAGGGAAATGTCCTATAGGACATAGGTAGGGAAATACCATCTAGGCAAGAAAATATCCCCTAGGTGAGGAAACATCCCCTGGGCAGGGAAGATCCCCTAAGTAGGGAAACCTCCCCAGGTAAGGAAATATCCTCAGATAAGGAACCATCCCCGGGCAGCGAATATCCCCAGGTAAAGAATCATCCCCCGGGCAGGAAATATCCCCTAGGTAGGGAAATATCCCCCAGGTGAGAAGCCATCCCCCGGGCAGGGAAATCTCCTCCAGGCAAGGGAATATCCCCAGGTAAGGAACCCTCCCCCGGGCAGGGAATATCCCATAGGGCAGGGAATATCCACCCCCGGGCAGGGAATATCTCATAGGACAGGGAATATCCACCCCCGGGCAGGGAATGTCCCGTAGGGAAGGGAATATCCATCCCCAGGCAGGGAATATCCCATAGGGCAGGGAATATCCACCCCCGGGCAGGGAATATCTCATAGGACAGGGAATATCCACCCCCGGGCAGGGAATGTCCCGTAGGGAAGGGAATATCCATCCCCAGGCAGGGAATATCCCATAGGAAAGGGAATATCCATCCCCAGGCAGGGAATATCCATTAGGAAAGAGAATATCCCATAGGAAAGGGAATATCCCGTTGGAAAGAGAATATCCCATAGGAAAGGGAATATCCATCC
>VXBN01004607.1:136979-148517 GCA_013397395.1 Sinosuthora webbiana
TAATATATATGTGTATAATATCTATATTTTTATATTTTATATTTTATATATATATATATATATATATAACCCTAACCCTATATATATATTTAAGCAAAATAATTGCCCAAAGGGTTTTGGATTCTCATTAGATGCCCTTTATTCATTAATTATTAATTCATCTTTTTTTTTTTTTAATATTGATGCATGAATTTTATTGCATCACTAAATAAAAGCAAAATTTAATTGTTCCTTAACAGCTCTAGGGATTGGATCTGCTCCTCAGCTGTTTTTAGCTGTTAAGGGCAAACATGAGATCTGTCACCTCTGAAGTTTATCCTGCAGATATTCACACAACAGCCTGGAGCTCATGGAGCTGTTTGTCCAAGATGTTGTCCTGAAGTATTTGCAGGATCGAGGTCTAAAAATCTCAAATCAAAAATGTTTTATGGATAGAAAACAGCCCTTCAGGTTGTTCCTAAAGAAAACAGTGGGAAGCAGTGCTGGAGCACACAAAACCTGTGTTAGGTGGGATATTGAGAAGGAATTCCTGGCCTGGAATTCCCAGATTTGCTGTGGCTGCTCCTGGATCCCTGGAAGTGTCCAGGGTCAGGTTGGAGCAGCCTGGGACAGTGGGATGTGTCCTTGCCATGGCAGGGGTGGAACTGGATGGGATTTAAGCCCCTTCCAACCCAAACCAGTCTGGAATTCCATGATTGTGAGCTGAAGAATGGCTGAATCACCTCAGTTTTTTGGGAGGATTTCCTGGTAGGATCCCAAGGAAGGCTCGTTTGGGGGCTGCTCTCCAGGAGGGAATGTCACCCTGTGTTAACCTGGGAGCTGATCAGGAAGTTGGGCATTAAATGGCCACCTGCAAGGATTTAAAAGCTGCCTCTAAGAAAATCTGCCTCTCTGAAGACCTCGGGCCTCCTGTTAGGTCTTGGGATATGTGCAAAAATCAATATTTCACCTTTTTTTTTCCAGCTCATCCTTCAGCTTTTCATTCCTGCCATAAACTTGATCTGGTGTAGGGCAAGTTACACTCTTTTCTCAAATAGAAATAATACCAGCTTGGGTTTTTGGTTTTTTTTTGTAGGCTGTAAACTTTTTAGTATTTCCTGATGGTGTTTATATTTTGGGCTCCTGGTCTCACAGAATCCCAGAATAATCTGGGTTGGAAGGGATCTTAAAGACCATCCCTATCCAACTCCTTACCATGGCAGGAACACCTTCCACTGGAAGTGGAGACTGAAACCTTCTTGCTGCTCCTGAAAAAATGAGAGATTTTAGGAGGTTTGAAGGAATTCTTGGTGCTCAGGGGAGGGAGGTGGTTTGGGGTTGCTGAAAAGAGACAAGCCGAGTTGAGCAAGGAGAGAACAATTAGCAAAACGTGTTGCAAACACTGAGGGGGAGGAGGATAATTATCCATCCTGGAGGGGGGGAAGTAATTAGCTAATTTGCTGTGCTGTGCTTTATTTCAACCCCTCTGGTGGCTGTGGTTGTGTCTGTGTTGGGCAGGAGAGGGTCCAGAAGACGTTCCCTCACCCCATAGACAAGTGGGCCATCGCCGACGCTCAGTCGGCCATCGAGAAGCGGAAGAGAAGGAACCCCCTCCTGCTCCCCGTGGACAAAATCCACCCTTTGCTGAAGGTACCTCTCACCTTTACTGCCCCCCCCCCAGCACCACCTCCCATGGATTTCTTTCATTGGTGTGAAATTAAAGGAGTTTCTCCTCTTGGAGAATTCTTGCCGAGTTTGTTGTGGTGTGTGATAAAAGCAAATCCGTAAATTCGTCACGTTCGAGAGCTCGGTGTTACTGCTGCTTTGAAAAAGGATTAGTTAGGCTTTGACATAAACAAAACTCACCTTACCTGCCTCAGCAGTGCTGCTTTGATGCTTTTATTTGTTTTTCCAAATGCTGCAGGAGCCAAAGTAGAAGGAGAGGGAATGAGTAGATCCTGGTCCTTGTGTACTGTCAGCCAAGATGTGTCAGGGTCCTTTGTGTCACTGCTCAATGTCACTGCTGCCCTGGGGTTTAAAAATCCAGAGAGCTGCAAAGGTGTTTCCAGCTGCTGAGAAAACTTTATTGGAGCATAAGCAGAAATTAAAGCATTTTTTCTGGTCTCCTTGCTGTGTTCACATACACAACATCCCAATTCCTGAGGGTTCATGAGAGGGGGAGGGATGTCAAGAGAGAAAACAGCATTAAATGAGATCTTCCTAAGCACCACTGGTGTTCTCTGGTGAAATCTGGTTTAGAAGTGTGAAAACAGGCCCAGAATCTGATTTTTAGAGGATGCATCAACACCTAACAAGTCTGCTTTACTCAAATGCACAAACCCACCTGCATTTCTTGCCAGGGAAAAGGCTGCATGGTGCCAGCTGTGCAGGACATGGGGCGTGTTCCCAGGGACAGTGTGCTCCATTCATCCTGGTTTTGGTCTGTTCACACTTCCATTATTAAAGTTCCATTATTTTATGGAGTGCACAGTGCTCAGTTGGTGTGGCAGGGGGTGGAAGAGATGAATTTTAAAGGTCCCTTCCCTCCCAAACCATTCCATGGTTCCTTGAAAGTGAGACCTGCTCTGTGCTCAAGAGTCCACATTAGGGCCAGAGTGCTGCAATAAGCACAGGCAGAGATGGGAATTTCACAGGAGCAATTCCACTGAAGTCCCTTCCTTCAATGAATTCTATTTTTAGGACTGTCATCTTTAGAGGAGGGATTATTTTCAAGTTCTGTAGCTTTTCCTCTGTTAAAATACTGCAAAACACCACAAGCATTTACAGACATCTCCTTCCAGGCAGATGTTCCAATTTCCATTCGATGTCCTCAACCCTGGGTTGTTCCATTACTGTAAATTATCACCACAGACAAAAATTCAATGTGCTTATTGTCATTCTGGATGAATTTCTGGGATAAACACCATTTGTTTTCTCTTGTTTTCACTTTGCAGGAGGTCTTGGGCTACAAGGTGGATTACCATGTGTCTCTCTACATCGTGGCTGTCTTGGAATACATCTCAGCTGACATTTTAAAGCTGGCTGGAAATTACGTTTTCAATATCCGACACTTTGAGATCTCCCAGCAGGACATTAAAGTGTCAATGTGTGCTGACAAGGTAAGGGCTTGGGATTAAAACAGAATTTAGAGGTGATTTGTTAAATTTTCTTTGATCTGGAAGGTGTGTTCAGAGGGGGATCAGAGGGAGAGCCTGGTTTTACTCTCCTTGTTCGTGCCAAACCTGTCACATTAAAAATTTAAGTTAAATCAAAGGCAAAGCTTCTCTTCCTTGCTCATGCCAAATGTGCCACAGCAGAACTTTAAGTTAAGCCTGGGTAAGTTTGGGAGCAGCAGGAGCCTTGACCAGCAGTGTGAGGACAGAAAATGACGTTGTCCTTTATCTCTCTGCTGTCACACCCTCCCGATGTCACTTTGCGGTGGCAGCTCTCCCTCACAACACAGAAAAGACCTTTCGTTTTCATGCCCGTTAAAATGAGAAACGTTTTTGTTCGGCTTTTATCTTCAGCAGGAGGTTTTGTCCAAGGCTTGTGCAAGATGCCTTGTTTCCCAAGTCGATCCTGCATGAATTGTAACTTGTTTTCTAGGTCGTGCTCACTTTCCAAGGGGGAAAACAGCTTTGGCAGCCGCTGCAGCCTCCCGCTGCCAAAGCTGAAATATTACTCCCTCGTGAAAGTGAACGCAGCAAGGATTGCATTAAAAACTCCAAGGATTTCTCTGAGCACGTTGGAACAGCTGAGCTGGAGCCAAGTGTGAGAACGTGGCTGGGTGGTGTGACCGTGTTGGTGTCTTTGGCAGGTTCTGATGGATATGTTTGACCAGGACGAGATCGGGCTGGTTTCTCTGTGCGAGGACGAGCCCTCCTCTTCTGGCGAGCTCAACTACTACGACCTGGTGAGGAACGAGATTGCAGAAGAAAGGCAGTACCTGAGGGAGCTCAACCTCATCATCAAAGTATTTCGGGAAGCTTTTCTGTCCAACAGGAGGCTCTTCACACCTCACGTGAGTCCTTCATTGAGGGAGCAGTGCTAATTGCCCCGTTAGCAGCCAGAGCTCATTTTGCATTAACTTGTGTTGGAGGTGAGATCAGATTTGATTTGTTGTCTGTCAGTGAATAATGAGCTTTGTCTGTCTGTGAAATCCAGTGGGGGAATTGCCATTAAGAGCAATGGCAGTGGGAGTGGAGCTTAATGGACACAATTCCCTGTCAGATGCCAGCAGCAGCTGCATTAATTTGGGCATTTAGGTGGTAGTTTCACTTTTGCTTAGCACAAAAATTAAATCATGCAGCTGCATGTGCAGTGAATGCTTGAACTGACATTTACAGGCTACTCCTTATCTGTGGAAATTCCAATTAAAACAGCCCTTGGCTGTGGATTCTCTAACTGTGAAGGGAATCACTGTTTGATAAGCCAGCAAAATATTTGATTGAAATTGTCTGTGTAGCAAATTCTGTTCTCAGGAGGAGTAAGGAAGGATTGGTGGATCCTTCCTGTGGGACAAGGCCAGCAGGGCCTTTTACAACTGGGATTTTTAGGTTTTAGATACCAGCAGGTTAAAAAGAGGCAGCATGAGCCATTCCTGGAGGTCTGGAAAGACCCACAGAGTTTTAACTTTCCCTTGCTCTTTTGTTGCCTCCTCTCCTTTTACCTCCTGATTCAGACAAAACCCACTCCCACTATTGAAATGCTCCAAATCAATGCTCCCAGCCAGGTCTGAGCCATGGTTTGTGTCTGCAGGACATTGATGTGATATTCAGCAACATCTCAGACATCCACGAGCTGACAGTGAAGCTTTTGGGGTTGATTGAGGACACTGTGGAGATGACAGATGAGAGCAGCCCTCACCCTCTGGCTGGCAGCTGCTTTGAGGACCTTGCAGAGGTTTGCTGTTTCATTTGGTTCATTTTGAGGGTTTTTTTTTTTAATTATTTTTTAAATTAAATCACTCCAAACAGGGTTTTAATTCAAATGCATCGTTTGACATCTGGAATGGGAAATACCTTCACAGAGCAGGAAGGAATGAAGTATCAAAGCAGCAGTTTGTGGCTCAGGATTGTAGCAAAAGTGCTGCTGATACCCACTGAGCTCTAAAATAGATATTAAAGTGTAGGAAATAAGGGAAAACACTGCACTGGGGTTGGGTGTGGCTCATACTGGAACATTATTAATTATTTTCTCCGTTTGTTTTGAATGGGCACTGAAATACTGGAAGGAATTTTTTAAAATTCTGAAATACTCCATGTTGAAACTGCTCTGAAATACAGAAGGGAGTCACAAAGCTGACGTGGGATAGAGCTCAGTGTAGTCAGAATTCCTGAAAATAGGTGCAGAATGACTCTGGAATTTAGCTGGGAGGTGCACAGGGAACAAGCAGGATCTGAGAGGTGAGAGGACAATTCAGCTTAGATTAAACCACACAAATTTAATTGTCTGGGGAGAAAACTCTTGGAGTGGATGACCAAGGTAGGGATGGAAGTTTTGCTGTCGTTGGACATGGTTTAAATGGAATCTGGTTTTCCTTGGGATGTGTATTAATCCCAGTTTTTAGCCCTAAAATGTGACAGCAATCACACAAACCACTATTAGAGAGGAAATTAATTGTTCTGAGCTGACAGAGAATGTATCAGGTGAACCACGTGGTGAATGGCAAATTTTTGGTTTTTACCTTAAAATCATGATGTTTATTAAAAAAAAAAAAAATCCCAATAAATCTTCCATTTCACTTTTATGTATCTTCCATTTTTTAAGATCTGAGGGTTGCTTGAGCACCCCAGTAGCACCTAGAGAATTATTACCTTTTTCTGGCTGTAAAAATTAGTGCTTTTTGGGCACTCATTTAGGAATAACCCATAAATATAAAGTTTTCTTGGCATTGCTTCAATAAACCGCTCATGAAGGAGAGTTCAGTTGACCAAGTCTTAGCAGTTATTGAAGCATAATTGCTTCATAATGATAAGGAGAAGTGTTTGATCAGTGGATTAAAGTAGTTATAGCATTGAAACTGATAAAAAACCCCTTAAATTTGAAATAGTGCAGCATTATCCTGGGGAAAAAAAAAACCAACTGATTTTATTGCAAAAGCTGCTCTGAGTCATCCTGTGCTTTAATGGAAACAATTTTTAAAAAAAAAATCTCATCTGATTTTTCATTCACTGAAAAACATGAAGAAGAAATGAAGTCCAGATTATTTTTTTTCCCAAGCTTTTAATGAAGGTAATATATTTGAATTTATTAATTCAGTTAATGTGGGGCAAGACCTGCTGAATAACTGAGCTGTGGATTCGATCACCTCGTGGGGTGAGATCACCTTTGTGTCAGTGTTTGCAGAAGGAATCATTAAGGAGAGATATGAAAGTGAAGTGTTTATTTGCTCTGCTTATCTCTCTGCCGGGGTTGTTCATTTAGTGTTTCCATTAAAAAGGTCCTGCAGCTTCTTGGGAGGGATAATTAAAACCAAACAAACCTCACAAGCTGGAATCTTCCTGCTTTGTCTGGTTGTTTTTTTTTTTTCTGCATCAGCTCCCTGGAAGGTTTAAAGACATAAACGTTGCTGTGGTTTTGAGATAAGGAAGAAGAAGAAAACATTCATTGCATGGATGAGGAAAATAAAATATTTTTGGAGGAAATCAGGAGCTGACACCCCAAAGTGGGAGATTTGAGAGCCTCAGGACGGGGCAGAGGGTTTGTTCCTGCTCTGAGGGGATCTTCACAAGGCACCTGATAAAACAGGGGGATTGTCAGGAGGTTGTGAATTTGTTTTCTGCTGTTTGTGTTTCCATAAGAGGAGTTTTGGGTGTCCACAGAGGAGCAAAGGTGGGAAGCAGAGCACACTCCAGGGGGGTGGGATGGGCAAACACCCATCCAGGGCCATACCCTGCACTGAGATCATTTCCATGGACATCAGGGTGATGCTGCCATGGAATCCCAGAATGGATTGGGTTGGAAAAGACCTTAAATCCCATCCCATCCCACCCCTGCCATGGCAGGGACACCTCCCACTGTCCCAGGCTGCTCCAAGCCCCAGTGTCCCCTTCTCTGCCCTCCTCCTTCAGCCAAAATCAGCCATTTCAATATTCCAGAATTCCATAGTTCAATCACTTTTGCAACATTGCAAGCATAAAACCCTTTTTTTTTAAATAATTAATCTCTTGAGGAAGATCCCTAATGCAGTTCATTTTAATCTCATGTTCAGAAAACAAACCCAAACCATAAAATGACTGATTGAAGTCTGAGTGGAAGAAACTAAAACCACTTGTAAGTGCAGTAAACATTTCAAAAACTTCCAGAATCAGGACATACTGGCCTGGCTCCTGCAATGGATTTGCACTGTGGATTCCACTGGGACTTGAGGCTTCACCAGTGTTCAAACAAACCTTTTGTGGGGTTGGTATTCCCAAATCCAGCAGCCTGGCAAGCAGTGGGGTGAAAAGAGGGATGTGCTGATCCCAGCAGTGACTCAGGAGTGAATCAGCCCTGGGAGTGTGCAGGGACTGGGATCAGCCTGACAGGCCCTGGCACAGCCCAGCTGGGAGCCAGGAATGATTCCTGTGGGATTCCTGCAGCCAGAAATTATTCCTGTGCAGCCAGAAATGATTCCTGTGGGATTCCTGTGCAGCTAGAAATTATTCCTGTGCAGCCAGGAATGATTCCTGTGGGATTCCTGCAGCCAGAGATGATTCCTGTGGGGTTTCTGTACAGCCAGAAATGATTCCTGTGGGGTTTCTGTACAGCCAGAGATGATTCCTGTGGGATTCCAGCAGGTTTCCATCCTGTCCTTGCTGTAGCTGATCCTATGAAATCACAGCTGGATACTCCAAATAGAACCATAATTTTTGTATCTAAACCCTTGATGTCACTTGAAGACTTCCCCTTAGACCGGTTGCTTTGTCCCAGATGAAATATTTTCCCCGGAAAAGTTTCCCAAGTTTCCACACTGTCCATCTTTAATGACAGAGAGGAGGTAAAATTGCCATTCCATGTGAAATGGAATAAAAAGCAAAAACTTCTCTTGGTTCCCACTGCTTCAGTACAGCAGAGTTTGTGTTGGCCATAAAGATGGGGAAGTTGAGGAGTGCCAAGAAAATGATGGGCATTTAAAAGCTGGAAGTGAAATGAGATTGTGGTTTTACTCAGCATTTATTTGGCAAAAATCAATATTTTCTTGAAAAGTCCCATCAGCTCATTAAAGGAAATGATTGTCCCAGCTGGGACAGAAATAGCTGGGATCCTTCACTCCTGAGTGTGATTCTGTGTTTTTTATTTAGGAGCAAGCCTTTGATCCATATGAAACCTTGTCCCAGGATATTCTCTCTCCACAATTCCATGAGCATTTTAATAATTTAATGGCCAAACCTGCCGTGGCTCTCCACTTCCAGGTGAGTGCAGATGAGAGATACTGAATGGCTTCAGTTCTCATATTTCATATTTAGTTCTCATATTTCATATTTCAATTCATATTTGAATTCTGTCAGTAATGCTTTGCTTCCAGCTGACGAAGAAATCCTCGATGTCCTGCCCTTTCTCCAGTGTGAGATGTTTTGACTTTTCTGTAAAAACAGGGCACAGCTCTGACCCATCCCTGAGTGTTTTGCAGTTTTTTTTTTTTTCCTCCTCACACCTTGCCTGAGAACAGAGGGTGAATTCTCACTTTTATTTTGCCTTTTCAAGGCAACCACAGGCACACCAACACCACAATTTCCTTTTCTCCCATGCATATCCAAGGCCTCCTTCAGCACTGAGTGCTTTTTCTGGAATAATTCTTCAATAATTTCTTACTCATTGCTGGCCAACAGGATAATCTGTGATTCTTTTATTGTTTTATTGCTTCCTTCTGCCTGTGCAGCAGGTTTATTAATGAAGGATGTTCAGAAATGCCCTTAGAGAAGCTGCTGAGCAAGTGATGGGTCACTGGTGCTCCCAGTTAAGCCCAGTTTAGTGGAACTGGGTTTAACTGATCTCTGCAGGGTGAGATCCCTCTGAGCCCTTCCTTCAGGGAGTGTTTCCAGCTCTGAGCCCTTGCTGAGCTCATCTCACTCTTAAATACTCCTTAGGGAGTGAGGAAGGAAGGAAGGAAGGTTCTTTGCCTCCTTCCCTCATAAATTTAAAGCTCAAATTCTGGAATTCACTTCTCTTATTCCAGTTTAAATCAATATCCAAGTCAGGTGTCAGTGAGTCTGGCCTCCTTTCTGACCCTGAGGTAATTCAGTTTCTCCTCAGCAGTTATGCCATGGAAAATGGCAGGAATTTCACCACTGGTTGGAAAAATCTCTCATCTTACAACCTGAATTATTGCTTTAGTCAACTACTGGGACTGGAAGATACTTCTCATTTTTTAAGTGACAAACCTGTGATTCTCAGTTTCTGAGGGTGAATCTGATACTGATTTCTTCAGTACCCACTGAGGCCTCCATATTTTCCGTGGGCTATTGGACATCACGGGAGCACAGTGAATATTCTGAGTATTTCAGTGTAAATAATCCTGTTTTGTTTTTTTTTCCTTCCCAGTCCACAGCTGAAGGCTTTAAGGAAGCTGTGCAGTATGTCCTGCCTCGCCTCATGCTGATCCCAGTCTATCACTGCTTGCACTACTTTGAGTTGCTGCAGGTAAATGGAGCCACACTCCTTATTGCTGACTGAAAATAATGATTAATGTAGAGAATCTGAGCTTTTAGGTGGATGGTTACATTTTACTTGCTCCCTCTGAAAATTAAAATTATTTGGCACTGGTTACTTCATTACTGAAAAGTTAAAAAAAAAACTTACAAAGCATCTGTTGCTCTCATGTGAACATTTGAATTACATTTTATTAAACAAATCTTGATTGAACTTGAGTTCTAACATAGTTAAAAATTTAACACACAAATCTAATCTCTTCTTTCTGTGAGTTCTGAGTTTTTTGTCCATTCACAAAAAGCTAAGCAGGATCCAGTCAGAATTCTCACTCTCAGCTCCCACTCCAGCTGCAGCTCAGTTTATTATTTCAGAATAATCCATTCTTAATATTCAACCATTTGTCCTAACTGGAATTAGCTGAGGATAATGTCAGAAAGGTTTTGTTTGCCCCATTGTGTGGGGGAAGTTTGTAATGCTTTAAGGGTAAATGAATTATTAACTAAGAGGGATGAACTGAAATTAAAAACACCCTGTGGCTACAGCTGACATTTGGAAATAGCAACAGAAATTACTCTGTGAGGTTCTCACTGTAAAATCTCATTCTGTACAGGTGAGTTATAGGCATTTCCTTTGTGTTTTAAAGGATTTGCTTGTATGAAGGAGGAAAACAGAATTTATCTGTAATCCAACCTAAATATTTTTAGGAATTATGTCAATACCAGGTCTGTAATTAATATTTAGCACAAACTCTTTATTTTTTCCTATTCCTACTTCATTTCACTCTTGTGTTCCTCATGTTCTGCTGTGATTTTTTGCATATCCTGATTTAAATAAGTAAAAATAAGAGATTATTTCTTTTGACCCACCTCCAATGAATGGATTGCCAATATTTTGCAGAAAAGTTTAAATCCCAGAATGGTTTGGGTTGGAAGAGACCTTAAAGATCATCTGGTTCCCACCCCTGCCATGGGCAGGGACAGCTTCCAATACACTTAAATACATGTGATTTCATTAATTTTTCAACTGTTAAGCATTTATACTGATGATCAGTTTAGAAAACAGTTCAGAAAAGCTTAAAAAAAACCCCAAACAACCTTAATTTTCTACAACTTCCTGACAGGAGGGTCGAGCTCTGCTCCCAGGGAACGAGGGACAGCACAAGAGGAAATGGCCTCAAGCTTTGCCAGGGGAGATTTAAATTGGAAATCAGGGGAAAATTCTTCATCAGAAGAGTCTCTTTGAAAATAATGGAAGTTCCCTTTCCGTAATCATCACCTGCCATGGGATAATTCTCTGGAACTTCTGGAAATCTTTGAGGTTGAGAAGCCAGAATTGGGTCCTTGACCTGCCTCGTGCTGGAGGTCAGGCTAATTAACGACCCATTGTGTCTTAGAGCTGGGAAAGTGCATCAGGATGAAATTTCAGGATGAAATCACGTGCTGCCACAGCTCTGGGGGGGAATCTGAACCTCAAACTGGTTTTACAAGTGTAAAATATGTTGTGGTTTTCCCCTTTTTAGGGAAACATTACCACAGGTGCCCTACTGAGCATAATTTTCCTCCTGTTTTGATAAATAAAGCCTGGCAAAATCATTTTGTCATGTTTTTATTTGTTTTGAAGAATGATACAGCAGGGTGCTGCATGGAAGATGATCATTTTAGCAATGAAAACATTTAAATTTGACCTTTTTCCACAGCATTTGGGGATTTCTGAGTAGAATCTGACACTTGGCTGTCTCACAGCCTTGTGAGCACCGCACAGAAATCTGAAATATCACCCTGTAGAAATGGTTGTTGGTAACAGGCAAAATAATATCTAACAATCAGCATTAAAGGGTAATTATTCTAAATTTGATCAATATCCTGATTTTTCCTGAACCTCTGACAAGTATTTTTAGTTTCATGCTTTCACATCTGCCTTGGAGTG
>VXBN01004607.1:148846-160534 GCA_013397395.1 Sinosuthora webbiana
CAGTGCTACGTTTCTCCTTTATTCTGCCTAAAATGGCAGGTTTTATACACTCTGTATAGTTTGCACTTACAGATGATTTCTCATCGGCACACAGAACAAGAAAGAATGTAAACACTTGTTATTTACAAACCCTTTAAGGTAGCTACTGTGCCCACACCAATTACTATACTATAAAACCCTTTGACCCTTGTTAACACCTTAAGTGAGAATATTAACTACGACACAGTCTTGGCTCTAATTTTAACTGTACCACAGAGGCCTTGATGTGAGGTCTTGGTCCAGCCTGGGGCCTTGACCCAGTCTGGGTGATTCAATCACAGCAATATCTCCTACATTTTACTCCTTCCCGGCCAAAACGGTGCATGTGGCTTATTTGGAACTCGATTAGGGCATTTTGAGGGGGGCAAAAAAAAATCCTGATTCAAGCAATTAATTTAGTTGATTATTTTGGGATGGCTAATTTGGACCGCGCCTTTTTCTGTCCTTCCTCCAAGGGAGCCGGTGTGCCGCTTCTATCACCGCCAGCTCCGAAGCAAACACCTGGCCATCAAGAAAATGAACGAGATCCAGAAGAACATCGACGGCTGGGAAGGCAAAGACATCGGGCAGTGCTGCAACGAGTTCATCATGGAAGGGGGGCTCACCAAGATCGGCGCCAAGCACGAGCGCCACATCTTCCTCTTCGACGGCCTGATGATCAGCTGCAAGCCCAACCACGGGCAGTCGCGCCTGCCCGGCTACAGCAGCGCCGAGTACCGGCTGAAGGAGAAGATCGTCATGAGGAAGGCGCAGGTGGTGGACAGGGAGGACACGGCCGAGTACAGGCACGCCTTCGAGCTGGTGTCCAAGGACGACAGCAGCGTGCTGTTCGCCGCCAGGTCGGCCGAGGAGAAGAGCACGTGGATGGCGGCGCTGGTGTCGCTGCAGTACCGCAGCACCCTGGACAGGATGCTGGACTCGGTGCTGCTGCAGGAGGAGAACGAGCAGCCCCTGAGGCTGCCCAGCCCCAGCGCGTATCGCTTCGTGGTGGAGGACTCGGAG
This sequence comes from Sinosuthora webbiana, assembly GCA_013397395.1. Lineage (NCBI taxonomy): Eukaryota > Metazoa > Chordata > Aves > Passeriformes > Sylviidae > Sinosuthora > Sinosuthora webbiana. The sequence goes on from VXBN01004607.1 coordinate 149,888, forward strand.
GAGAACATCGTCTTCGAGGATAACCTGCAGAGCAGGAACGGCATTCCCATCATCAAAGGGGGCACGGTGGTGAAGCTCATCGAAAGGCTCACCTACCATATGTACGCAGGTGGGCTGAGCTTTGTTTTGCTCTTACACGGGTGAAAAAGTTTATCTTTAACCTTTTATCTTTAGTTTCCTGAGCTTTTTTTTCTGCTTGTAATGAGCAGGGAGTAATGTGTTCTTAAATCGCCTGGCTTCGCAGGCAAAGCTGTAAGAAAATTTTGGGTGTGCAAGCCTTTCATCCCCTCAAAAAATACGTTTCCATGTTTCATCGTGGCCAAAGCAATGGAGGTGTTACAGGCTGAGGCTCTGTGAAAGAAGAAGAAAGGTGAAGGTTATATTTATTGCATTTACTGTATTTTTTATAGTTATTACATTCAGCCTGTGAATGTAATAAATATATTTCACAGATACTCTGTGAGGTATCTGAGTTGTACTGGATGCAAATCACAATCAGCATTTTTCAGCCTTTCACTGTCTAAAAGGCACAGAAGTGAAAGCTTTAAGGAATTCCACGAGGTGCTGAGGCTGAGAAGAATTTTGGGTCTCAGTTTTGGGGTGCAAGGGGAAGCTGGTGCTGCTGGGACAGCTGTGCAATTTTTGTTAAACATCCCCTGTAGAACAGCTGGTCAGGGAGAGTCATTCCCCAGGGAAGGCTGAGACAGAGGTTTTAAGAGAATGTTGGATGTGCAGTTTTATATTTTTCAGGGAAATGCACCAAAGAACTGAATGAAAATTTCCCAAGCACTGTCATTTCTGGTGTTTTCAAACAGAGAGCTTGCCTTACAACCTCAATGTCTTTTCTGCACATGAAACTTTTTCTTTGTATTTTATTTCTGATATTTTGCAGCTGGCTCAAAACCCACTGCTGACATTTTCTCATTCAATCCTTACAGATCCGAATTTCGTCCGGACTTTCCTGACCACCTACCGCTCCTTTTGCAAGCCCCAGGAGCTGCTCAGTTTGCTGATAGAAAGGTGAGGAGGGATCCCCCTTTCTGAGGGCATGGAAAAGGTTTGGAATCATAGAATAGAATCCCAGAATGGTTTGAGAAAGAACCTTAAAACCCAGCCAGGGCCACCCCTTGCCATGGGCAGGGACACCTTCCACTGTCCCAGGGTGCTCCAAGCCCTGTCCAGCCTGGCCTTGGACACTTCCAGGGATGGAGCAGTCACAGCTTCTCCAGGAATTCTATCCCAGGGCCTCCCCACCCTCACAGCCAGGAATTTCTTCCTCAAATCCCATCTAACCCTCCTCTCCTTCAGTTTGAAGCCTTTCCCCTTGTCCTGTCACTCCAGTTCCTGATGAGTTTCATTTATCTGGAATCACAGAACATCCCAAGTTGGAAGGGTCTCACAAAAATCAGAGATTCCAACTGCTCCTTCCCTGCTCAGGATCCCAGTGTCAAGTTTCAGTGTTTTAGTGAAGTTTTTTAAACCAGTAACTTTAAAACAACGATCCAGGCTTTCAGTGCAAGCTTCCTTTTCCCAGTTTAAATGAGTTACCTGAATGAGGTATGAGCTGGAGCACCTGCTGTGCCTGGGCTGTGGGTGGTGATGTTGGGAACTGCTAAACTGGCTCCTGAGAGAGCTGAGTGCAGCCAAATCTGGATGGAAATACGGACAGAAATGTTCCAGGCGGTTTGTTTGAAGGCACAGACTTGGGGTAAATAGCATTTTAATGCAGCGTGCTAACACTGCTCTTAAGCCCTTGTCTAATCTTCCCTTAATCAAGCCAGCAGGTCCTTAAAAACCTTCTATCCCAGTCTAGACATGGAGCGCTGAGCAGCAGCGAATTAACAGGGTGTGGAGCCGGGGAGGAGGGAATTCCAGGCCAACTGCATGGCAGGGGGAGCACCTGATTCTCCTCACTCTGAATTCCTCCAAATGCATTTCCATCAATTGCAGCTCCTGTTTTCCCCCCCCCAGGTTTGAGATCCCCGAGCCCGAGCCCACGGAGGCGGACAGGCTGGCCATGGAGAAGGGCGAGCAGCCCAGCGGCGCCGACCTGAAACGCTTCCGCAAGGAATACGTGCAGCCCGTGCAGCTCAGGTGTGTGTGTGTGTGTGTGTGTGTTTGTGCCCTCAGGGCCCTGCCACTGCCAGCCTGGGGGGCACTGAGCTCTGCACACACTCGTCCCTGCTCTGGGAGACTCGAGCAGCCTCGTGTCCCATCCCCAATGGTGTGCCGGAGCCGGCCCAGCCGGGATCCCCACCCACAGCCACGGCGCCTGTGGGTGAGGGACGTGGAGCTCCCAGAGCAGGGCTGGCCACGCTCTCAATGCACTCCTTGTTCCCAGGGCCCTGGGAAAGATAATCCCTCTGTTCCCAGTTTTCCAGCCCTGCTGGTGTTTCACTCCCTTTCCCAGCCCTGTGGATGTGTTTGCTCACAGACAGGGAGGCTCTTGTCCGTGCTGCACATTGCAGTGGGCTGCAGGGAATCTTCAAGGTCTTGCTGACCGAGCTAATTTGGGGAACAATTAAGCATTTCTAGCATGAATGAGAGTGATTGTTGTCCTGATTGGGGATCGAGACAGGAAGAGACACAGATCACAAGCAGTGTTTGCTTGAGCAGCTTTTATTCGTTACACTGATGAGTAACGTCAAGATGTTCCCATTAATGGCACATTAATATTACTATCAATATTAATTCTGCTAATAGCAGTTAATGCTGTTAATTACACACACAGAAGCCTCAGTTACTCTGCTGCCACACATTCCTGTTGACTCAAAGGGTCACACTGACATGCCAGTGCCTCCAAGGTGTTCAGAAAGTCACTCAGGGTCCCATTTTTATCAGACACCCATGTGCATATATATATATAAAAGATGAAAAAGATAAACGTGGGGGTAACCCTGTAGTTGTCCTGGACACAGAGCTGCCACCACCCCCTTGAACGTGATCCAAGTCACACAGTCTCGGTGTAACCTTGGTACTCCTGCCTGCTGCTGGCCTTGCACAGCTTATCAGGCCCTCGGTGTTCCCACTTTATCAGCTCCTTTGGCTTCAGCAGGACCACAAGTCTCCACACTTATCAGTTCCTGGGAGAGCAGCCTCTCAGCTCGTGCTTTCCCTGGGTTTTTACTGTTTTCTGGGAGCTGTTTCTGTGTATTTCCAGGAGCTTGAAGCTGTCTTAGAGCTGAAAATGAAAGAGTTTGAGCTGCTGGGTTGATAAACTCAGCACTTTGTGCACTCCAGCGTTGTTAAAAGCATTGACCTCTGCTTCAGAGGCTGGAATTTGGGAAGAAGGTGGAGAATTGAAGGTGTTTATCCCTTCCTTCCGTGCTTCCCTCCACTCCAGATCTCATAGAAAATGCTGTGGCCAGGCATGGGAAGGGCTTGGGCACAAAGAAATGAATGTGAGGTGATGGGAACAAGGAGGTGTCAGCAGATCCAGGCAGTGTTTTCACCACGGGATCTCGAGGGCAGAGATGGGTTAGAGAAGATCCTGTTTTCAAGGAAACTTGGATCAAAACTTTCCCTCCTGGAAGGTGTCATTGGTTTCCAGCCTGAATGATCTGTTGGGGTAGCAATTCTTTTTATGGGATAAACCTTATTTTTTTACCTTGCACACTGGGAATGGGAGAGTTAAAGAATTTTCCATGTGTCCATGTGGATGTCCTTCATTTGTCCTCGGTGTAAGGCTGATTTTTACTCAGGTGATAAATTGCACCTGGATAAAACAAAGTGCTGAAGGTGTGAGCTAAGCTTGTTCACCTAAAGAAGAGACAAAGCATTTTTTATTCTGATTTATCTTGAGTGCAAAAGGCTGAAAAGCAGCTGGAGTTCGCTTTTAGAGACTGATTTATTAGTGATTTGTCTAAGAAAGAGTAGAGAGGAATCAAGAGGAAGTTTAGTGTTATCCTTTAAAGGATGTACTGGATCCAATAAGGCCTTTTGGGTCATTAAAAATGGTGTAAGTAGGGCAGTAACAACAACTCAGCAACTTTGAAGCTTTGAAATTTGTGTGAAGGAAAGAAAGAATGACAAAATTTGCTTCTTAACAAGTGGGAGATCCCAATTAACTTCTTTGTTAAAAAAAAGCCAAACACAGCAAGAAAAAAAAAAGGAAATTACAAGGAAAATTAGAAATACCAATTTTACCTGATTTTGCTAAGTTTCTTCCTCTTCTGAAACCATCTCAACGCTGGCATTTTTTTATATTCTCTTTAAAAACAGCACCAAGCTAAAACAATTCTTTAAAATTTATAAATTAGGTTTGAAACACCTGCCAAAAAAAAGTGGGTTTGCTCTGCTCCTTTGTCCATGTGTATTTTGAGAGTCACCAACTATATAAATCTGTAACTCGAATTCTGTGGGACTGTGATTCATTTATATGGGATAAGCCATGGAGGTCCTTAAAAAAAAACCTGAATATTTTTTATTTCTTTTCCTCAGAATATTGAATGTTTTCCGGCACTGGGTGGAGCACCATTTTTATGATTTTGAGAGAGATCTGGAGCTGCTGGAGAGGCTGGAGACCTTCATTTCCAGTGTCAGAGGTGCAGTAAGGGGGGGGTCCTGTTCCCTTCCCACCTTTTGGTACAACTTCCCAGTCTGATCCCGATGGATTTGAGGTCTGAGAATACCTTTAAACACATGAGTGATTTTAATGCCTTTAATTGAGCTGTTTATGAGGCTTCCCTTTACAGGAGGAAGCTTTGGCCTGGAACCTAAACAGCTCCTAAAAATGATTTCAAGCATTAGGATAATAATACTTTAAATAGATTTCCTTCTGGACAATATAGCCATCCTTCCCTGAGTCTGTAATTCAGGCTGTCACCTTCCCCTTCTCCATAGAGAATTCCTTCCCTTTTTGCTTACTGAGGTTTTTTTCCATCCTGATTTTTCCCCATTTGAGAAAAAATTCCAACTGAAAATCATTATCCTTTTAGAAGAGGATACATTTGGTATCTCTTCTTTATGAACTTGATTTTTTTTGGCAGCCTCTGTGGAGGAATGTTTAATCCTTATCCTGGCAATTCCAGGTTTTCATTTTCATTGGGCAACATAATTCTGAGACAATTCAAACACCCTGGACACAGGGTCACTTTTTTTCCACATCAAAACTGTCAGAGGATGTGGTTTAAAAAGAACTGGTTTCACATGTGTTTATTTGTCAGCTGATACAGGTGCAAGAACCCAGAAGAAAAAAAAAAATAGAGAAATGCAAAGCTGATTAATTTACGTGCAGAAACGCAGAATTCTGAGTGTACATTCAAAATTTCCGGGGAGTTGGTTTCACTAAATTATCAGAAGTCATTTAAAATCAGAAGTTCTCGGTATGGTTTGGGTTGAAGGGACACTTTGCCCTATCCCAGGGTGCTCCAAGCCCCATCTAACCTGGCCTTGGACACTTCCAGGGATCCACAACCTCTCTGGGCACCCAGAGCCTCCCCACTCTCCCAGCCAGGAATTTCCAATTCCCAACATCCCATCTCTCCCTGCCCTCACAGTTTGAATCCATTTCCCCCTGTCCTATCACTCCATCCCTTGTCCAAAGCCCCTCCAGCCTGAGCTCCAGTTCCCAAATTTATTTATTTACAAACTCAAAATATTCCCTCCCCAAAGATTGCTCTGTAACATTGACATTTATGAAAGAACATGAATTTATTAAAACCCAGCACCTGTCACAAGAATAATGCACTTTTCCTCTCTCTTGGACTTGGAGTTCAACCCTCCCATCTGTCACTTAAACCTTCGCTTACATCAAAAAACTCGCTTTGTGCGCTTTGTTTCCTTCGGGGTTCTTTTTTTTTTTTTTCACTGATTTCTCTTCTCCAGGAAAATCCATGAAGAAGTGGGTGGAGTCCATAGCTAAAATCATCAAGAGGAAGAAAGCCCAGGCAGATGGGGTCAGCCACAACATCACCTTCGAGAGCCCCCCGCCCCCCCTGGAGTGGCACCTGTGGCGCGTGGGGCACAGCGAGGCGCTGGACCTGATGACGCTGCACCCCATCGAGATCGCCCGGCAGCTCACCCTGCTCGAGTCCGACCTGTACAGGCAGGCCCTCAGCTCTCTCACCTTGCTTTTGCTTTATTAAATGCTCTCACATCTTGTTTTTTTTGCATTATTTCACCCCAAAAAAAGTGCTCCTCGTTCACGCCGTCGGTCACAAACCGATTGTTTCCTGGAAATCGCAACCCGCGACTTCCAGAGTTTACAGGAAGAGGTTTCCTTGCTCAATGTTAAAATAGGCAAAGGAGGGGAGAAAAGAGGTTTTAAAAAGTGCTCCTCGTTCACGCCGTCGGTCACAAACCGATTGTTTCCTGGAAATCGCAACCCGCGACTTCCAGAGTTTACAGGAAGAGGTTTCCTTGCTCAGTGTTAAAATAGGCAAAGGAGGGGAGAAAAGAGGTTTTATCTCCGTGTCAGACTTGTGACAACAGAAATACAGGGTGGATAATTCAGGAGCCTTAGAAAATTCAAATTATAAAATCTCATTGCTGCTGCTGTGGCGCCTGGGGCACAGCGAGGCGCTGGACCTGATGACGCTGCACCCCATCGAGATCGCCCGGCAGCTCACCCTGCTCGAGTCTGACCTGTACAGGCAGGCCCTCAGCTCTCTCACCTTGCTTTTGCATTATTTCACCACCTCCCCCCCCAAAAAAAAAAATGTTCTCACACCTTTTTTTTGCATTATTTCACTCCCTCAAAAAAATTCTCCTCATTCACACCATTGGTCAAAACCCGATTGTTTCCTGGAAATCGCAACCCGCGACTTCCAGAGTTTACAGGAAGAGGTTTCCTTGCTGTCTGCTCAGTGTTAAAATATACAAAGGAGTGGAGAAAAGAGGTTTTATCTCCATGTCAGACTTGTGACAACAGAAATGCAGGGTGGATAATTCAGGAGCCTTAGAAAATTCAAATTATAAAATCTCGTTCCTGCTTCAGCAACGGGAGGTTTTGGGTTGATAGCAGCCAGTTGCTGCAAGTGCTTCACCTTCCTGTTTTCAGTTTTTAACTTTTCTGAAGTTGTTTTTCTTGCCCTTTCAGAAAATTAAACTCACTCCTTTGTCATTTTCTTATCTGAAAACGCTTTTTTGAAATTATCCAATTTCAATTAAGATAAAAATGTCTTTTCCTTTTCTACTCCAGCACTCGTCAAAAAGTTGTGTTCTGTAGTAGATTAGTTGGGATTGGATTTGTGAACTATCAGGTCGTGATTAGGGGGGAGAAATAATCTTTTAATGCAAAAAAAATTACAGTTTTTATTTGTCCTGAGCTTTTTTTGCCTCCTGTTCTGTCACTCCCAGGGCTGTGCAGCCTTCTGAGCTCGTTGGCAGCGTGTGGACGAAGGAAGACAAGGAAATTAACTCCCCGAATCTGCTGAAAATGATCCGTCACACCACAAACCTCACCCTGTGGTTTGAGAAGTGAGTGCAGGGCAGTGGCAGGAGCCACTTTCACCCTGGACACGCTGGGGCTTTGCTGCTTTATTTCTGCCAAATCCTCCCTTGACTTTCCAACTCCAACACGTGTAAGGTGTGATTGCATAAATTCCTACGTGAGGTTCTGGAGAGAGAGAGCCAAAAGCTGCATGCTGGATGGGTTTTTAATGAAAAAAAATGATTTAATAACTCACAAAGTGTCAGGTTTTCTGTCTCAGCGTTTACTCAAGTGCCATCTTTTGATCAGGTGCATCGTGGAAACGGAGAACTTCGAGGAGCGAGTGGCTGTGCTGAGCAGGATCATAGAAATCCTGCAGGTTTTCCAGGACCTCAACAATTTCAATGGTGTTCTGGAGATTGTCAGTGCTGTGAACTCTGTCTCGGTGTACAGGCTGGATCACACATTCGAGGTGAGTTGAGGAGGAAATGAAATCAGGATCCAGACCTGGGTCGCACACAGCTCTGGGGTGAAATCCATTGTTGGCAGCAAAGCCTCCCTGAAGTAAAACAGAAAAATGAATGAATAAAATGGTTTGAGTTTTGTATGGCTCTGAAATGCAGCACACAAGGCCTTGAAGTTAAAATCAAATGTTTCATTTCTATTAAAGACTGAATGTTGTAAATTGAAAGTTAAAATGATAATCTGTTTTCTGGGAATCTCAGGATCCACGTGACTGAATTGTTGGGTGCTGTCATCCAGAGCAAACCTTTGACACAAGAGCTTCTTTGAAACCTTCATTTCAATTCCCAAATTTTGCTCAGAGAGCCAGGGAGTTGCCTTGTGTTTGCTAATCATGCTGTTGAGAAGATTTCCAAACATTTCCAACCCTATTTTATTTTTTTTTTTTCATTTTGACAACTCAGGCGCTGCAGGAGAGGAAAAAAAGAGTTTTGGATGAAGCAGTAGAATTAAGCCAAGATCATTTTAAGAAGTATTTAGCTAAGCTCAAGTCAATCAACCCCCCCTGTGTGCCTTTTTTTGGTAAGTGACATCAAATTTTTTTGTGTGTGTGGTATCACTCTGAAGTCGAATTTGCTGCAGATATATGGTTAAAAACTGCTTTTTTTATCAGGAATATACCTAACAAATATCTTGAAGACAGAAGAAGGGAACCCTGACTTCCTTAAAAGACAAGGGAAAGAATTGATTAACTTCAGCAAGAGGAGAAAAGTGGCTGAAATTACAGGAGAAATTCAGCAGTATCAGAACCAGCCCTACTGCTTACGGGTTGAGCCAGAAATCCGGGTGAGCAGCCATTAAATCTCTCTTTTTGGGGATTGGAGAGGGGGAAAAATGCCAAATAATCCTCTAGCACTGGACCTAATTTTGCATGAATAGTGATTATCAAAAGAGGGGGGAGCAGTGGCTGGCAGGCAACAAAGAACCACACAGAGGAGCAGCCAGAAGTGGTGAAAAATAAGATTTTGAATCACTTGAATTAGGAGTATTTAATTTTTTTTTTCTCTGTGCTTGTTTTTAAAATAATATTGATGCTTGTTTCATTCAGAAATTCTTTGAAAATCTCAATCCCATGGGGAAGATACCAGAAAAGGAGTTTACAGATTATCTGTTCAACAAGTCCCTGGAGATTGAACCTCGGAACTGCAAGCAGCCACCTCGATTTGTGAGTTTTTTTCCCTGAAATTTCATGGAATCAGAGAATGCCCTGAGTTGGAAGGGAACCACAGGGGTCATCAAGTCCAATTGCTGGATTATTTAATTAAAATTCAATAGCTGAAATTCCCTGACCACTATGAAAATAATTCATGGTTAACTGAATATAACATTTTATATTTTATCATGAGCTGATTTTCCAACTAAACTTGATTTTAAAAGGCTTCTACTCCTGACATTTGTCACTACTAAAACATATTACCTTTGTCTTACTTTAAAACTCACTTTTCCCCCCAAAACCTGAAATACTGCTGATAAATTTGTATTTCTTACAGTGTAGTCACATGATAAAATATGGGGTAATATTTTTCATTTCACAATATCAAGAAATATTAATACTAATCAAAATGTTACTTTTATACATCATATGTTCAGATTTCTATTTTTCTTTTGTCTAAATATTTGATATTATTGCAAACACTGCAGCCTTTACCAGGTGCAGTCCTTTTTGCTGAAGAAAATACAGTTCAATTTAAAGGAGCAGCAATTTTGAATTTTAAAAAAAAACCCCAACTTCTGGATCTCAGAGTTCTTTTTAAGCAGGAAAATCACAATTTAGAGCTCTTGCTTTTTATATGTTGTAATTGCCTGAGGGACTGGAGCCATGTCTGATTTTTTGGGAGAGCCATAAATCATTTTTGCCACCTCTTGTTAGAGGAATGAGTAAGATGATGTTACAAAAACCCAGAAATTGCTGTTGCAAAAATGCTTCTTGCAGTCATTTGATTTAAATAATTTCTAAATACAGGAGTCCAGTCAGCTGAGCAGGAATTCTTTACAGCTCACGATTTCCAAAGAGAGAATCTTCACTGGAATTGCAGGAAAATCCAGTTGTGGGTGCTGTGATGTGCTGGACACCCCTGAAGGATGGGGACATAATTCGCTTTGCAAGGCTCAGCTTTGATCTGTGCTGGATTACACCCAAGCCTAACCAGGCTGGGTTTGTCCACACAGTGACCTGGGTGTAGGAATTTTGTCTTGGATAAACTGGAGGACACGGACAACATTTCCAAGTGTGTCCTTGATCCTGGCTGTGTGGAGGGGCCTGGTGACCCTCAGTGGTTTTGCTGTTTCTGTGGTGTTTGTTCTGGGGCTCTTCTGCAGCTCTGACTTGAAGTAATTCCCTATTTCCCAAGGCTGGGACTTGTTTTTCCCAGTGTTTTGTCCTGGTTGGCAGCAGCACCTGGACTCTTCATTCCTCATACTTGTGGGGGAAAAGAAAGATTTCTTCAGCTGCACCCACAGCTTCCAGCAAAGTCCTGCTGTGTAAATAAGGCTGCAGCTCACGTCAGCTGTGCTGCTCTTGGAGAAATACTTCTGAAACACCTCACAGAGCCTTGGGAATGCTGCAGTGTGGAATGGCAGCAATGCCTGGGAATGTTGCAGTGTTTGGGAATGTTGCAGTGTTTGGGATGTTGCAGTGTGGAATGTTGCAGTGTTGGGAAGGTTGCAGTGTTTGGGAATGTTGCAGTGTTTGGGAATGTTGCACTGTGGAATGTTGCATTGTTTGGGAATGCTGCAGTGTTGGGAATGTTGCA
>VXBN01004607.1:163779-191686 GCA_013397395.1 Sinosuthora webbiana
AATTTATTCAGAGAGAGAAAAAAAAAAAAAAGGCAGTGTATTTTAGTATTTTCACAAATAATTACGCTCTTAAAGTGCTGCTGATCAAAAACAAAAAAAAAAAAGGTTTAAATTGGAAAAAAAAAATTCAGACTACACACATTCCAACCTGTGTGGTTGGACAGGCATTACCCTCAGGTGAGCAGCAGCATTGCCTTGGTTCACATCCTCAGTGCCCACCGTTGTGCCAGGACACAGAACAGACCTTTTGCACTGTAAACTACACTAAGTGAATTTAAACTGACATCATTTAATTGCACTGAGCCAAAAAAAAAAAAAAAAAAGGTGCGTCTGTGGAATTTTTTTCAAATTTTGAGCACTAGTGGCCTTTTTTTTGAATTAAGGAAACCCAGCAATGGGATGATCAAACAACACGAGCGTCACAGATTTGAAACCTCTGACCACTTGCCTTGAGGTTCCTGAGTAGACAGCTCCTGTTCTGGAATATTCTCATGCCATGTCTTAATTGCCATTGATTTGCTGCTGAAGATAAAAGAAAAAAAAGAAAATAGGTTGTGATCTAAATACCAAAATATTTGGTCGGTCTTGGTTCTTTGGAGAAAGGATGAAGGAGGAGTACCCGTCTCGGGCGTCGGGGAGGATCCCGAGTACTTCACGTGCATCCTGCTCAGATGTGCCTTTTTTTGTTTCCATAGGCGAAGGTGTCTTAAGCTAAAGAGTTTGTCTGTTGTTGTAGAGAACAAAGCTATGCGCCTGTACAATTGTTTATATTGTATATTTACAGATATGCTAATGACATGTATAAATTGAAGTTGACTTGGAGGCCTATAACACAGTCTGCTACTCCCGGGATTGGATCCGGCCAGCAGCGTTTCCTCTGGCTGGGGAACAGTCTTGCCTTCCAGACCTAATCACTTCCTTTAGATCTCCACTTTTAACTCGTGAATCCACTTTGGAAATTGGTAGCATTTAAACCAGCAAACACTTAAAAGCTTTATTAAACTTTTTAAACTGATAAGCGAATGGAACTTTTCTTTGCCAGTCGAACGCCCCCGTGTTTGAACTGGTGTGAGAGCGAGTCTGTTTTACTGGTAGTTCTGTAGCAGCATTTATAAAGTGGCCTTCACAAGCCACATTTTATTTACTGGTTTGTGGCCTTTTACTGTGCTTTGTATCAGAGTTCTTAACAAGATTAATAAATCACCCCAGTCTTAATTTTTAAGAGCTTGAGCGGTGCGTGTTCCTTGCAAGGACAAGGTTGGGAGTTGCATTTTTGACAATACAAAACGCCCCAATTTTCCATGCTGCTGGTCTCACTTGGGCTTTCCTTTTGCCTTTGAGAAGTTGGGCCCATCCCAGGCTTCCAAATCACACTCCAGCTTCTCGTCAGTCTGCCTAAGCTGCTCCCATTGTCTTGGGCATTCCGTTTGGAAAATTCTCCTTTTTGGGAAGGAGATACGACTGAGGAGGGATGTTCATTAGAAATACCCTGAGCTTGGAGGGATCCATCGAGTCCAACTCCTGCCTCTGTGCAGGATCATAGCAAGACCTCACAATTTTCTTTTGGGAAGATGTATTTATCCATCTGTCTCTTCAACAGCCTTGTCCCCTCTGTGCTCCTTCCATGAGAAGAAGAGAGAGTTGGAATCCATTAATAGGGGCAAAACACACTTTTTATAGGAGAGCTGCTCCATTTTGCTAAAATAAGTTTCAAGAAGTCCCAAATTTGACATGCACCAACAGGGAGTGCAGGTAGGAAATGGAGGATGACTTGGAAAAGTTGAATTCTTTTTAAATTTTATTTTCATTCGCTCTTTTGAAGTCCTCACCAGCAGCAATTGCTAAACAAGGAATAATATTTTTTCAGACTTTCATGTGTTGCTGAAGAGGAAAAAACTCTCTGCCACATTTTAGAATATACAGATGTCAGCTTTATGCCTTCCTGTACTAGTGCTCGTGCCAAAACCATTTTGAATACTCCACAGTAAAATACATCATACCATGGCCATGGAAAGTGGTCAAAGGCAGGGAGAATCCCACCAGCATGGTTCAAGAGAGCCATAAATAACTTTTCAGTTACTTCATAATTAGAGGGGTAGGTAAAAAGAACAACAACAAAAAAACTGCTGGAGGGGAAAAATGTGAAGTTTGGGTTTGAAGTTGGCTTGTGTGGGAAAAGGCAATTCCCTCAGAAAACTTCTTCCCGAGAAAGATGAGCCTCCCCTCAAGGGGAATCTGCCGACCACCCGTTGGTCTAAAAGAAATAAAGAAATAAAGTAATAGAAAAGCTTTCTTCCACATATCGAAGGGAGAAAAAACATCTAAAACCATTGCATTTTCAAGATGTCAACACAGAATCGACTCATACTCAGTTGCTCGACTGAAACCTTTTTGTGAGTTTATTAAAACCTTTTTGTAGGTTTGTTAAGACTTTTTGTAGGTTAAGACCTTTCCTGTAGGTTTGTCAAAACCTTTTTCATGGGTTCACGAAGACCTTTTTCGTAGGTTTATTGACCTTTTCATAGATTTATTAAGACCTTTTTGTACATTTACTAAGACCCTTTTAAAGTTTATTGAAGCCTTTTTGTGCGTTGTATTGAGACCTTTTTTTTTTGTAGACTTTACTAAGGCTTTCGCAGGTTCATTAACACCGTTTTGTAGGTTTATTAAGACCTTTTTTTGTAGACTTACTAAGACTATCGCAGGTTTATTAACACTTTTTCCTATGTTTATTAAGACCTATTTTGGAGGTCTGTTAAAACCTTTTTTGTAGGTTTATTAAGACCTTTTTTGCAGGTTTGTTAATACTTTTTTGTAGGTTTGTTAAGACATTTTTGGAGGTTTATTAAGACCTTTTTTGTAGGTTTTTTTAAGACTTTTTTGTAGGTTTATTAAGACATTTTTGGAGGTTTATTGAGACCTTTTTTGTAGGTTTGTTAAGACATTTTTGGAGGTTTATTAAGACCTTTTTTGTAGGTTTTTTTAAGACTTTTTTGTAGGTTTATTAAGACATTTTTGGAGGTTTATTGAGACCTTTTTTGTAGGTTTGTTAAGACCTTTTTTTGTAGGTTTTAAGACCTTTTTTGTAGGTTTGTTTAGACCTTTTGTAAGTTGCGTGAGGGCGGTTTGTAACAAACCCCTCAGGAGGGACGAGGGAACGGAGTCCCGAGGGCTCCGCGCTCCCTCAGGGACACGGCTGGCGGGATCCCGGAATACTTTCCGCCTGGAAACGGCTGGCGGGATGCCGGCACCATCCCGGCTGTTCGCCACTGACGGAATCCCGGGATAAACCCGGCTGGAACAAGCCTCCACACCCCGGGAGAGCCGCCTCTCCCGCCGTCCCCTCACGGCCCGCCCGCCATGTCCTCCCGGGGCGGGGCCGCGCCGCCTCAGAGCCGCGGCCATGGCGGGCTTCGTGCGGGAGCTGGAGCGGAGGGCCGGGCCGGCGCTGCGCCTGGAGCAGCGGGCGGCCGGCGGCGTGGGCTGTGTGGTGTGGGACGCCGCGCTGGTGCTCGCCAAGTTCCTGGAGACCGGCGCCTGCCCCCTCGCCCGCCGCCACGTCCTGGAGCTGGGCGCGGGCACCGGCGCCGTGGGCATCATGGCAGCCACGCTGGGGTGAGCGGGAGCCCCTGGCCGGCGATGGCTTCTCCCTCGGAGCCTTCCGATTCCTTTAAACACTGTTTTCTGTGTCCCCTGCCATCGCGTTGCCTTCCGATTCCTTTAAACGCTGTTTTCTATGTTCTCTGCCATCGCGTTATTCCCTCACCACGTGTGTGTGTGTGTGTTTGTGTTACAGGGCGAACGTGACGGTCACGGACCTGGAGGAGCTGCAGGAGCTGCTGATGGTTAATATTGAGAATAACAAGCACCTGGTGACGGGGTCAGTCCGAGCCAAGGTACTGAAATGGTTTGTATGAGCCTTTATTTAATGCCTCTGCTCAGCTGTAATGGGGTTTCTGGGTTCAGGTTGAAAAAGAGTCGGTTTAGGTGGGATGTTTGGGAATTCCTGGCTGGGAGGGTGGGGAGGTCTTAGAATGGGATTCCCAGAGAAGCTGTGGCTGCCCCTGGATCCCTGGAGGTGCCCAAGGCCAGGCTGGATGGGGCTGGGAGCAGCCTGGGATAGTGGGGAGTGTCCCTGCCCATGGCAGGGGTGGGATGGGATGGGCTTTAAGGTCCTTTACAACCCAAACCCTTTTGGGATTCTGTGATTCTGCATTGCCTTTGTTAAATTGTTCAATAACTTGAAAACACCGTGAGAGGAAAGCTTAATGTGATAACAGAGTAATTAACTTCATGCTCAGTCCTTTAGTGTTATTGCTAAAGCTTCTTTTCACTTTTTGTTGGTTTTTTTCTTGTTTGTTTTTTTGTAGGGGTGAAGATGTAACAGAATTTCAGCCTCCCCCTGATTATATACTCATGGCTGATTGCATTTACTATGAGGAGGTAAATGGGGACTTTGCTAAACCCCTGCAGAAAGGTTTCTTGGGAAAGGGGTGGGATCAGTGTGTTTAGTGTGAGAAGTGTTCACATAAATATTGTGCTCGTGTCATGCTCCCTGTGGTTTATAAGAACATGTAGAACAAGACTGGAAAAGGCATTTTTAATAGATGTAAGGCCATTTGGCATAGAACCAGGGGCTATTTTTATGTTAAAAATCCTAAATTGAATGTTTGTGCCTTCTCCCCCTGCCCTTTTTTTTTTTTCTTTAACACTGGGAAGGGTGCAGCAAAATGTTCACTGTTGAAATCATTGGTAAATGAAATTTAAAAGTGCTGCATCTGCTGTTTGGGTGCTTCTCACACTTTCCTTGGGAAGGCAGGAGGAGAAACCCTGCTCCAGCTGAGTGGTTGTTGTAGTCTGCCTCGTGCCCTCAGCTGGAGCTGTGTAGGATGTGCATGGAGAGCTGAGGGAAGCTGCAGGAAAAGGAAAATAACCTGAAAAACCCCCATGCCCCAGTGCCCTTCCAATGGCTTTAGCAGCCCCTGGCACGGAGTCCCTGCCTGCTGGTCCCATTTCCCTCCATTGTGGTCTGGATCTGAGCCACCCTGCAGGAATAATTGAGAAAAAACTCTCACTTTTGGGACACACCGAGGAATACTCATCGTTGTGTGCCTGGAGGAAGTGCCCACTCAGCAGCGTGGGATGTTTCTGGCTTGGATTCCAGTCCAGTTTTCTTGGTCAGGCTGGGAAACTCTTCTCCTGTGAGTCCCCCTTTCTCCTCTGCCTCCCAGCTTTCTCCCCATGGTCTTCTTGTCCCAGTTAAAGTACTAAAAATAACTCCCTGCAGAGCTTCTCTCTTGGGTGAAGGCTTTAGCTAGAGGGTGTCATAACCAGTGGAATGAACTTGAAATCCACGTGGGGAACGTTTCACCTCTTTTGGGCAGTCCTTGGAGCCTTTGCTGAAGACCCTGAAGGACCTGACAGGCCCTGACACTCGTGTCCTGTGCTGCTATGAACAGAGGACCATGGGGAAGAACCCTGAAATTGAGAGAAAATACTTTGAAGTGAGTGAGTTTTGAGCACATTTTCTTTTTTTCTTTTGTCTCCGTAAGCCCCAGAGGGGGAAAATACAAAGTTTTGCTCAGGAACTCAAAACTCTCTGCTGAGTGATGAGAGGTGCTTCTGAAAAAACTCCTTCTCTCTAATGAGAGCTCATTAATAGGTGTTTTAATTGAATATTCCAGGTGTATCTTGTGTGCAGGTGAGGAAAAGGAACACCCTGTGGGGGGGATGATGGTCAGGGCACATTTAACTCTGCCCCTGTGGTGACTGCTGAGAAGCAGCTCCTGTGCAGGGTTCTCTATAATAACTATAATATTGCAAAAAAAGGGGGAAAGGGTGAGAATTCCAGGGGGCTGGTAGGTGTTAATCAAAGCACCTGTTGGATAATTAGTGCCTCACGCTCTTGTGGGGCCCTGGCAGTGAGGAGGGCTGTGCTGAGGTGCTGCTCCCACAATAAACTCAACAGGTGTTGGTGTTTCTGGCTGACTTTTGCACTTTTTTGTGAGTGATTTATTTCCTTCCTTGCCTTGGGTTCAGTCCAGGCAATCTGAGCGTGTCCCAGAGCTGATGCTGGGGGATTTTAGAGGGTTTCTTTTCCTCTCCTCTCCATTTCAGTTGAGCAGGTTGGCAGACAGGCAGGTGCTGTGGTTTGGCTTCGCATTTCAGGGATTGAGGCAAAATCATGGATTCACAGAACCATTTAGGTTGGAAAAGCCCTCTGAGATCATCCAGTCCAAGCACTGCCAAGGCCACCACTAACCCATGTCCCCCCCCAAGTGCCACATGCACACATCTTTTAAATCCCCCCAGGAGTGTTTCAGCACAAGCTTCAATAGTTTTTCCTGGAGCATTGCAGGTGTCTGTAGCTTTGAGTTAGTGCTGGAGCAGTTTAAATGGGGGTGAGGTGCTGCATGGTGTGGGGGAAATGTCTGGAATGGTTGTGGGAGCCTTTGTGGACCTGTTCTTTGTGGAACAGCTGCTCCAGAGGGACTTTGAGCTGGAAACAATTCCCCTGGACAGGCACGACGAGGAGTATCGGAGCGAAGACATCCACATCCTGACCATCCACAGGAAGCCCACGGTAGGTGCACAGGATCCCGGGATGCTCTGGCTTGTTGGGAAGGGACCTTAAAGCTCATCTCATGGGCAGGGACACCTTCCACTGGAATGGTTTCATGGCACCAGCACAGCAACTGCTGCCAGGAATTCCCAGAGCTTGCTGTTTCCTTGATACAGTGTGAGCATTCCAGAGGTGGAGCTCCGTGCTGACTGTGGAATTGGGGACCCTGTGGAAGCACAGCCTGGATCCCTGCTGTGCAGAGGAGCTGCTTTGTTCCCAAACCTGCTGCTCCTGCCTTCCTCTTGAGCTTCACACTTCTCCTGCTTCCATGTGCTGGTGGGATGGGACCTCCAGATTGGAGTTTGGAGGCACCAAAGTAATGAAAATAAAATGCCTGGTGCTGCTTTTGGCACTGCTGTGCCACGCTCTCCTCAAAACCAGGCTCTAGATCTGATACTCAGCAGCCGCCGGGATGGCTTGGATCGTTTTGGGCTTAATAGATGAAGCGCGAAGAAAACACTTTGCACATTGTGCTGACACACAGGCTCAGCTCTTGAACAAAATCCGTCACCTTTGTGAAAATCTCTCGACAGAATTGCCCGCCGTGAGGTCTTTGAGCCCGGGATCTCTCTCCCCTGGCAGAGCTGTGGAGAAGAGGGGATGGGATAACCCCGCAGCGGGACTGCGGTTGGGACTCCTCGGCCCCGGTGTCGCCGGCGGGACTCGGCCGCGGTGTGTGACAGCGCCTTCGGGCTGGACGGCTGCGGGCTGGGCGCGCCCGGGGAGGCGGGGAATGGAGCGCTCTGCCTGGCCTCTGGGGGTGTGCGGGGCCTCTGCTGGGCGGCCGCTGTGCGAGCCCATCCCAGGGCGCCGCGCCCAAACCTCCGAGACGGGAAAACTCCGGGAGAGCCTCAGACCGGCCGGTCAATAAAACTTTGGCACGGGAGATGGGTTTTGGATGGTGGGTTCTTCATGGTTCCTGTGTCGTTCCCTCTTTGGAGGCTCGTTCCAGGAGCTGTCGTGGTGGTGGTTCCTGCACAGATGAAACACAAAATCGTTCTGCCTTGTGTTTTCACCTGTGCTTTTCCAGTGTAAAAATCCAGCGTTGAAGTTTGACACCTTCAGGTAATTCCGGTGGGCAGGTTCCTTGTGGTTTTCAGTGTTTCAGCCTCTTGGAGCACAGTGGTGGCTTAGAGGAGGAATTTTGCAGGAATTCTCACTTTTCTGTGGTGGAAGCAGCTGTGGGAGTTGGGTCTGTGACAGAGGCACGAGTTACTCCGTGAGTTTTCTCTAAAAAACTGGATTGGGAAGATCTTTCTTTGCAGGCTCCCAGGACTTTTCTGCACCTGCTCTGACTTCAGGCTCTCTTTATCTCCAGTAAGAGAATTCCTTGCAAATTTCCCACATCCCGAAGCACTGTCCTGGCTTGCCGAAAACGGCGGCAGCGATGATTAGTGAACACGAGAATTTAATTTGTCAAACCACACGTGTTATTTATTACCCTGTTAGGAGAACAGTTTAATTACCCAGTGGCCTGCAGGAAGGGATTCACTGGAATGTTTACACCAACGTGGATTCCCAGGTGGAAGCTCTTATTCCAGAAAAATGAGGAAAAGCTCCCCAGATGCCAGCAGTGGTAGGGATGATGTCCCAAAGCGCACAGGGATGGTGTCACACTGGGATGCTCTGGCACTCTGCTTGGTGGTGGGGCTGAAGCAGAGGGGAGCAGCCTTTTCCCAGGGGTTTGGAGCTGGTGGAACAACTGTGCTTCATCTACAGGACGTGTGGTATCAGCACTTCCTTTAGCACAGGGCTCAGATCTCTTCTTCAGAAGATAAAGGGAGGAAGTTGTGCTTTTTCTTCCCTGCTGGCTGCTGCTCTGCTTTGGGCCCACGTTGCTGAGGTTGTGGCTGTCCCTGGGTGACAGGGACCTCGTGGGAGGGGGCTGGGTCATGTCACCTCCTGCGTCACCTCCTGTCACCAGCTGCACCCGGGGAGGGGGATGTAAAACCCAACTGCTGCTGCTCCGCAGCTGTGGAGAGGAAACCGCCGCTAACGAGGGCAGCAGGGAGGGGCCGCCTGTCCCCAGAGCCACCACGTGAAACAGCTGCTTTTTGGGGAGAGAAAAGGGCTTTGGGGAAGGGGGATGATGGGATCCTCCTGGGGCTCAGCTCCACTGTGTCTGGAGAGGCTGGTGGCTGCCTGCTCTGAGCTAGGACAGGGTGTGGAGCCCTCGTGGAAAACAGGATGCGAGGGAGGCGGTGATCCTGCTTCTTGCCAACCTCTCTGTTCTCTCACCTGTCCTGTTTGTCCCAGTTGGATTTGTCCTGATTCCTTGGAGAGAGAGCGTGTTTTGGTGCCACTTCCATTAAACACAGGGGCTCTTTGGAGAAGTCTGGCTGTGACAGGCTCTGCCTGGCCTCTGGGGCACAGCAGGTGCTCTGGAGAGCTCCTGTCCCTTGCAGTCCCTCCTGCCACGCCAGCCCAAATCTGTCCCAGCTGTCCACATAAGAGAGCTCATCCCTGGGCTCTGCCTCCAGGCTGGCTGTGCTGGGAACCAGCAGCACCAAATCCACCACATCCCAGCTGAGGACCCACCCTGTGCCTCACCTTGCTGAGATTTGGTTGTGTCCTCACAGGAGAGAGCAGGGCACCTCCCTGTGCTGCTGCTGTGGGAGCTGGTTTGGTGTCACAGGCAGAGACATTTGGGAGTTTGAGGCGTTTGCCTGAAGTCATGCTTAAATTGTGGATCATTTTCTGGCTTGGTTTCAACACCAGCTCAGGCAGTGGGAAACTGTGTGGGCTGTGGGTGCAAAGGTCACGTGTGATTTTCCTGGGAGAGCTCCTGTGCTCTGGGAGAGAGCTCCTCTGCCCTGCCCTGTCCCTCTGGTGACAGCAATGGCAGTGCCACCATCCCGTGCTGCCTCTGGGGCTTTGCTGGGCTGCTCACTCCTGGCTGTGGCAGCCAGTGGAGCTGTTCCAGTTCCACTTGGATCGAGGGCGTGCAGTCCAGGAGGAGGGAGCACAGTGTGCAGTGCCAGTTCAGCACCAGCCACATCCATCACTGATTCCTTCTTGTCACGGTATCAGTCACAAACCGCAGGACCCACGGTGCTGCACGGGCGTTTCTCCCTTTTCTAGGACAAGCAGGGTAGCTGCCAGAAAAAGGGCCAGTGTCCAGATCCAGCCATCCATGAGTGATTCCCAGTGCTGCTGCAGAGCCCCCTGGGACTGTGTGAGGCCAGGACCTGCTCCCACACATCCCACAGGGCTGGTGGCTTTGCTTGGGAAAGCGTCCTCCCCAGCTGTGTAATCATTTTCCATGGCATGTAGTCCTGGACAAATGGAATCTCCTCTTAGAAAATGACACTTCTTGCCTGTAGCATTAAGGAAAAGGGGTTTTATTCCTGTGGATCTGCTCCCCCCAGCTGCGGTGGGCTCCTGGTCCATGGGCAAACTGCTCCGTTAAACTGTCTTGGGTTCATTCTGTGGCTGCTGCTGCTGTTGTGCCATTTCCTGAGCCCCACTGAGCAAAGAGCACAGTGACAATGGCAAGGTGACAGCCAGTCACCAGCTCAGTGACAGGAGCTCACATCTGGGGGCTCTCCCATCCCTGCTGCACCTGCACCCCTGGGAGTTGGGCAGTGCATGGTGGGCCTGGGCCAGGGGGAATGGCTTCCCACTGCCAGAGGGCAGGGTTAGACTGGATATTAGGGAGAAATTTTTGGCTGTGAGGGTGGAGAGGCCCTGGCACAGGGTGCCCAAAGCAGCTGTGGCTGCCCCTGGGTCCCTGGAAGTGTCCAAGACTGGGTTGGACAGGGCTTGGATCAACCTGGGATAGTGGAAGGTGTCCCTGCCCATGGCAGGGAGTGGAACAAGATGAGCTTTGAGGTCTCTTCCACCCCAAATCATTCAGAGATTTCATGATTTCAAACCCCAGGTGTTTTGGCAGCCCCAGCTGGGGGGTGAGGACACTCCTTGGTGACAGTGGTGGTGTGGATGTGGCTCCTTGACCCAGCACGTGTTCCCAGCACTGCCCCAGGAGTGTGGGACGCCAGGAGAGGGATCCCAGCCTTCCCCTCTGACACGGTGTCAGTTTGATCTGCTTGCTGCTGGTGCAGTGCCCTGTCAGCCCGGGCTGGGGAAGCCGTGGGACCGCGGTCTTGTGGTCTCCTTTCACATCCTGAAACAAAAAAAAAAGAAAGTTTCTTTTCTGAGGCCATGCAAACCGTGAGTTTTGTGCAGCACAGAGGCCCTGGAGCTCCTGCTCCTGCACCTGTGGGCAGCCAGAGCTGTGGTTTCCAGCCCCAGGGAGTGACCAGGACCTCCAGGATGATCCACATTTGTGTCCAAGTTTAGTGTCTCCTGAGGATCAGCTTGTCCCAGCCACCATCCCGTGTGAAGTGGAAAAAAGATGACAACGAGGAGAGAAAGCGGTGGCTGGCGTTTTGTCAAACTATTTTGGCCTGTGGAGAGACATTTTTGGAGGATGTTTCCCAAATTCCCCTGTGGGATGGATGTCTGAGTCCACCCTGGCTTTTCCATGGGAGGTTTCTCCCATCCCTGTGAGCTGCGGGACCTCGTGCCCAGGCAGCACCTCCACCTTCAGCCCTGATATTATCCTGTGCCAGTTATTCCACGGGGTGACTCGGATCAGGAGGTGAAACAGGGCTCCTGCTTTGGCGTGGCTGTTTCTTTATTCCTCTTGTTCTCCTGGCTTTGCTTTTTTGTGGGGGGTTTATAAAAAAAAGGAAACTTATAAACTGGGCAAGGCTGCGGAAGTGAGAAGGCAGCAGTGGGCAGGAGGGAAGTGGGGGTGCCATGAGGAAGCAGCCGGGCTGGGATGTGCTCCCTGGTCCCCTGCCAGCGCCAGCGGGAGGTGCAGGACCGGCCCCGTGTCCGGGAGGACGCGTGGCAGAGCCCTGTCCGTGCGCGCTGCCATGAGTTCACCCATTTCCTTCCTCTCCAAGCGGACAAAAGCCACGTTCTTCCCTCTGTTCCGCGTGTGCCCTGGAGGAAGGTTTGCTCAGGGTGATGCAGCGCCGGCAGCCTTGAGGCCCCATCCCGGCACGTCCCCATCCCGGCATGTCGCTGTCCCTGCGTGTCCCCGGCCCTGCTGAGCCCGCGCTTCCCATTGTGCCCGAACGCTCTGACTCATCCGTCTCTGCTCGGCTCCAGAGCAATCCCTGCCGCGTGGCTCACGGCGTTTCTGTTCCCGCTGCGGGGCAGCGAGCGGCCGCTTCTCCTCCCGCCCTGCCCGGCCTCCCGAGCCCGTCCCACCTCCAGCACCAGCACAATCCTGGCCTGACACCCTTGGAGCAGGCGCTGAATCCCGCTCCCCTTTGGATCTCTGTCCCAAGAGGATGAACGGTGCTGCTGTGTCCGTGCTGGGGCTGAATGTCTCCCTGGCTGCTCCCTGCTTCTCCACATGCATCCGTGCCCTCATGCCAGCTCCAGTTTCCAGTCCCAGAGTGGTGCACGGACCCATTCCCAGTGCAGGCTCTGGGAATCACAGTCTGGAGCTGTGGATGAAGTTGGTGACAGTTTCCCCTGCCCAGCCCAGCAGTGCCAGCCTGACCCAGCTGATGGCAGGATCATGTGGAGGAATGTTGTCCACACTTCCCTGTGGATTCCCAAGCTCACCCTTTTTGAGAGCAGGATCCCATAGGATGTCTTAAATAAAATAAAAACCAGCAATAACCTGGAACAGCTGCCCACAGGCTGCCGAGCATGTTCAAATGCTAAATCCTGCTTGGCTGGTTTTGGGGCAGGGCATCACTTTTTTGGGGGAGTGCACCATTTTTGGGTGAGTCCATCACTTTTTTGGGACGTGCCTTTTAGGGAGAACAGCGTGGATTCAGATGTTGCTTCCCACAGCATTTTCTGGCACATGCAGGACTCCGAGACATCCAGGAGCGCTGGCAGGAGAGGAAATCCAGTGGGATGGGACAGGCAGGCTCTGTGAATCCCACAGGAGCTGGAAGCTTCCCACTGGAGCCAGGAGTTCCCCAGGGAAGCCAAGAGGATTCCACCACCCACACCATGGCTGAGTCACTCCTGCAGGTCTGGTACACCCAGGAGTGTTTTGCACCCACCACCCCACGTCCTCCATCCCCTCCAGGTGCCCAATTTGGATTTTGTGTGCAAGGAAGGAGTTAAGCAGCTACAGGCTCGTGTGGATTTGGGCCAGATATTTAAAGATCCAGGGCTGGGAAGGGAAAGGGGAGGTGTGATACTCTCCAAACGCTCCCTGCAAACACCTCAGAGGCTCCCGCTGCCGGTGCCGTCCCCGCGCTCCTGACGGCGCCTGGTGGGGGAGAGGCAGAAAATGCCTTTCTCCTATTTTTAGCTCTTCCACGGTGTCATTAGAATAATCTGGGATTGGAGAATGTGCAAAATTGCCTGGGAAGGTAGGACTCAAAATGTGAGGATTTGGCATGCTGCAGGGTCGAGGTGGTGGGGATGGAGAGGAGACACAATGGTCCGGTGGGAGCTGCCCGGGGGGCACCGGTGGTGACAGGGATGATCCGGGCTGATGTGACACAGCAATTAATAGACACGTCCTTAATTACATCCCAGGAGAGGGGGTTTAAATAGAGATGAGGCACCTGCCAGGGTGGGTTATCCAGGCCAATGGGATGAGCTCAGCCTTGGGCCAGCGCTGGGGACACGTTTGCAGCCTTGTCACTGATGCCACCAGGTCCTTACCCTGTCCACGACAGGGTCCCCTCAGTGCAGCCCTTGCAAATGCTGAGCCCGATGTGTTGGGACTAAAACACATGAGGAAGAGCTGAGCTAAATGGAGGAGCTCAGCAAGGCCTTGTCAGGGAATGTCCTGCTGAACCAGGACCAAACCAGCAGAAACTACTCTCAGAAATGTCTCCCTCTGAGCCAGAGCTCGTGCAGGACTCACAGCCCCGGGCACCGGCCCAGCTTGCAGCCACCCCCCTTGGGTCACCCGCCCTCATCCTCCTCCTCCTCCTCCTTTGCCGCTTGGACAACTTGGCAAAGTCCAAAGCTAAACATTAGCTCAGGTCTGGGAGCAGCTGCCAGTGGTCAATGTGCCGCCTGCAGCCGTCCCCTGGCTGGCTGGACCTCGTCCCCTTGCACTCAGCCTCTGCTTCCACGTGTTTCTCCGCCTCATTTAAGGCACAGCCTGGTCCTCCTGCAGCTCCTGGGGCCAACCATCAGTTACTCACCTTTTACCCAGTCTGTGCCTGGAAAAGCAGCATCTCCCTGGCACATCCTCCATGACCCCACCAAAGCCCTTCCTCACTGTCCTGCCTTTGCACCCTCCAGTTCCCCTTGCCCCCCTTCTCCTTTCTATCCCAGGGGCTTCACCATCCCAAAATTACCTGATTTCACATCCCAACTGCAGCTTGAGTTCAGCTGGGCAAAAGCTGCAAATCCAAACCATTGGGTTTTTCTTTGGCTGCACTCTGGTCCTGGTGGGAGCTCACTGAGACTGTCCTGGATTTGTGCTACCTCCATGCTGAGTCTTTTTTTTCTTCTTGGCAAACAAGATCACAGGGAAAAAAACTTGGGACCCTTTGGGAGTGCGGCCAGGTTGGAAAACATCCTTCCAGTCCCCAGCCATCCTCCATGCCAGGTTGGAGGTGGACCAGAGCATCTTCCTCTGCCACCAGACATGAAAGAGAGCTCAGAGGCTCATGGCAAACCCTGAGCAAGTGGATATTAAATCTTGGAGGATGAGTGGAGCCCACGTGGGTGTTTGGAGCGGGGCCTTGGAAGCTGCTACCACAAGCAAGCCAACTGGGGAAAAAAGAGTCAGCCTCAGCAGAGTGACAGCCACAAGTCCCAGACCACCTCCCCTCCCTCACTCCTTGCCCAGAAACAACTCCCTGCTCTCAGAAAGTATTTTTTTGGGAATAAAACCCCACTCAAGGCAGGGAGGGCTCCTCCACCCCCAGCTTTGCCACCCCAGCCATCCCAAGGGCTCCCGCGGCTGCGTTTGAACGGCGGCGGAGCGCGATCCTTGCGCGGTTAATTGGATTTGGCCGCTGCGACAGAAGGGCCGGGGATTAGGGTGAAGGGGAGGAATTACCGGCGGGGGCGGGAGCTGCCCTCGGGGTCTTTTGTCCCCGAGGATTATTGGCAGGAGCTGAGGATGACAGGCTTGGATGTCGTGGTCGGGGCTGGACGTTCAGGAATTGCAGGCGGTGTAATTGTGTGATGACTTTGTCAGCTTGGCGCGGGTGGCCCTGGGCAGGGTGTGGGGGACGTGGGGTTGACCCCCTCCATGGACAAACCTCCAGCTCTCCTCAGGCTCAGAGCTCGGTGCTGGAAATAAAGGATGCTCCAGGTGCCTCTGCAGGAAGGTATCCAAACCCAGGGTTTGCCCAATGCATGGACAAAACACCTAAAAAGTGTTAAACTAGAAAAAAAAGCTTGGTGGTGCCAGCACTTGGGATTTTTGGCAATTCCCAGCTTGGGGAGGACACTGGATCTGCTCCAGGTCATCTGGGAGCTGATAAACCAGCCCAGAGCATGGTTTATCCAAACAAACCAAAATTCAGAAGCCAGTGAAGGTGAGAAAGTGACGTAGGACAGTAGCTGGAAGTCACCAAGTCACCTCCCTGTTCAGACACCAGGTATCCCCTGGATGAGGCAAATTCAGCGTGTTGTGGCAGTGTGGGAATTCCAGAGGCAAATCCCAAGGCCAAAAAACGGCAGCAGGAGCCAGCTCAGACCATGTCACCGCTCACCCTTTATCTTGGCAGGGCACTGCCGTCCCCTCCCTCCTCCCATATTTATTTTGGGAGACTGGAGAGAGCAGAGCTCGTCCTTGCAGCCACACTGGTCATGCAGGACCCAAATCCAGCTGGGAGAGCCGGGAGCTGCCGGGGACAGCCGGAGCCGTGCAGGACAAGTCGGAGCAGTCCGGGAGCAGGAAATACCTGCTGCACCTCATGGCAGCGATTCCAGGCGTGGCCAGCGGGGCGGGGATGCCATGGCCAGAGACACTCTGCTCCCAGGCTGCCCCAGACTCATGGCTCCAGCTATGAAAAGGAGGATGATTGACCGTCAGAAGTGCCCTTTGTACCTGCTTTGCTCCGGGCTCTCGGCAAAGTGACCACCACGGCCCAGGAGCTGTGGGAAGAGGCACCAGCCTGCCTGAGGGTGGCCAGGAATCTCCTTTTCCACCCAAATCTCCTTTTCCACCCCAGTTCCCAGCTCGTGGCCAGCATCATCAGGTCTGGCAAAGCCAAGGGTGTGATTTCACTCAGGGAGAACTGGGTGGTTCCAAAGGGATGGGAACACAACAGGCTCTGGGCTCCGGTGTGGGGTCTGTGGTCAGCTGGACAATCTTTGGATTTTTCCCGCAGGAGAGCAGGGAGGTTTCTCACTGCCCCAGGCGGTGCTCGGCGGCCACTGTGCAGGAGTTAATTGGGTTTTCTTTATGTTAATTGCGAGGGGAAGTGAAGAATGCCCTTAATTAATTGGAGGGCAAATCAGCCGTGCAGAACGGGCCGGATTTACCAACCCATGCACAAAAATCCCAGCTCTGCCCCTTGCCATGGCAACGGGAAAGCGCGGGGGATTCTGCTCGTTCAGCCAAAAAACCAGCTGGGATACCCTCCTGTGCTGCCCTCACTGGTGAATGGGCCCTTCCCAGGGAAAATTCGGACTCAAAATAATATTTTTGGGGGATTAAAAGGCTCCTGGGGAGGTCTGGGTGCATGGAATGGTTGGGTTTGCCTTGTGCTGAGGGGTCTTGGTGGGGTTTGATGGTGAGCTCTGAGGTTTGATGGTGGGAGCTGTGCTGAGCTCTGGGAAGGTTGTTTGTTCCAGGAGGGATGTGGTTCACTCCAGGTTCTCCCACTGCTCTTCCCAGCGTGACCTAAATCCATCTGTATGGGAAGAGGGGTGGGATTAACATGTTCCCTTCTGCATAAATAATAATAATAATAAAACTGCCCTTAAACCCCCCCCCACACAATTCACTCTTGTGAATCAAACTTTGGGAGCAGAGAAAGGCTTTGGAGAGACCTCAGAGCTCGCCTCCACAGCTGCTCCCTGTGGGAAATGAGATGTTTTCTCCACTTCCATTCCAAGCCTGAAACATCCCTGCCGAGACAGCTGGTTCCACAGGTCCAAAAAAAAAAAAACCAAAAAACCCAACCCTGTGTGAGTATGAAAATCATATTGAAAAGAGCTGAAATTTAATTAGGTCACATCCTTGTGATCTGGTGATGCAAATCAGCGCCTGGCACACCGAGGCTCTGCCTGGAAAATGTGACAGCGGTTAATGAGGAAAGCACGCCGGTGGGATTTCCCTCCCAAAGCTGAACAGCTGGGGAAAACATCAGGAAAACTTCATATCCCTCTGGATTGCTGTCAGCTGAAACCCTCCTGTGGGGCTGGTCCAGGCCTGGAGCAAAGCAGGGGCTCCCACCCAGGAATGCAGTGCAGGCAGTGCTAGTCAGCATTGGGATTGGCACATTCCCACTGGATTGGCACATTCCCGCTGGAGCTTTCCCAGGGAGGCCAACAGGCACTGCCAGCCCCCCAGCTGTGGGATGTGGGTCTGTATTGACCCACTGTGGGTGCCATGGATTGATGAATGGGTGCCTCAGTTCGTGCTCCAGTTTGTGGTGCTGAGATTGACCCCCCAACATGTCCATGCTGGGGCTGATCCCACCTTCCTTTTTTGGGGTGAAAACCCAATGTAATTTATACATGATACCCAAGATATATCCTGAGAGTAAATCCAGGGGGAGCACTCCCCACAGGACCCTTGGGGGAATTCTCATGATCCCCCATATCTCTTGTTTCCTCTGAGATCAAACAACTCTCCACTTCCAGCTTTGGCTCTGGAAAACGAAAGGAAAACCTTCTCCCAAGCCCAGCAGCAGCTTTTCCACCACATTCCTGTGATGAGGCCTCCTGCAGCCCCACTTGAGATGTCTCAGATATTTTACACACACTTCTGAGTCTCGATTTAGGAGGAGAGAGCCGGGCCACAGCTCCATTGCTTGGCAACAGATTTCCTTCCCAAAAATCCCACCCCAAACCCGAGTGTTATATATAATTCAGTGGGAAGGCCCGCAGGCAACGCCCTGAGAATGCTGCTGGGGCAGCCTGAGCTGTGAGAGCTTTGTGGAGGGGATATTTTGGGAAGAGGGGAGTCGGTGCCGGGAAGACACAGCTGGGAGATGGGGAGGTGCTCCCAAGGCTTCACACTTGCGTAAAGAAAGGGCAGAAATGCCCAGATCCAGTTCCCACAAACCAAGAAAGGCTGGTGTGTCTGCCCAAAAAAATCACATGGCAGCACTTGGAGCCACATGAGAGCCTTTTTTTCCTTGCCATGAGCCCCCAGCAGCCCAGAGAAGCTGTGGCTGCCCCTGGATCCCTGGAAGTGTCCAAGTCCAGGTAGGACAGGGCTTGGAGCCACCTGAGATTGTGGAAAATGTCCCTGCCCATGGCAGGGAGTTGGAACTGATGAGCTTTAAAGTCCCTTCAAAACCAAACCATTCTGGGGTTCTGTAACGTGTGGTGTCATCGGGTTTATCTGATCCATAAAATCTGGGATTCATCCAACACAAATAAAGAGAAACCTTTCCATATACATATATATATAAAAATATAAATATATGAATTTTTGCAATTGGAGCCAGTAGCAGTCCTTAGGGTTTTTCCCCCTTTCCCTGAGCTCACCCCCCAGCACAGAAACACAGAAATAGATTTAGATCCAACTCAGATCCACATTTAAAGGCATTTCCATCCAGCTCCGGGCCTGAGCACGGCCCCATGCATGGACTGCAGCCAAGCCGAGCGTGTTGGATGTTGGCTCTGCTGCAGAAACATCATCCCATTCTTCTTTCCAAGAGCTCCAAGCTGACAAAGCAGCTGGCCTGGAAAGATGCTCAGGGAGCTCCAGCCCTGGATCACCCGGCCCTGGCAGCTGGGAAGAGCTGCTGGTCCTCCTGCTCCAGTTGGCCTTTTCCAGCTTTATTATGAGGGAGCAGCACAGATCCCACCAAAGTTCATGGAGAACTTCGGGACCTGCTGGAAGATGCCAAATCCCCAACCTCCTGCTTCTCCTGGAAAATGGATCCTGCAAATGAACACCCCCTTCCAGCACAGACAGGGCCTCTGCCAGGACAAGCAATGCCAGCACAGCTGGAGCCTGGATTTCCTTGTGTGTTTGGGAAGCAGCTTGATATCTTGCATTAATTGCTTTGTTAATTACCCTCATCCCCCTCCGCAGCGTCTCTGGGGGAGCGCCGATGATGCGCTCGTTGGCCACGCTGGATCAACGGGGGGTTTTTTCTCCCAACCCCGTTTGTTTATTAGCTGGAATTACCTTCCGAACTAACAGGATTGAATATTTTTGTTCCACTTGGCCAAGACTTTATTGACCGTGGAGAGGCAGAAATCGCTGCCACACACCCACAGCGCGGGTGGAGACGCCGAGGTCGGGGACGGGCCAGCCGGATCGACGTCCCAAATCCAAAGGGACTCGGGGAAGCAGCAACTTGGGCATCGTTTTTTTTCCCTGCGTGCTGCTCCCAAAAGCCTGGCTGTTGGCACTTAACCGGCTCCAGACACGCCGTATGTGCACGTACATTCCTTGGCCATGCGATCAGACCGGAAAAGATTGCCTTCAGCCCAGGAACCGCAGCGGGAAGGAGGCTGGGAAGAGCTGTGCAGTCACCGGGGCGGGAGCGCTGCAGCCTCCAGAAAAGCTGCAGTCAACACTTTTTTTTTTTCTTTCTTTTTTTTTTTTTTTTTTTTTTTTTTTTTTTTTTTTTTTTTTTTTTTTTAGGAGACGTGGTGCTAAAAGAGGAACCGCTGCGGGACGCGCGGATGGAAAGGCTGAGATGGGTGTGGGGAGGGAAGTGCTGTTATTTTGGCAAAATCCCTCTTTCCTCTCGCAAATCTCCCTTGCGCCTGTCCGCGCCTCCGAACCCCTCCCAGGATCCCGCTCCAAGGAGCCCGGCCTGTGGCAGGGATTGCTCCCACCGGCACGGCCGAGGCACAGGGTGCCCCAGAGCACCTTCCCCCGCCGGGCTCCCTCCCAGGCCAGCGGGCAATGCCCAGAGCACATTCCAGGTGGGAACCGCAGCCGGATCCAGGCACCATCCCCACGCTCCTACCAGCAGAGTCCCAACCCTCACAGCGAGTCTTGCCCCAGTCCCTCAAGCCTTGTGTTCCAGATCCCACCAAACCGCCCCCCGAGCTGCCATTGGGATGCTCAGCGTTCCCAAAACAGCTCCAGCCCCCGACCATCAGGAATTTTGGCAACACGGGGTATTGGGGCAGGAACGGGCCGAGCTCTGAGCTCTGCCCGTTGGGGCGGGCTGGGATGCTCGGGAGCTGCGGCAGGAGCAGGGCTGAGCCCCCGGTTCTCCGGGATGGGACGGGCCCTCCATGCTCCAACAGCCCAGCTCCGGGCCAGGAGCGCGTCAGTCACTCACCGGTGCCGCACCGGCATTTGCATAATTCCAATTACGTTTCCAAAACGGGGAGCAGGCTCTGACAACAGCTCTGCAGTGCCTCGAACAATCAGAGAAGATGGGAAATCGTTGTCTCGGACCTGATGGCCCCGCAAGCGCCTTCCGCTGGCACCGAGTGAGCGGCGGGATTGCGGCGTGGGAAAGGACGCGGCAATCCGGGTTTTGCCATCGAAACCGATGGATATAAACGTGCTTGAGGAAGAACGAGCCTCCCCCGGGCACTGCTCTGCCTCTCTGTCCTCTTGTCCCTTCATCCTCCACCCCCTGCCTCCCCAGGGGCCATCCCAGCTACCGCAGCTTCTGCCTTTCCCAGTTTTCCCCTCTGCCCGGAGGCAAAAGAAAAGCAGGAATGACGGAGCCGGCTGTGAGCGCCGTTGGCGTGTTGAGCCATCGCTGCCCACGAGGCGGGCGCAGCAGGATATTTAATCTCCCTGAGTCACCTCTCCCGCCCTTATCTGCCATCTGCAAGTGCTCCGGCCTGAACTGCAGGTTTGGGAACGGGGCTGCTCCGGAGCCCCGCAGCTGCGGCTGTCCCGGGGCCTTCCCCGCTGCCGCGGAGAACGTTTTTGGCAACGTGGGAATGCCGGGGAGTTGGTAGATGTTAAACGAGTCCACGGCTCCCATGCCTTAAATAGCACCTGGTTTCCCAAGGGCGGATGCTGGCAGGTGGGACAGAGCCCAGGAGGAAGCTGCGGGTGCCCCGAGCCTCCTCCGCAGACTGAGGAACCGGCGGCGAAACGCTCCGGGTCTGGTGTTTAATTGCCCGCGGTTAATTGGCAATCCAAGGGAGGAGGAAGCTGCAAGGAGAGACGTCAATTCATAAACCCTCAAGTGTTGGGAAGCTCCAGATTTTCCGAAGGCCCGAAAGCAGCCCGGCTGCTGAATAATGCATCAGGCTGCCGAGAAGTTGGCAAACACCGGAACCAGTTAATCCACAGATCCCTCTCAGATGCCAGCACTCCTCCAGTGCCAACGTGATTAACCAGTTTCACTACTGGGAGCGTTTCTGAGAGCTGGAGAGGGGAAGGAGGAGCTGTGGAGTCCCTTCTCCCCCATGGCAGGACAGGGCTGGGGGGACACTGGAGTGGCGAGGAGGGAAAAAGCGAGTGTGGCATCAGGGCAAGAGGTTCCAGGCTTTGAGCTGGAGGCCTTGGGTCAGGGAAACGCACAGGCAACTCCAAACAAGGTGGAAAAACTGTAGCTCATCCTGGTGGGGAGAGGCATCCCCCTCCAAAAATCATAATAATGGCCATGATGAAAGGAAAAGCTGGGAAGTTTTGGTGCTGTGGTTAAAAGTGTAACCTCACATCCAGGGGAAAATGCAGAGCAGGATTTCTCCGTGAGGCATCAGCCAAACAGGTACAGCAGGAGCTGAGATCCTGAGATTGCAGGCAGTGTTTCTTAAAGGAGAACAGACCTCTGTCCTATTCCCTGCAATATTCCCAGCCCTCCCTAAGAGCCCGGAACGCTGCAGCCAACGTGGCCAGGAGCAGACCCAAAGCAGAGCTGCAGGAGAGCAGCAGGAGCATTGCCAGAGCCCAGCCTGGACGGTGACCCGGCTCTCAAATGCCACATATTCCAAATGTTTGGAGGCAAGGGCTGGAGGACTTCGGCTTCATTAAGGAGTCCAAGGTTGTAAGACGAGCCAGATCCAGGGACAGCTCGTTGGCAGCGGTTCAACTCCTTCCACGAGGCAGCGCCGGAGGCCAGCGGCTTCCACACCGGCCCTTGCTGAGCTTGGCTCTTCCTGCAGCGAGCAGATGCCAGGGAAGATCATCCCAACCCTTTGTGTCAGGCAGCAAGGAGCCACCGGGCACACCAGCAGTGTCTGTCCCTGCTGCTGCCCCTCACCTCCCTGCCCAAACGCTTCTGTTCTCAGTGCTGATGTGAAAACCGGTCCAGTCTGAGTCATCACAGCCCAAAAAAGTCATTATATTGAAAAATATGAGTAGCTCCAGAATACAGAGGATGGAATTTGAACACTTTACAGACGTTCTTCGGAGGCAGAGGTAAAGCCAATCCCTGCTGGCCTGCCAAAGCTCCCTCTCAGTGGTGCGAGGCGGGTGCTGGGGTTGGTTACAGCCAGGGCAGCAGCCTGCAAGCCACAGGGACGTGATAGGAAAAGCTTCCCGGAGAGCTGGGTCAGTTCCAGCCTAATCCAGCCCCTGTGGGGAAAGGCATCCTGGCAGATGTTGAGCTAATGGGATAACTGCGGGCACATCCCGCTCCAATGGTGCGTGGTGGTCCCCAGCCACGGGCTCGTGCTGCTCCACAGGAGCCCCCTGCTTCCTTGGGGAGAATGTACAGAGCTCCTCAGGGCAAAAATAACAAACCTCAACGGCACAGGGACTCTGCAATCCCACGTTCCACTCACAAAGTGTGAAGTCTCCCTTGGAGCAAGCGCTCCAAGGCAGTGGTGTGTCCAGTTAGGAGCTGTCAGCACCAGGCACGGCAGACCCTGGAACTCCCAGCCTTCATGGAATGAGTTCCTTCCCCAATAGCAGCTTTGCAGGAATGGCAGAGGTATTTTGGGGCTGGATTGGCGCTGGATGCTTCCCTCTGCTCCTCTCTGTCCCCTGCAGCGATGAGCCAGGCTGGTGCCTTCCTCTGATGGACCCCTGTGGGTTGAGAATCATCCACAAAGAAAGCGATGTGGTCTTCTCAAAACTCCAGGATAATCCTGGGAAATTCCTTCCCTGGCTTCTGAGGTCTCCCAGCCAGCCCACCCCGTGTCCTACTCTCCTGTAACTACAGAGGCTGCTTGAGGTTTTCCCCCCAAAATGTGAAATAAAAGCGCATTCCCATAAAACAGCTCGACAATCATTGGATGCAATGCAGCGTTTGCTGCGGCTTTCCACAGGTTTTTATGCCTTGCAGTGATGAGAGAGGAAACCTCCCCTCCTGCTCCATCAGAAACTTCAGGGTGAAGCCAGTGCCTGGTCCAGGCGGTGGAAAATTAAACAAGGAATCCATTCCAGGCACAAGCATGGGGATAATTTTAGGAGTTAAATCACAGAATCATAAAATCCCAGAATGGTTCGAGCAGGGACCTTAAAACTCATCCAGTGCCACCCCTGCCATGATGTGGCAGATTGCCCAGATTGCTCCAAGCCCTGTCCAGCCTGGCCTTGGACACTTCCAGGGATCCAGGGGCAGCCACAGCTTCTCTGGGCACCCCGTGCCAGGGCCTCCCCACCCTCACAGCCAGGAATTCAGGCTCTTTTCTACACCTTGGCTTCCTCCTCTTCTCTGTTTAACCACCAAGGGAGTTTTCACCCACTGAAAGGCAGCTGGGGCACAGGGATCCTGAATGGATCCAGGAGTGGCACCCCTGGGGGCTGCTCTCACCTGAAAAACCTCTAAGAAAACTGAAGTGTTTTATCTGTCACCGATTTCCAAGCATCACCAATTTCCATCTCACAGGACACCCATTCAACCCTTGCTGAAGCATTTTTCCTAACCAAAGCTGTCTCGGAAGATGCAACTAAAAAAACCAGGAACAGAGGAGTCGAAGCGCAGCCTCTGGAAGGGAAAACTTGAGGCAAAGCACGGGCCAGAGCCTGTTAAACCGCTGTGAGACTCAGCAGTGACTCACATCTTGACTTTTTTCCCCCCTCCTTTCTTTAAGGAGGCCAGAGATACCTGTTCTTAAGCAAGAGCAGAGCCACTTCCTGGACAACCCCCCGCACACCCCATTTCGCGCCTGCAGAAACCACCTTCCCCAGAGCTCTGACTCAGCCCTGCGCCCTCCAGAACTGACACGGGGTGAGAATTACACCGTTCTGCTGCTCTTGGGGTGCTCCCACTTTGGAAAGGGAGATGGATTGTGGGGCTCCACCTCGGCCTGAAGCCCCGAGAGCCTTTGCTCAGACGTAATTCCGAAAGGCGAGCGGCGCGGGACCTCAGAAGGGGAACTGAGTCAGTCGGCGGTGGTGACACTCACTCACCAACAGCCCCTGGGGAGCTGATGCTTCCCCATGAGACGAGGGGAAAGGTTTTTTTTTTTTAACTTCCAGAAAGCCCCAAAAGCTGAGGGGATTTCAGATTCCCCACGCTGAGCCCGTCAGGTTGGGCAGATATTAGAAGCAAATCGGAGATAAAAAGCGCAGCCGTGCGTTAGAGGGAAGTCTGAGTCACGGTGCTCACACCGAGGCTGCTTCCTCATCCACAGCGACTTCTCCTCTCCTGGCAGCCCCTTTCTTCCCATTCCCAAATCCCAGCGAGAGGGGAGATCACCTCAGCTCCACCAGGCTCTCCCAGCCCCTGCGCCCAGCTGCTCTGACAACGTTTCTAAAGCAGACACATTCCTTTGGGAAGGACTTGCATTAGCAGGGCTAATTTCCGATTAGGAATGGTGGGCACACTTTTTCCATGAGGACAGGGCCCTGTGGCTGGGGGCAGAGCCCTGCTGAGGGCCGAGTCCCGGCACGGTCTGGGCTCAGGCTCACCGCGCTCCGATGGGACGCGATAAGCGCCGGCATTTTGAATTGTGACTCACTGCTACAGACACCGGTTCCCCCTGCTTGTCTCCCAGCTCCAGAGGAGTTTAATTAAGTCAGAGTAAGTTCATTTACACAGCCACACCCTGGACTGACAGCCAGGCAGAGCCTGAACACCCTGGAAGGGGAAGGCTCTGCGGAGAATCGTGGCTGCGGTGGCCCCACGGCCCCCGTGCCCACCTGGCTGGATAATCTTGGAATCACGGCATGGTTGGGGTGGGAAGGGACCTCAAAGCTCAGCTCAGCCCTCAGGCAGGGATGCCGCTCACTAGGCCAGGCAATGATGCTCCTGAGCGTTCCCAAAGCTTTGCCAACAAGGAGGCAGTTCCAGGGCTGTGCCTAGCCTGACACCTGCAGCCCCGGAGCCCCCGCCGTGCCCTCTGCCAGCAGAGCTCCGGCTGTGACCCTGCTGCCTGTCCCAGGGGATGGCAGCTGTCACAGGAGCCAGATCCCGCTGCTCCCCAGCCCCCCCCCGCAGCCCCAGCACCTGCCCAAGTCCTTTTATCGGCTCACTCGTGTCCTGCTCAGGCACCACCGAGTCCCAAGGCCACATCTGTCACTCCACAAGCACCCCTAGTCACTCATCGGGCCCTTTGTCCATCCCTGCGTGTTCCACATCGGCCTCGTGGCCGCCCTTTCCAGGGAATTTCCTCCCTGGAACACGGCAGTGACAGTCCCTCCGCGCCCTCACCTTCCCAAATCACGTGGGGCTGGCAGGGAGGCTGCACAACCCTGACAATAAAAGTGGGAATATTAAAGCAGCATCCTCCTTTTCCACTTATAAAAATAGTCTCTCATCTAATTCTCAAAGGAATTACAGCCAGGGCTCCCAATGTGGGAGATCCAGAACAGAGCCCTCTTTATGCCAGCACCAGATTGCCCCTTTTCTGCTTCTCTCATAATTCAATACAAGTAACGTACCAGGAGAGCTCCGCTGTGTAATTGCTTTATTTTCTGCTTATTAGTTCTTTTACCAAACACTACAGCCATATTGAGAACACAAAATTCCTGGGTACTTCAGTCAGGGAGATCACAGGCCACAAACTCAGTCACTCGGTGGGACACGATTGGAACGCCACTCGGAAACTGAACTCCAGAAATTCACACGAACACGACTCGATGCACTCGGAACTCCAGACCTGGTTTGTTCCGTACAGAATTCCCACTTTTACCCTACTGCCGGCCACTGCCTCGTGCTGAGGCCCAGCTACAGCCCAGAAAGGACGTGTTGGAAGTGAAACCTGTGGGTTTTTGTCGGGCGGCCGTTGATTTCTGACGGCTCCGCCGCGCACGTTTCCAGTAACTTTTTTTCTCCCCCCATCTCTTCCTCCCCGCTCCCTCCCACCAAAAAAAAAAAAAAAAAATTTCAAAAAAAAATCCAGAAGCAAAAGCAATTTTCTTTCACCTACAAAACAGAATTACAAAGTTACTTCTAAGGGGATACAAAATGGTGAAGCCGACTTAACGCAAAGGCTGCCCCAGCGCTTGGAAACACAGGAAAGCAACTCAGACAGAAAAAAAAAAAATAAATGAAGGTATTGAAGTTGTCATGTCGACTGAGAATAGGTCTAAGAAAGTTCAAGAACCATTAATAGAGCTTCAAGTTTTCCAGTTTAGGCATTTACTTTGTGCTTGGCTATTTTATTGATGCTCCAGAAGAAAACAGTAACCATATCGTTGTAATTCGAAGTTGGTTTTTTTTTTATAACCGCCACACTGTTCATTAAGTTACAGCAACAGGAAAAGAAAAAAAATGAAAAAGCTAGAAAATAGAGCAATGATATTCCAATGGCAAAAAAGCCTTGGATTAAAAGAAACTAATCTCACTTCCTCTTCTTTAGGGCTGAGATGGAAGAGTTATTTCTACATTAAGCTTCTGCAGACTCTCTCTGATTCACAAAGTCCATCAATGCTCTATCTTCTAGCACCAAGAACCCATCCAGTCCCATTTGCAACCCACATCCAGAAAAGTCTTTTTTTTGTTTGTTTTTTTTTTTTTGGAACCATACTCTAAAAGGACTTTGAAGTGCTCCAAAGCATTGGATTTCAGAAAGTGAATTCAGGATTTTTGTCTTCCCATACATCTTTGGTAAGAGCTCCATGTACAAGGTACTCAGCATGCAGAGTCACCACTGCAGCAATGTAGTGTAATGCCCCCGATTCCATGTAAAACTTAAGATTCTTGAAAAGAGAAAAACAATTAAGGAAAAGAAAAAAAAAAAAAAAAAAAAAAAAAAAAAAAAAAAAAAAAAAAAGGAAAATAAAAGCCATTTTCTTCTGGTTTTGTAGCATACATTCCTAGAATTCCCCACCGGAGTTTTTTAACTCCTTGAGGAAATCTGAAGTTAATCCTTAAGGCTGAATAAGAACCAGCTGCTTTTAACAGTTTGTGCACCCAGCGTTAATTAATAGTTGATTGAGTTTTTATGCAAATCCTCGCTCTGGGTGGGGTTTTGGATTGGCCAGTCCCAGCGACGGGCTGTGACATGGCTAACGAGCTGCTCTGCCCTTTAAGAACTAATTATGGAAGTTTACATTCAGCGTCGATTCTCTCTCTCTCTCTCTCTCTCCCCTCCCCGCTCTCATTAGTAGTTACTCAATGGGCCTCAGACATCCAACACAGTTCCCTTTCCTCCAGGGCTACAGCAAGCACCGGGACACAGCGAGGCTCCAGCTGCTCGCAGGAGCTCGGTCCGGGCTTGGAAAACTAAAGCAAGGAGTGATTTCCTCAAAATGGCCTTTCCTGACGGCAGAAGCCCCGGGGGCTGGAGCTCGGCACGGGACTCGCCCCTTCGCCAAGGCTCCGGCACGGAAAAAGAACAATAATAACAACAACAACAACAATTTCCTTCTTGCTGTTGGAAAGAAATCAGGAATCCTTTCAAGGTTTAGGTGTCTCCAGCTGCCTTGAGATGGAAGCGAGAGAGGCAAGTCAGAGCTGGACTTTTGCCAAAACATCTGATTTAAAGTCGAACTCGCTGCAACATTTTATTGCTGCATCTGCTGGAAGGAGCCTCGGCCCGGGGAGCGACACCGAGTAGTAAAAAAACCTGCAACTAAACCTCATTTGAGCCAGAAAAAAACCCAAAATAAACCTGCCCAGTGCCTACCCTACAGCATCGTTCACGCCTCGTGGTGTGGGGAGCTGGTTCTGCACCCCTGCTCACGCACGATGTGCGGGTCAGAACTTCCCAGCTGACATTCCAAAGCGGCTCTTAACATTTCCCGATGCGCCCTTTGGAACACGTTCCAGTGGAATTCCCACTCTCTGCCACTGCAGGCGAGAATTCCCCTCGTTAGCCTGAGCCGTGGAGCCAGACTGAGTCACTGGTTAGTTACAGATTAACAGAACTTTTTTTTTTTTT
>VXBN01004608.1:0-34538 GCA_013397395.1 Sinosuthora webbiana
TTTTGGGCATTTGGGAGCTTTTGATTTTGCTTTGCACCCCAGATGAACAAACACCCTAAAGTGCACAAGTAACTACTTTTGTTTTCTGCTGAGTTTTACATTGTTCTATTTGCTCTGCTACCTTGTCATCATCTTTCCAAAATTCCTGTGCCCATTCAAGCCCAGCCTGGGATGGTGCACACATTTTGTTTAGTTCTGCAGTAATTTATCCATGGTGTGGACCGCACCCATTTAGATGTTGCAAAAAACTGCCTCTGGGCTGTGGGATGTGAATCACATCGCAGTGAGTGAGATGGCACAGCACCAGAGCAGGCACTGAAAAAGGGGGCATTCGGTAGATTAGAAGATGAGATCTGTTTTAGCCTGACTGCTACTGCTAGCACAGAACTGCCTGTCGTGTTGCCTTGCCTCTTTTTAAAGCTGGATTTGTGTTTGTGATTCACATGTGATATTTTCTTTCAAGTGTGCCTATTTTCGGATGATTCTGCCAAAGTAGCTGTTTTAATTTGAATTTGATGTATAATCATGCAACAGTTGAGGCATGTAAAAATTACCTGTATTTCAAACTGGTCTATTTTTACCTCTAAATGTTAGTCATTTATAGAAATGAATAAAAATATTTCAGAAAAGCATAGATTCTTGTTTAACGACTTAAATCTATCAAACTGGATGAACTGCTCATTCTGCAAACTGGCATGCCAGTCCAGATGCTAAGGCTGTAATCCAAAACTGTGTTAGGGTGGTGACCCAGCTGTTTCTGTTTTATTAGATAAAAATGCCTTTGCAAAGTGTATTGCTGCTAGTAAGGTTTTGATTAATGTTTTTTAGCATTGTTATATCACACTTCTTTATGTAAGTATTTGCTGGATGTAAGCATGGACAGAATCATATCCTTATGAAGATTACATGTCATACCCTTACGAAGATTTCATGATGATGTGTTTTTTCACTAAAGAACAAGGAAAGTTTAGCTAATAAAGTAGAATTTTACTCTTATTCAAAGCACTTCAAATGCCTCAATCAATTTTCTCTTAAAAACAGTTTGAAGCTTTCTCAGCCAAAAAAGTCTAAAATTAGGGCTTGATATCTACTGCCCAACACAGTGCATTTCTCTACTGCAACTCCTTCTAGAAAAAACTTTGGTTGCAATTATTTAAGAGATCTGAAGGAAAATATTGTCAGCTATCAATAACAGATCTCAAGATCTGCCAATCTGTCCATTATTACTGTTGGCCTT
This sequence comes from Sinosuthora webbiana, assembly GCA_013397395.1. Lineage (NCBI taxonomy): Eukaryota > Metazoa > Chordata > Aves > Passeriformes > Sylviidae > Sinosuthora > Sinosuthora webbiana. The sequence continues at coordinate 1,238 of VXBN01004608.1, forward strand.
TCTTCAAAATTTCTGAAAGGAAAAGCAGTTTCACAGGTTCAGTCAACATTTATTTTCTGCAAAGTGAAATCAAATATCATTAATGTAAACATATGTAATACATAAATATTAATCCATTAAACCTTTGGGAATCATGGCACTGAACTTATGGCAATCATGTAACTTGAAAATAATGTTTCTTGCCAGTAACAGAGGTTTCTAAATCAATAAACACGTCTGAGAACAGGAGAACCCTTCACAATATGAAAGAACAGTACCTGAAACCAAATGCTACAGAGAATGGTCACATGGAGCTGTTCTTTAAAACTATGTAGACTGAACAACTGCCACTAAAACTCCCTCTAAAAAAATAAAATTATTTGTTAATAACTTCTATTACCTAAAGTTAGGTAGGTCATGCCAAGTAGCACAAAATACAGTAGCTGGAAAATGCAAAATAATTTGGTAGGCCCATCTAATGCTTCGGCAGAGCTGTGTAGAAATCAAGAAGGATTCTCTGTTCCTTCCTTAATCTTTTTCCTTTTTTCTTCCAGTGCTTGTTTAAGTACAGTTTTCAAGGTATTGTAAACATATGGCCCATTCTCAGAATCGAAGCTTGTCTAAGAAAAGAGAGAAGTTTCAGTTGAGTTGTTAAAGAGATGCTATACAGCAAAATGCAAAGTAGATGCACAACATTAAAAAAAAAAAAGCTTTGAGATTTATCAAAGAAAATATGTGTTTTTAATGGAGTGCTTAATGCTAAGTGTTTGCAGTTTTATGCTGACTTGACATTAAAATAAAGCAGAAGAAGGGGAAATGTGGAGATTGTTTTAACAGGCAGATTTACAAGAGATGAGGAAGCAGCATGGTGAACATTCTGTTCAAGCTCACATTTCATTGGCTCAGTCCGAGAAGAAATCTGAGCTGAGCAACAGTTTCACCTGTCACTGTTACTGAAAGAGCCCAAAGCAGAAATTAGTTATTCACATCCTGTGGTACAGGCCTGGAACAGAGCTGACTTGCAGTGTAATTTCAGAAAATGGTTTAATCTGATGGAAAAACTTCACATGATACAGAATCTACCAAAGCCTTTGGTAAGCTACTCCCAGTGATCAGTCAGTGTCACCCTTTAAAATGATCTTTCCCCTAATTTGAAGATGTCCATGAACTGGCAGTGGTCCAGAAAGAGAAAAATGAGACTCCAGGATTAAAGGCTGAAGTGGCAGAATTTAATTTTGTTGAGAATATTTCCAACCCTTTATGTATGTAATTATTATAAAATGTAAACTCTGAAATAAATAAGCTTCACACTGAAGTGTGAAGGAATTACTGTAGCCTTTCTCGGAGAGGCCTCCCACTGTTGACTGCTTCACCCTTCATGATGTAAACCAAGTAATTACATTACCATGGACAATTATTTGGGATTACTTGCCTTGGTGAAAGCTTTAATAGCACGAGCAAGTAAGGCCTCCTCCACATCAGCTGGCAGCACCTGCAGGTTCACCACACAGTGTAAAATACAAAGGATGGTCTGACACTGCTCCTGGTGGGGAAAAGGAACAGCAGCTCGTTAGAAGAAATATTTCCATGAAAAACAGTTTAGCACTCAGATTTTGTTAACACCCGGTTGTGCCTTCCTGTGCTGAAACCTTCATGTGCAGGAGTTGGTGGGGACTTCCCACCAGCCTAAAGAGCCTCTGCATAATTATTTCGGTCACGATGGGAAAACCCTTCCCATGAGTGCCACAAACTATTCTGGGAATTCCTCAGAATTTCTGGGAATTTCCAGATCTCCTCCACAAACAGTAGCCTTGAGATTGAATCTTTTCAGCCCAAAATGCTGTGCATGTTCAGGGCTCTTTTCCCCATCTTGCAGCTCTCCCTGTCCTTCCAAGTCTCTGTCACCACTGGAAGCTGGCAGAGAGACATCGGAGCAGTGCTTGCAAGGAGGAAGAAAGGGAGGAACAGATCTTTGCTCCTTCCCATCCCTTTTCCAGCTTAATGAAGGGGCTGGAGCATCTGTCACACAAGCAGCCTGCTCTAGGTAACTGTTTTGAGCAAGACACTTGGACTAGAAGATATCCAGAGATACCTAGACAACTCACACAATTGGATGCAGAATGAATTCTCATTCTGATTTGGGAAAAGACTGAAGTGTTTTTTTTGAAGTGCAATTCCCTTGCCTAAAGTTGAAGAATGAATTGTCAGATCCAATATGTACCTTTCTCAGCAAGTAGAGTGCATCCTGGGATTCTGTGCAATTTTTTGCCAGCATGTCAATATCATCTTTGGATATAATAGGTTCTTTCAGCTGCTCTATCCACGACCACATCAAGCTGGAGAGGATAAAAGGATCTCTCTCGGTGCAGATTTTGTCCCAAGCTCCATCTCGAGAATTCAGTTCTTTCTTAAAACAAAATGAAACAAAACAAAAACAAAACAAAACAAAACACAACAAAACTGAAAATGCATCATCTATTTACCTTTGCCAACATTCTCTTTGCTTGTAGCAGTGTTTGGCTGTTCATGTTCCAACAAAAAAAGATTTAAGAGCTATCAAAAAAATTTGTATTTTTTTCCAGAGTATCAACATTAATCAGCAGTAATACAAATGGTTCTTTAAAACAGGAATGACAGCAACAGTGCAGCTGAGAACCTCCCAATACTCCACTGGAAAACACAAACCAGCTTTGCATTTCAACTCCAAAGCAGATGTTGCTAAGAGGATTTGGGTTTGACGATAAGCAATTAAGTTTCTACTAAATCCTTTTTCTTTTACTCCCCAATCCTCTGATTGTTCTGAGAAAGCACTGATGAAAACCAACTCAAACCCTTAAAACCTGTACTGCTTTTGTGCCACCAGCAGCCCTGTTACAACCAGAGATAACGGCATCCGTGGCCCCCAGTTAGGAAACTGCTAGAGACCAGAATGTGTAGGTGCATATTGCCAGCCTGTGAGAGAACTGACCCCTCATATAAACTGCTAACCCAGTGTGCCATTTCAAAGATCCACGTGGCATTTTTGCCATTCCAGGAATTCACTGAGGTGAAATACGCAGAGCCCATAGCATGGAATTGAGTTAAAAATTACCTGCCACATTTCTACTTTCTGCTTCACTTCTTCCTCTCCCAGAAATTCATTTATATCTGCAAGTGCTTTGGCTGCCAAAACTCTTCGGGCTTCCAAACTTAATTCTGACTGCAGAACAATGTGTGGAATTGTCTCTGACACCTCTCTGCTAGCCTGGCTTTCATATCCAATGGAAAAGCTCACTTTGGAAGAGGAAGAGGAGGAGTCAGAGTCCTCGGAGAGATAGACCCTCCTGCCATATATATTGGTCTTGTACTCCTTCTTGCGAGCAGTCTCGTTGGCAAAGCTGTGCCTCGTTCCCCCAGGTTCCTTGGGACTGTGGATGGATGCAAGGCCTGAAGAAAAGGTCCTGCTGCGTTGTACTTCTTTGGCAGAGTTCCTTCTGTGATAGGAGCCATCCCTCCGTCCATCCAAACTAAATCTCCCCTGACTCCAGAACGTGCACGTGTTACGCACCAATGCTTCTTTGTTCAACTCCAGCTGTGGCTTTGCCTCACCTGTGGCAGAACATTCCTCCCCACTGCTCTGCTTGGGTTTGTTGTTCACTAAGATCTGAGCAGGCACTGTCCAGGCAGTGTCGTCCTGTTCCAAAAGAAACTCAGTTCTCCTTAGGTCTGACTCACTGTAGCTCAGACGCCTTCTCAGATGAGTAAGAGGCTGAAGGCATTCGACATTCCTTCTCCTACAGAAGAAATCACACTCGTGTCCCAGGGAGCTGTGCGAGTCCTGGGTGTCGAGAGCAGAGGAGTGCGTGTGGGACGAGTCGGACGCGTCGCTGTCGTGCCTGGCCAGCTCCAGCTCCCGCTCCAGCTCCGTGGGTGCCAGCTGGGACACGGTCTCCTCAATCTCGGCTGACAGGTCTGGGATGTCCAGCAGCTCCGCCTCCACCACCTGCCTGTTCTCAGCCAGGTCCAGCAGCAGCTTGCAGACCAGGTGGACGAGCTTTGGCACGTGTTTGAGGTGCCTGCTCTCGTAGCCGTGCAGCAGGTGCCTCTGGCGGGTCAAGTACTGGGACAGGGTGACGGCGTGTGCCCGCGGCTCGCAGCACGCAAACACGTTCCGCAGGGGCACCAGGAACTGGGAGAACTCCCTGACACACAGCAGCTGCCCACGGGTCTGGATGGAGTTGGGCCTTTTGGCCCTCACAAACAGAATCGCTTGGTCAGCGCTCATTCTGGTAGCAAAAACCAAGTAGCAAGCTATTAGAACGCCTGGAAAATACAAAGACAGGATTAGTCAAGAAGCTGTCAGACTAAAACAAATACTCAGTGGAAATACGGGATAGAATTTAAGACAGGTGAACACACAGAGTCTGCCATTACGTGATGCTGGTATCTTAATGTAATTGCCTGTGAAGATGCAGGAGGCAGTGAAGGCCTGCTCACTGCACTGCAGTGGGAGCTCCCCACAGCCTCTCCAGGAGTTCCACCATTCACACACATGGCAGCAATGGGGGCTCCTATGGGAAGAGCACAACCAAAACGGACTTGAAAGAAGCAGATGAAACTTTAGGTGCTCCACCAAATCTGCCTGATGAACCAGTGAGTGGCAGGTTTGTGAATGTATTATAAACACTGGACAATGAAAGTGTACCAGGGGAATTTTTCCCCTCCAAAAGCAGCTGTCACATTTAAATGTAATGAAACAATTACACAGATTAAAAACTTCTCTAACCTTACAGGTCTTTGTTTTTAATATACTAAAACTGATCTTCTCTAGCCACTGAGGTGATTTGGACAAAGCAGTTTAGCACTTTTAACCATTTTATAGAGGTCCATCTTGCAATTATAGAGAATTATTAATTCTGTGAATAACGCAGTTATTAGTGGTTTATAACCAGAGCTGGTTGCTTTCTAGAGGAACCCTGGTGCTGCTCCTGCACGGGGCACGTACCTGTCCTCCCCAGTCCTGCGTGGCAGTGAACAGCCACCCTCCCCTCCTGCAGGGCAAAAGACATCACCTTCACCATGTCAAGGATAGTCGTGAGAGATGCCACTCCATAATCCTTCCATCCAAAATTATAAAAATAAACTGAAATAAAAAGAGAGATGGTGATTTTCTGCCACACCGAATGGGAAAGGTGTAGTACTATTTGCAGAGGAAAAATAACTAATACGAAATTATAATACTAAAATTGCATAATGGAGCTTAAAATCTGACTGTATCTTGTTTGCAAGAGATTATTTTCCCATTTCAGTGTATGCCTGCTATTGAATCTTGATAGATACACGAAGCTATCAAAGATTTGTCAAACTCAAGTTCAGCTAGAATGTAAAAGGTGCAACAAAACAGTGATTCATGCAAAATTACTCAGCTATATATAGAAAGAGGACAATTTTTTTTCTTTTCAGAAATAAAAGCACTTCTTCAGTCAGCAGCTGCTTCTTACAGAGAGGCACTTTCTCTCTTCTGACCATAACACGAAAATACAAAAACACTGTCAGGAGAGTGTCCTCACATGAAATAACCTTTTATAGTCTACGTAAGAAAACATGAGTGTACCAGAATTTGTCACACTGTTAATGGCTCGGATATTTGTGAATGCAGAAGAAAAAGGAAAACGGAACTGCTGTCCTTTCTTTAGAAACACCTGAACACAAACCCTCCACCTCTCTCTGTGTAACACACAATCTTCAATAATGTGTTACTTGCTCTTCATTGTATTTGCCAGGTTTCACGGTTTGTGCAACGTTTCCTACACAGCTGCATTTAACTCACAGGAATTCAAGTAAAAATGTCCTTAAATGCCAAAGTCAATAATTAATGAGGAACAGCAGCAGGAGGAACTTACTGCCAGCCTCCATAAAGGCTTCAGGAAGGTAGGTGAAGCCACTCTCCTGCTCCAGGGGGTTCCCACAGCTCGCGTGCTCCCCAGGACGCTGAAGGTTAATTATGGTTTTTATGCCACATCTTAAGGAAGGAATAGATGAGTCAAAGTATTACAGGCAGCCAAAATCTCATTATCCCTCATTTTCTGAAACACACATTTATTCTTAGTGGGTAATAAAGCTTTACCTTTAGAGCGTTAAAATGAAAGGATCTTTATCAACAATCCAAATCTATGTTGAAAGAGAAAATGGATCAGGAATTACACTAGTAATACTTAAAATAGATGATCACTAAATTTGTTACCTTTCAAACTGCTCAATAATGTTGTACTTTTCAATTAATTCTGTTGAGGGTCGAGCCATTGCCAGGATGTTATCTGTTATCCTGAGAAATTAGAAAAGTAAATAATAATGTTACCATGAATAATTTCCTGGGTATGAGTCTTCCAAAATAAGAATACCGTTATAGTCAAGAAAGAGAGAAATATCTCGCTAATTAATTAGAAATGACTTTTAAAAATTCTACTGTGTCATAGTGTCAGTGACAAATCTTGTTAAACTGATACAGATAGAACATTATCAAAAGACAATTACTGGAACTGCTTAAGTGCCAGGACACAAGTAGAAATTCCTTTGAATAGAAATCTGGACCCAGATCCCTGTTGGTCCCTTTAAGGTTTGTAAATGCTGTTAAAGCATTTGCTGTTTGAAAAAAAAGTAAGAATGTCAAGACACATTTCATGTGACTCTTGCTGCACATGAACATCCTTCTGAACACATGCCCACATTATTTCATCTGCAGGAAATGCTTTTACTTTTCAATTACATTATTCGCATGTTTAATTAATTTGCATCCTAATCCTTAATAGCCCAGAACAGCTTTTTTTTTTTTATAATTCATGACAGACAGGTATTTATTCTTTTGGATCTAAACCAAACTCACTGTAAGTCAACAGGAACCTTTCATCATCTTTCCTGAGCTGCGTACGACAGCCACCACGTCAGGTTCTAATTCCAGATCAAACTGTCATTCTGTTTTACACTGAGCAGCTGATTTTTGAAAGCCCAGCTGTTGTGCAGAGTGGAGCTGCTCACCAGGAGGAGTAGAGGCCCGTGATGGCCTGCTCGTGCGGGGCCCAGCGTGTGGGGTTCTCGTACTTGCAGGCGCGGCCGCCGCAGGCCATGGAGCACTGCACGTGCCCGGGGATGACGTGGCGCAGCCGCTCGCCCACCTTCGTGTACTTGGCCGTGGGGCGCCTGGAGCTGCCTGCACACACACACGGAGAGACAGTTAGCCCCATGGCCAGTGACAGCACCTCAGCCCCACGGCCAGCCCACTGACAGAGCCCCTCAGCCCCATGGCCAGTGACAGCACCTCAGCCCCACAGCCAGCCCACTGACAGAGCACCTCAGCACCATGGCCACCAGTCACTGACAGAGCCCCTCAGCCCCATGGCCACTGACAGCACCTCAGCCCTACGGCCAGCCCACTGACAGAGCACCTCAGCACCATGGCCACCAGTCACTGACACCATCACAACGTGTCTCAGACTTCTTGTTCAAGTAAGGAGTTTGAGGGGAAAAAAGTCCTTGCATTACTGCCAGGTGTTTTTTTCTGATGAGGTTAGAGGTGAATGACCATTCTTTGCAGCTGAAAAAAAGTCACACTCCTCTTCAACCTGAAATCCAAAATAGTTAACCATATCCTTGGTGTATGCCTGAATGTGTGCTTCCATTTTACCTGCTGTTTATAACGAAGCTGTTAGAGTAAAAAGCATGCATTAACATCTGAATAAGGAATCAGTGAGCAAAATGTAAAATACAAAATACAGGAAGAAAATTAAACCCCACTATTTTATCCACACATAAAAAATACAGAACAGAAGTATAGTAATACCGAGAAAATACCCAGAACTGCCAACAGCCTCAATGAAAAGTACTTTACTTTTTTTCTCAAGAAAAGTTGCATCCAGCTCCTCGGGGCCGAGCGACGACAGAGCCACCATGACCCGGTGCGTGGACGAGGAGAGCAGCTCCACCACGGAGCTGCGGCGGCGCTGGCTGAGGCGGAGAAGGGGATCGGAGGAGGAATGCCTCCGCCCCTGGAAGAAATGGCTAAAGATGCTGACGGCCGAGCGGCGGCGGGGGGAAGGCTGCATGGCTGCGCGGCCCCAGCTCCGCCCGGCACCGCTGCCCGGAGCGCTCTGAGCGCAGGGGAAGTTGCTCAGCGCTGAAGTTTCGGGAGCGGAGCGGAGCATCCCCGAGCGCGCTCGGCAGCTGGTCCCCGGGCTGAGCTGTCGCCATGGTAACGGGGGATGCAGGCAGTGCTGCCAGCCAGCCCCGGGCTGCTCCTTTCCACAGGGATTGCGTCTGCTCGGGACAAACTGTTCCACCGCTTGATGAAAATAGTTGCATGGCAAGTAGGTAATTTTCAAAACGCGCTGGGAACAACCGAAATGTTTGTCATAAACAATGGGAGTATTTAGTTCCTGCTCAATAACAGGCATTCAGAACTCACTAAGACACAAAATACTCCATTCAACAGAACAATCAAAATGTAGCTGGAGGCTCTGCCTCCTGAGAGATCTGTAAGGAGGCACATTATACTCCCCCACCTCTTGGTTCTTCATTCCACAGCCACCTCTCCTCCTCCACTTCGCTGCTCCAAAATGCATCATTAGCTGTGTAATGATTGGGATTAGTGTGTTCCTGCTGAAATGCTTCAGTACATGATGAATTGTAGACTGTTTGCCTGGACCATTCACATCTTCTAACAAAACACAATTTGTTATCCCAAACAAAAGGATGGGTTTATTTTTCAGGGCGCAGCTTTTTTATGAAGCAAAGTTGTTAACCCTGCAGCCTGGGAGAAAACAGATCATGAGGAGGAGAAGGTGTGTCAGCTGAGTGCTTCAGGCTTCTGAAGGTAGGTATGAGGTGGCAAATTGCCTCCCACTTTGCTTCCAGTGTGCTGAGGAGGATGATGAGGTGGCCGGAAAGATTGCAGCACTTGGAAAAGCAACTGTGAGGAGAATGGATTATACTGATGTAAAAAGCCTCTGTCATCCCAATGTTTGTGCATCAGACTGCACTGAAAGGGGAAATCAAGAAAATTCCCTTTAACCTGGTCAATAAACAAATTAATCCCATTTCATTTTCCTAAAATACATCTGTGTTTCTTCTTGTACCGCAAAACCAGTAACTTGTACAGAGGAATTTGCATAAGAGGAAGTTCCCTTCTGGGACAAATTCACCAGACAAAAATCTGCTTCTTCCAGGCACTGACCAGGAACTGAGGGCCTGAACTTTGACTGCTGTTCCCCAGCTCTCACAGAGATGTGGCAATGTTTCTGTGGGTAGCAGCAGTGATACTGTGTGAGGAAAGGAAAATGTTCAAATCCTTGGCTCTTCATTCATCAGTGGAGCTGATATCAACAGGTGAGGAAACGAGTAAATATGCTTTTATTTTGGGGGTTGGGTGGAACAGAAAGGAGATGAAAACGGCTATTTCAAGTGATACCTGTATCCAAGAAATGTGAAGAATATTTTCTAATTAACTACATTCCTTTCTTGTATTTAATTCTTTTTCTCTTTCTCTTTCCAGAAACTTTTCAGTATATATCAAGTGAAAGTGGAGACAGAAGTGAGGGAAATAAAATGCTGCACATCATTAACTGAATCTAGCAGGTTTGCAAACGCTCACCCAAAATGGTAAGAAAGAATTGCATCCTGTAAAAGTTTAAATAATTAGAAAGGGGAGTTTTGTTGAAGGCAGGTTTGTATTTTCAGAGAGCTAGGCAGTTTCTCATTACAAAAATGGCATCATTTCTTCCATTAAGAGATCTGACAAAATGAAAATTACAGAAAAGATCAACATATTATCACCATGATATGTTGATGAAATAATGCAGTTTGGGTTTGTTAGTGACATTTTAAGTTTATAAGCATGGATAATATTTCTGGGTTTTTGGTTTGTTTTTTTTTAATTTTGTGGGATTTCTTTTCCAGAATTGTTCTAAGCATTTATTATAAACGGCAGATTAGACACAAATTCTTACCTGAACTCATATTTGCCAGATACACACTGCTCTCTATCAGCGAGGAGTATGGTTGCTCATTTTGCAGCAAAACTCCTGCAGCCATTGCAGTACCTGTTGAAACAACAAAATAGTCATTGAAAACCTACAAGAGCAGCTCAAAAACTGCAGAATAAAGCCACGTGCTCCTGGTTATGGAGTGGTTGAAGATTTGGGTAGTCAGGCATGGGCTGGTACTTGACAGACAGTCTGTCTACAATCCACGGCCCCCTGCTGCTCTTCCCTGCACTCCTGGGGTTTGGAATCATATCTGGGATGATTCTCCTCTTACACAACTTAACCCAGGACTCTCTCCAGGCAGAAACAGATTTTTTTTCTCCAGTGTTATTTCTAATACAAGGTAGGTCCTGCTCTGAAGACCTTCTATCTGACAAAAAGATAAAGCAAGCTGTAAATATGAACACAGTAATCAGTCACTGTGATGTTTAAATAAATCCTTTGCATGGCTCTTGAGTGGAAATTCTTACTCAGTGTTAAGATCACCTTTCTGTTTCTCTTATCTCTATAGGAAAATAGCTGCAGGCATAACAAAAAAAAGCATTTTTTATACCAAACTAAGCACATCTCTTCTGCATCATTAACTATATAAATTCTGCTAAATAGAAAAACCTTGCAAAACTAGTATTAGGATTCAGCAGCATAAATAGGGTTTTGAAAGACAGATTTGCTTAAAAAAATTAAAAAAATAAAAATAGAGGAGTCCTGTCCTGTGGGGATTAGGAGATACAACAGGCCTGTGTGGTGCTAACTGCTTGCTGTTCACTGTCCAGCTTTTATCTCTAATTCTGCATAATTATTTTTGTAGTAAATATTTAAATAAAATTTATTCACTCAGATATTACATTATCTACCACATACCTGAATAAATTATTCTTCCAACAATGCTAATGGCCTTTATTCCACAAAGTCACCCAGTGCAGCTCTGAGCTCTGTTCTTTTGAAGATGCTTAATGGTGGGAACAGAGCACAGATCCACATTAAGAACTTTTTCATAGAGCTGCACCAGCCCTCTCAAGGGATGAGAATTACATTTGTCAGTGAAAAGACAAAAAGCCTCCTCAAACTTCAGAGATGCTCAGAAATGCATCTCGAATGTAAGTATGTTAAGAAGAATATGAATTAAGAGCACTCTTAATAAAGATTAAAAGAGTATCTGGAACAGTTTCTACTCAGCTACTTGACCATCTGACTCTGTATCCTGAAAAGTCAATCCTTTAATAAAGTATCTTCATGTAATTGCATTCTATTCAGAGAAGCTCCAGAACCTCTATTTTTTTTTCAGTGGATTTTGAAATCAGTAAGTGATGGCTTCCATTATTAGAGGAAACTTTCACCCTAAAGAAATAACTTCATTTTATCCCCAGAATTTCTTTTCTTGAGTTAATAATGCTGAATTAACAAAAATTCTTGGTTTCTATTTCTCAGAAAGTTGTCTTAAAAATTCTTAATAGCTTGTCCAGATAACATTTGAAAAAGATATCTCATCATATTGGCAGCAGAATCACCACCACTATGACTATTTAGTTCTCCTATTTCCTTGTACTCAAGTGATAAAAAACAAGAGATGAAATATCAGGGATATTTCTATAATCTAAAATTATTTTCCTTTTTTGTTTTTTTTTACCCAGGAATCAGGCTGGTAAGAACTCTTAACTGGAAAGGGATGAAATGGAGGTTAATGCAGAAGAGAACATACCTAGAGTATGACAAACTACTACTAGCAAGATTCTCCTAAGTGGCAGAGGTGAGCTCTGTGTTTCTTTGTTGTCTGATTTTATCTCATTTATATACCAAATCTACAATTCCTGTGCTGCCCAACTGACTTGAATGCTTTGTCTGTGCCTTTCAGTTTGCTGAACTTGACTGACAGCTGTTTTAAATTGCTCAGTGTGAACAACGGGAGTATTTCCCTTACATTTACTTGTGAAAAGTTGGTAATATTGTGACGAATGACTTTGCTGAGTTACATTGCACTCTCTCAAACAGATGTAAGGGGTCATTTGGGACATGTCAGTGCTGATCTTCCTACAGAGGGGCATTACGTTCCTCCACCGATAAAAAGGGTGCTAGAAGTAAAAACAGTGCTTAGTAAAAGCAGCAGCTCTCTCCTGCTTCGCCTGTGTACCGGATATTCTTGTTGTTTAAAGACATTCTTCAGCGTTTTGCGCATCCCCTGAACGCTGGGTAGCTGCGAGGGCACAGCCCGGAGCGCTATTCCAGGTCACGGTGCCCATGCGCTGCCCGGGGATCCGAGTCACGTCCCTCGGGGCAGTCATGATATCGCCTTAATCAGCTCTGCTGCTTTATCTCTGCCGTGATTCCTATTGCCATGACAGCAAAGAGGCCGCCCCTTAATCCCGGCTCCCTGCGAGTGAGAGGGACGGGCCCTGAGGGACGGGGGACGATGTCCCTGCGGTGCAGTCCCGTCCCTGTTCCAGCACAGGCAGCGGTGCCATCCAGCAAGTGGAACAGCCCGGCTCCTGACACCAAACACCGGGAAATGTGCTTGTGCTGTCGGCTGGCACAAGGAAGGGCAGGACCACACTGCCCAAGTAATCTCCCGGAATCCTCATGCCAAGCGCTCGGGGTATTTCAGGAGGTCCCCTCCAGGCGTGGGTTTGAATCGTGCTTCGATGTCTGTATGTGGTTTTGAGTTGCCTTCTCTTTCCCCCACTTTTGAGCCGAACAATTTCTACCAGAAGCGATGTTTGTCTCCTGTTGCACTCGGTAACAGGACAGCTGCCGGGTCCCACTCGCTGCAGCACACACGCAGGGGGGCCCTTCCTGCAGTGTGGGCTCCTCGTGCCGTGCAGTACCTTCCCCTCAGCAGTGAAGCCCCTTGCCCACGGCCATTCCCTCTGGAATAAAGGCTCTTGGTAGGGTCACAGTGGAGCTGCAGGGTGCCACGCAGGCAGCAGGACAGCTGGGACATCGGGGATCCCAAGGAGCAGTTCCGTGCTCCTTCCACAGGCAGCATCCCTCAGCGGCTCTCAGGAGCCGGCTGCACAACGGACCCAGCAAACCAGCAGCGGGGTTTGCAAGTCACCAACTCTGCCTTGTCACAAAAACATTCCTGGCCGGTATTTCTGCATCTGGAAACCAGTGGCTTCCAGTGGCTGGGCTGAATTTTTGCTCCAGACTGAAAGGAGAGGAGCAATGTCCATTATTGCAGCAGCCAGGGAACAATTATACAGCCAAAAAGTGAGGAGACAAGAAGCTGGTCTCGCTCTATCTTGGCAATAAGCATGGTTATTTAATAAATGCAGCTGCTACCTTTTACTTCAGAACACATTTTCAAACGGAGACAGGAGCTTGCATTCCCAGCTGGAAGGATTCCAGGTAGGGCAGTGTAGCTGCCAGCAGGGACAGTAATCCCATTGTAAGGCTCCCACTGCGCCCCTGTGCACGTATCCATGAATAGTGAGGGCCCAAATATCTAATTCCTATGCCTTTGGTAAATAAGGATGCCACAGCAGACCACACACTTAAAAAGATCACCTGTATGTATTAACATGAAAAAAATTTGGTATGTTTTCAATTTTAAAATGTCAATATATGGGAAAAATATTTTAAACCTCAAATACATTCATACAATAGAGGAAATGCTGATGCTTAGGCCTGTCACATGAAATCTGAGGTTAGTCTTACTGTTTTCTTGTCTTCTAAAGTGAATTTGTTCTCTTCCTGTTGCAGTCACATGCAAGTAACTACCCAGCAGCCACATTTGAAAGGAACATAGTCAGCTCGCTGCAGGTAGGGGCAAGGGTAGCTTAGTACCTAAGCACTTGGCTAACACCTCTAAAATTTCCTGTGGCCTAATTCTGCAAGTACTTGAGAAGCTTTGCTTTTGTGAGCAGTCCCACAGAAGTCAACAGAACGTCTAAATATAAGATCACACGGGATAAAGTTTCACTGCCAAAATGCAAAATCCTGTAAACTGCACTAATGGAGATGTTTCAGGCAGCTAACTAAAGATAACTTCGATGATTAAGACTAAGTAAAAATAGGATAGTGTAGCAAGGACTGGGTAGATTTAATGAAGTGGTTAAAAGCTACTACATCATAACTTTGTCTCTCAAATCAGGCCTTGAATCTGATGCTTTAAGATTGACAGATCATGATAGTTTCTAGCAAAAAATCTTCTAAATTGGCTGAGACATGGTTAGTCACTGGTACAGGAAGCACTGGTAAATGAAATTGTGTTTTAAATTACCACAGACTATCTAATTTTAACATTGCCAGGAACAACAAGGTATTTCTAAAGGTTTGCAAAAAATTATGATAACTGGGGGTTTTTGCTAAACTTGACTATTATGATTAATGAAACAAGATGCAAAGGTTTTTGTTCTAATGCCTGTACCAGTGAAAAAGCTGACTGAGAACAGATAGTTCATGGATGCTTAAGCTACAGTTTAACCATGGTCTGGAAGGCAGTTTTAGCACTGAGCACACATCTTTCAGTAGGCACACTCCCAAGGTGCTTTAAAAAGCTCAATTATATGAAATTTGAAATGTTTACTACCTGTAAGCAAACTCCAAAATACTGGAAAAGCAAATGAACACATGGATAAAGGACAGAGAGAAGACTAGGTAAAAATTGGAAATGAATTTTCATATAGTTTAGTTATACTCTATTTACACAGCAGAATGATAGTACAGCTGCTGTGAAACTCCACTGGAACCACAACCAGAAAGGATTTGTTATTCTATTTGTTATTTCACATCTTTTACCCTCTTTGGGAGAAAAATATTCCCCACCTGTCTTAGTAAAAGGTGAATGTCATTTAATCATCAAGTTTGGTATTTACAAAGGATGCTTTCATGTACAAAAGAGACCAGAGAATATAATTCATGAAAAGATTATGTAGGTGCTGGTTTGGTGATTCAGTGTTTGCTATTCATAGATTTTTTTACATAAATAGCATGAAACTGCAAGCTAAACTGATGGACAAGTCTCTCAATTGACTTGAGCCATGTTATTTAAATCACCTCTTTCTGTGGCAGTGCTAACCTAAGAGTTAACAGAAGGTATTTGAAACTACCTTGAACAGGCTGGCAGGCAGTAATTATGAGAGACTCATCAAGGAGATGGCGTAAAGTGAATCTATTAATTGTTCTACAAACACAAACGGTGGCTCTGAGACCCTTGATCATGAACGTCATGTTTACCCAGAGACCCTCAGTCTCGTCACACAGAAGAATGAAAGTGTCGGTAATTGTCAGCATTCTGACAGCACCCTGAAGTGCAAGTTCAAAAATTATCTCTAAAAGTTAGAGAAATTCTTTTTAAATCTAATACAGTCAAAACCATAGTAAATTTAAATGAGTTTTAATAGTTTTAGTAATTTCAGTGTAACACCTTACCTGTTACCCTGCAAAAAGAATGAGTGAGTGCTGATCCCTTCATTGCTGCAGTATCAGCCCCAAGAAACACGCTGCAGGGGAGTCACGTTTTACAGAGGAGAAGCTGAATGAATTCCCCTGGTGTTTCCTGTGCCTAATCGGATCTGGGACGGTAATCTGGGAGGAGCCAGCAACGATCTTTTCTTAACCTACACTGTGTGGGGAGTGCCTCGGGGACTATGCAGATAATCATCCCTAAACTGCTTTTTAAAGGTCTGCCCGGCCTTTAAAGGATTGAGGCAAACAGGCCGGGGCAGCCTGATGTTCTCACAGCTGAATCTCCCAGCTCTGCTCTTCCTGTCCACCTCATCTCCTAGCAGCAGCAAGTCAATAGGAATTTATCTGTGTGTGTCTCTAGAGAGAATCAGAGGTCAGCTAGAATGAAATATATATTGTACAGTGAAATAAATCTGCTCTTCGCATTTCGGCTGTGCTTTGAGGGTTGCCCTTGGTTACCTGTCTGGGTCAATTCACACAACAGGAACAGCCACACAGCAGCACTCCTTGGTTTCACATTGTTCACTCACTGCACAAGTGGCTCTAGAAATCTGAATCTCTGAATTATGAGTAAAGGGACACATGTATTTTCCAAGTGTCAGCACTCAAAAATGTGTTAACAAATGGAGCATCTGGCAAAACATTTTGTAGGAGGAACTGGAAGAAGCTGGCATCATTTTAGTTGACTAAAGAACAAAGAGCAGCTTCAGATAACTAATAAATATTAATCAAATTCTTAATATAAGCATGCTGTTTCTGAATGTTCATATTCGAGAAGCTGTCACTGACAAACCTAAGTTTTAATTCCATGTGGGTAATGTAAGACTATTTGATTCCAGAGGGGGGTTAAACCTTGGAGGGTCTGGATTCCTGGTGCAACAGCCTCTGCCTTGCTGTATCCACTTGTAGGTGTCAGAGCTTTGCTAGCTGCCCCTTCATCTGTTCCTACATTTGTATTCCTCAGTATTAATGACACTTTGTTCAGCTGAGGAACTGTTTTTTTCTAGTGCTCTGCAGAGTTTGGCTAATTCCAGGCATCAATGCCAAACGTGTTTGTTCAAACAGGCCATGTCACTGTGCTTGAGTCAAGCCAAGGCTTTGTGCTAACTGAGGGTGACTTTTTGGGAGTCAACCAACAGGCTGAAATAATCTGCCATTTCCAAGGAAAGAATACACAGAGTAGGTGGGATGCTAATGACTAAACTAGCAATCTTCATGTCTCTAGGCTTGGCATTTTCCTGCTTCAACAAAATGAAGAATCCCAAGTTCTCTGGAAAATTCTGCTGAACTGTGATTGTCATTTAAAGATACTAACAAGCTTTTTAGGTAAGTAGAACAGGATCACTGGGCTTCTGGCAGCTTATTTCTCTTGCACTGCAGGAGCTGCCTCATGGCTACTTCACAGCAGACGTAGCAAATCCAGCTGTCCCGTGACCTTAGGTGCAGGTTTATCTGATTAGGCAGGTAGAAAAGTGTCTAAATTGCCAATTAGAATGTCTGACCACTGCTTGCACTGCACTGTTTTCAGGGGCACATACACAGAATCAAAACATCACTTTATCCTAAAATTTAAAGCTGAATAAAACCTAATATTCATTTTCATTTAATAAAAACTGTGTATTTGGATTCCTCGCTGGCTTTGGGCATTTCCAGCTTCTCCTTTTGCTTTCTGCTCTTCTCATAGCTTGGATCATAAAATTCAATTAATGCTGCTTTATTTTCAGCCTGTATTGAAACACTGCAGGGGAGGCTTTAGCTTTGTGTAACTTTAAAGCTGTATACATGTTATTAAAGACTTTCTGTAAATTCTGCTTTTAGATATTTTACATATCTATATTTTTATATATATATATATATACAGATATAATTTTTTTCTGTCCATTATGCATAATGCTGTACCACCACAAACCAATCACAAAAGCAGAGTCAAAGCCTTTGGCAGATCTCAACTTTACCAGCAGTGTTACAGTTGTGAGAGAAATGTACACATTTAGCTGCTTAATGAGATGCCACAGCAGCAGCCCACCTGTGATCCCTGTCCTCTTTCATCATCTCTACTTCTGACAGTCTCTCTTTTCCTGTTGGTTCCACTGTTACCTAAAATTGCCAGTAAAGGACAAAATGTAGTCAAACATTAGGTAAAGACAGCAGAGTATTATGAGAATTCCAACTCAAAAGACATTTCCCAAACTGAAGAATTGTATCAGGTGTTATTCAACGGACTTACAGTGCAAAAGGTGACTGCACACCTAGGAAAACAGAGTAGAACCACTTAAACTAGATCTAGCTATAAAAAGGAAAGCTCTGATTTATGAGACAACTACCTTCTCCATGTCAGATTTCCCACTTCCTAGACAACTCCTCTCCCTTACGATTTTACTGCTATTACACAAAATAAAATACTCACCATGGTAACACTGGCTTTATAATGAAGTGAAATATTTACTCAAACATGTGAAGAAACACTTTTCAGGTCGGTTTATGTGTCCAGCCAAGCAAGTACATCACGAGAGAGGATTACACTGCTAATTATATCTGAGGGGATACTCTCACAGCAGCTGGCCCTGCAGACTGTCATCCTCTCTCACTCCATCTTGCCTTAGACATGCAGGTGCTCTCTATGTCTCACATAAACTACTGATGGAAACAAGAGATGGAAAAATCACAGAATTCCAGAATGGTTTGGGTTGGAAGAGACCTTAAATCCCACCCAGTGCCACCCCTGCCATGGGCGGGGACACCTCCCACTGTCCCAGGCTGCTCCAAGCCCCAATGTCCAACCTGGCCTGGGACACTGCCAGGGATCCAGGGGCAGCCATCACCCAAATCACAACCTGAAAATGCTTTCAAGCAATACAAAAGTGCAAACACCTTTACTTTGTACACATTATTGTGGGATTAATTCCTCCACAGATGTGGAGCTCGGTGCTGCTCAGTGGTGTGAAGGATTCCCAAAAACACGTCTCTGAGAAAGGCAAAAGTAAGGGATCTGTGCAAAGAGAAAACACTGAAGTCTAGATAATTAATATATTATTAAACTTTTTGTTATTCCACTTAAGGGTGCAGTGACAGTCTGTAGCCAAAAGCACGAACAGCTACAGCTAAGAGGTACTGTTGAGTGAGCTATGTTGAGGTCCCTCAGCAGGACTGACTGATCTGCGTTGTTCAGGGTGATGAGTGATGATGAGAGGTGGGGTACAACCCCTGCAAAACATGCAGACACTGCTGAGAAGGGGAAAATCAGTTTCCATTGTGCTCCCCCGCTGTCATTCATGGTCCTCTCTCTCCCTGACAGCTGGGGGCCTTTGCAAAAGTAAAACCACACAGATCATTTATTATACTGAAAGCATTTTGAGGTTGTGATTCAGGGGGTGGCAGCCCCATCCCTGGCAGTGTCCAAGGCCAGGTAGGACAGGGCTTGGAGCAGCCTGGGACAGTGGGAAGTGTCCCTGCCTACGGCAGGGGGTGGCACGGAATGCACTTTAAAACCCTTTAACCCCAGAGCAGCCTGGGCCGCTGTGATTCGGTTCTGTGACTATTCCGCAGCGGGTGGCAGAGGGGCTGTGTTACCGCACATCCCCCGGGGAACCACAGGCCGTTCTCGGCCACAGCCGGTGCCGGGCACGGCCGGGGGCGGCAGGAGGAGCCCGGAGAGAGGGGCCGCGGCGGGGTCTCATCCTTCACGGAGGGGACGGGCCGAGCAGCGAGAGCGGGGCTGCCCGACGGCCCGGAGCGCCCGGCGGGGCTGAGCGCTCTGAGGGGAGCTATGGAGGGCTCGGGGCGCTGTGAAGGCTCGGGGCGCTATGGAGGGCTCGGGGCACTGTGAGGAGGGTAAGGGGCGCTATGGAGGGCTCGGGGCACTGTGAGGGGCGCTTTGAGGAGGGCTCGGGGCTCTATGGAGGGCTCGGGGCGCTGCGAGGGCCGCGGGCGGGGGCGCGGAC
Source organism: Sinosuthora webbiana (assembly GCA_013397395.1). Lineage (NCBI taxonomy): Eukaryota > Metazoa > Chordata > Aves > Passeriformes > Sylviidae > Sinosuthora > Sinosuthora webbiana. The sequence goes on from VXBN01004608.1 coordinate 20,574, forward strand.
CCACCTCACCTGCAGGGCCGCTCCCGCCGCTCAGCCGGCACCGCCCCGCGCCGCTGCGCATGCGCGGGGAGGGACCGGGACTGGCGAGGCGGCCACGGGAACAGCGGGACTGGGAGCAGCGGGGTCGGGAACAGTGGGGTCGGGACAGGGAACAGCGGGGTCGGATATAGCGGGATCGGGACCNCCGGCGGGGTCTGGATACGGAAGAGCAGAATCGGGAACAGCAGGATCGGGGAACAGCGGGATCGGGAAAAAGCGGGACCGGGAAGGTGAGGTCGGGATCGGGGGAGCGCGCATGCGGGATCGGGGCAGGCAGGAGCAGGGGAAGCAAGGAGAGGGATGCAGGGGAGGATGGAGCGGATTCGGGGAAGGCGGGATCGGGGAAAGGGAGCGGCAGCTGGCGGTGTGGGACAGGTGTNTGTGTGTGTCTGTGTGTCTGTGTGTGTGTGTCTGTGTGAGTCTGTGTGAGTGTGTGTGTGTGAGTCTGTGTGTGTGTGTGTCTGTGTGTCTGCATCTGTGTGTGTCTGTGTGTGTGTGTGTGTATGTATCTGTATCTGCGTGTATGTGTGTGTATGTGTATGTGTGTGCCTGTGTGTGTGTCTGTGTATGTGCGTGTGTGTCTGTGTGAATATCTTCAGGCCGTTTTACTGACATGGTTTAATGTTTAATTGTGGGCCATTGGATTTTGGCGGTTAAAGGTGGGGAATTTAATTGAAAATGTCCAAATGACGGTGTTTTCCAGGTGAATGGTGCCTACAGGTGGAGGTGTGGTCACGCTGACACCCCGAAGGTTTCAGCTTCATCCCCCTGCACCATCCATGTGTTACATCTCAGCAGGGATTTTATGGAGGAGCTGCCACACAGACATCAGTCAGGGCTTTGAGAGGCTCAGCTGAAGGTTTTTGATAGGCATGAAAGGCATTTAGGTCTTGGACACAGAGCAGAATGGGTTTGTAATGGTTTATTTTAATACTGGAGTTGAATATACGGTCGCTGATTAAAGGAGGAGCGAGAGCCATCAGGCTCTGCACACATCAGTGAGCTGGGCTGGAACATCTGTCCGGGGTCAGCAGGGTGTTCTTGCAGTGGGTGCTGCTGACACGCCTGGGAAGTCTAAGCTGTGCTTTTCAAGGAACTCGCAGATTTTTGGCAGTGTTCTTTGTCTGTCTCATTAGCCACATTAGTGCATTAGCACCTAGAATTAGTGTCCTTAGTATATCAAGCACTTAAACACTAGCAGGGTTTACATACTTTTATTTACATTGTTTTAAAGGCAAAGACAGGTTTGGGAACTTTGTGGAAATGCTGAAAAGAATTCTGTTGCTTCTTTCTGCTAAGCTGAAGGAGGCGTCAGCACAGGAGACACTGGGCTTTTTTCTTAAAATGTGTAAGTCCCATTAGTAGTGAAGTGTCTTAAATATGACTTGATTTTTGGCAGCATGACATATTCCTACAATAAAATTGATTTATAAACTAAAAAAATTAAAAAGGTTGTGTGACTCTTTGTTCTGTCTTCCTCTAAAAGATTTGAATAGAGTTTCCCTGTGTCTGCCTATGAGAAAATGTCATTAAAATTCACGAATTTCATTTTTTAAATGAACTGCAGGGCACACATTAAGTGTTTGGTCCCACAGAGTGAGATTTGTGCCTTTGCTATCAGTTCTCATTCTCATGTGTTTAGGGTTTGGCTGGCTTGGGGTTGGAAGGCTGAGCACAGCTGTGATCACGCCATGTGATCCGTGCCCAAAATTTGTGTTTATCGTTACATAATTACATGAATAAACAATCTTTTGCATGCTTCACAAAGAATTTGTAAAATTCATAGAAGAAAGCACAAGGCTGGCTTTGTTTTGTTGTAAAGATGCAACCACAAAGGCATGAAAATAAATGCTGGCTTTGCTCTTTTTTGTCTGAAAAAAGGAAAAAGTTGAGGTTTTCACCACAGCGTGTCCTTGGTTGGGCTCGTGGTGCAGCTGCACAAACACTGCACTGCCTGTGCAGTGCTGCAGAGGGGACAAGGCTGCTTCTGTCACAAGCTGAGCAGGGACAGCCCCTCAGGACCATGGCACAGAGAAATCCGTGCTCCTGGAATGCTCAGAAATGCTGTATTTTGAATTATATGGGGTTTTATTTCAGAGAATGAACCAGAACCAGCAGAAAGCTCAATGAGGCTGACCATGAGGCTCCCAGGTACAGCCAAGGAAAGGAGCTTTCCTTGGTGAGAAAAACTCCGGGGGTGAAAAGGGGAAAGGGAGACTTCTTGCTTTCCCAGAAGTGTGTCTTGGGGTCGGGTGATGATCCTGGGGGCACCACAAGGCTCTCAAATGCTGCAGGGCCGACTTGGAGCCTGACACTGAGGGAACAGCTCCAGGGAAACTGAGCCTGCCGCCCCGGGACTGCCCGGACCTTTCCTGGCTGGAGCTGATTTCACACCAGCCCGTGCCCCCGTGTGGCAAAGGAACACGGTGCACCGCTCCTCTCCCAGCTCCGAAAGCCTTCCTGTGGGGTTCTGCCCTCTTTCCGCGTTCCTGGGCTGGCCGGGGGCAGAGGAGCAGTGTGGGTTTCATCTGCCATGTTCCTGAGCTCCATCCCAGCAGCTGCTGGGCAGTGGAAATCCCAGGGGTTCTGCCCTGGGATGTTATTCCAGCAGGAATTGTGCTTTTCTGAGCATTTCCCGATTCCAGCCAAGCAGGTAACTGAACAACAACTGTATGGGGATAATCCATAACGTGGCTATGAAACCTTTAACCTTTTACCTTCATTTTTCATCCAAATTGCTCGGGGTCCTTTCTTCCCTTGCACAAGCACCAGATTTCACAGCCTTCCAGTGCTTTAAGGGAGAGAGGGACTTTTTATCTGGGCAGAGAGTGGCAGGACAGGCGATAATGACTTTAAACTGTCAGAGGCAGGTTCAGGCCAAGATATGGAGAAGAAATCCTTCCCTTTGAGGGTGGGCAGGCCCTGGCACAGGGTGCCCAGAGCAGCTGTGGCTGCCCCTGGATCCCTGGCAGTATCCCAGGCTGGGTTGGATGGGACTGGGACCCACCTGGGATAGTGGAAAGTGTCCCTGCCCATAATTGCATGAGCTTTAAATGTCCCTTCCAACCCAAATCCTTCTGTGATTCCATGATTCTGTGATTTGAACGCTTCATTCCACTTTTTGTTTCCTGCCACCCCACTTGCTCCCAGGGGACAGCAGCATTCTTTTCCAGCATAAACACAGCCTTTACAGAGATGATGCAGGTTTTCTCTGGGAGCCTTTCATTTGCACAGTTATACAGGCCCATCGTGCACTCTACAGTATCTCTCTTGTTTGTCATGAACGTCAGCCTGGTGGGAAGGCAACAAAAGACTCTGAGGGATAATCAGCAGATGTAAGGAAACAATGCCAGCAGCAGGAGAAAATAGCTGGAGAGGCTGCTCCTGGGGCTGGACACGGCCTCAGTGGGATGTGGCAGTGCTGTTGTGAGTGTGGAGAAGATCCCAAGTGAAAGCAGGAGTGACTGGAGCTGGTGGATCCTCTGGATACTGAGTAATCTGCTGGAACTCTTGCCTTTCCTGAGATCTATCCCTAGTGCCTCAGATTTTCTGAGGGATTTAGCCTGGACAGGATGTTGGTGACAGCTCCTGTCCTTTGGCACACAGCAGTGTGAGCATGGAAACCCTCCCTGCCACTGGCTGCGGTGTCAGAGCAGGACCGGCTCAGCAGGTGCAATCCTGCTTTCTGTAGTGACCATTTCATACCCTTTCATTTGGCTTTGTGTGGATTCAGTTCCTGTTTCTCCTAAAAATATGTAAGCGTGTCTCTGCCAAGTTACTGCAGTTCTCCTGAGTCTGTAGAATTTTCTTGTTCTCACTACACATTTTTTCCTTGACCTTTTTTATGGGTCTTTGTATTGAGTTTCCTTTTACTCACCTTTTTGGTTTTTATATGATTCACAGTTGTAAAGTTCAAGCTGTGCTTTGGCCTATACAGCTATGATGGTTTACTGACTCAAGTGAGAAGTTGTTCAAAGAGAGTTTGTTCTCATAAAAGGGTAGATGTTTCTGTAGTTTACCTTCCCCACACTTATCATTACAGCAATTTTTATTATTATGAGCTAATAATCACCCCACATTTTACAACAGCACAGTGTTTTCAGCCTCAAGTGGCTGTACTTCAAAATAATGATGAATTTGATGAAGAAGTTTGATGAAGAAATTTGGAAGTCTGCAGCTTTGACTAGGGTGAATTCTTTCTCAAATGAGGGGATTCAGGAATTCTGAGACCCTCTTCTCCCCCTGTGCATGGTGAGTGTTCTCCTTGCAGAAGGATGTTAACACACCAACACAGCAGGAGAGGAAGGAGTAACCTACTGCGTTTATTCCAGGAATCTGCTCTCACCATTCACCTGGGTGTAACTGTCTGGCTCTAAAATGAACACTTAAACACTGTGCACTTACAAAGCCTACGATGGTTGAAGGTATATATTGCAGAAGTGGAGTGTTCAGATTTTAAAACAGATTTGTTTTGGCTGAGGGCTTGTCTACCATCCGTGGAGCTCTGTGCCAGTAAAAACAGCTGTGGAAGCTGTCTGTCCAGAGCTGAACTGAGCAGCCTGTGCAGTCATGCTGGAACAACATGGACACTTGGTTCTTTGGGGACATGAGCAGCACAACCAAGGATGCTTAGTCACAGCCAACTGTTCTGGAAGTGACTTTTCTGACTCTACAGAGTGATTTTGTTTTTAATAAAAAAATACAGTGCTTTAAAATTGTAATTGCACTTGAGGAAACTGCATTTGATTCAGGGATATTATGGAAGCAATAAAGAGATTTAAAAGAAATCAGCAGTTTTCTGGCAATTATTTGCTCAGCTCAACTATTAATATTGGTTTGTTTGCCAGAACATGATCAAAAACATTTGGCAGGCAAGACTTGGTCAGGAAAGCGAGCCAGTAAAATTGAGCTGTCATCTAAGTACATACAGAAAAACTGTTCACTTGGCATGAAAAACAGACTGTTTACAGAAATAATAAACATGCCCTCGAAAATTATGTTCCTCCTCTCTAAAATCACGGAAGGTCACAAGACTTTGACCTTACAGAAGGAGCATAACACTTTATGAGACTCCTGTCAAAGCACATGATAAAAAATAAATACACTGCAATAAAGAAGTGTCAGGCTGATGGCTCAGATGTGCCTCCCTGCCGTGTCCTGTCCCCTTCCCGCAGGATGTGGGCTGGCTGCTGCCAGGCCCCCACAAACCCACCCATCCTCCTGACACATCACCCCGTGTAATTAACTCCTGTTCCATCTCCCCATAAACCTTGCACACAACCAAACGTGTCAGAGTGAAATAGAAGGGTTTGAGAAGCGTAATTTGCAAAAGCCCTTCTGGTGATTCAGCTGCTGGATAGAGCCCCAGGCGCGGGGTGTCCGTGAGGAACGCGCTGACTTGGCCACGGCCTGGTGCTTTCTCTGAGCCCTGGGCATGGAGCAGTGAGCTCTAGGGAAGGATGGTGGCTGGCTGCAGCTGGAGGTGTTCACCCCTGGCCAGCTCCCCCGAGGGCAGTGCACTCACCTGTTTGCTCCTCAGCACTTCCAGGTTCACTCTTGATGTGGATTCCTCCTTCTGCCCCCAGAAAGCTGTTGGCTGAAATGCTCCAGTGTGACCTGCAGGCCTGGAAGGGACACACCACTCATCCTTGCACCCAGGGAACTGTGGCTGTTCACTGGGGGAACAGGAGGTTCAGGGGGGCCTTCATCACTTTCTGTCACTGCCTGAAAGGAGACTGTGCTCAGGTGGGTGTCAGCCTCCTCTCGCAGGTACCAAGCGACAGGGGGGGCTGGTTTGAGTTTTACAAAAAGGGAAGTTTATAGTGGGTTTTACTTTCTTCACTGAAATGGGGCTCAGGCTTTGGAATGGGCTGCCCAGGGCAATGGTAGTTCAGACTCGTAGTCAGCACTGCTGTGCTTCCTGGAGATTTTATGGACTGACCTGATGTCATACAGCCATTCTCCCTTCTTCCAGCATCCCTGGAGTTCTGGAGGAGCAGGAGAGTTTCCCTGCTGCCTTCCTCAGTTGCCAGGGTCCTCCTCTCACACACAGGACAAATCTGGCCAGATGAGCTGTGTTTTGGAAGTCCCCCAGTAGAGCTTATACATGTGCAGAACATAAAAGATACTGAAATTTATAAAGCCTGACCTCTCTGCGTGCTGAGGGTGAGTGTGCAAGTATTTGGCTTTGGGTCTGTCTGCCCAGCCCCACAAAACAGTTTAATCCAGAAAAAACAATCTAAAAAAACCCTTCATTTGCTGGCTGTTTAGATTCTCTTTAGTTATAACTCACAACCTCAAAACATAAGAATTAAGTTTAATAGTTCATAAATTATACAGCACACAGCACATACCGTTGTAATCTGTGCTGCACATATCTATATGAAGTATTAACACCAATGTTTAAACAAAATACAAAGTCACCACAGGCAGCCTTAAACCTCAGCTGTGCAGTTTTGCTGAACTATTTTGGCTATAGACGTGATTTTTCACCCCTCTACCCTCATATGGAATTAATTCAATTGTTTTAGATGTTATACATGCGTAAGAACTAGAAGGGATTTCCTCAAACAACAAACACTGAGGATAAAAAGGTCGATGTTTATAAAAATGTCAAACTCCAAGGCTCTTCCATGGGTTGTGAGAGGATTGCTCTCCGTGAAGACTCAGAGCCAGGCACTCAAGAGTCCTCCAGTGAGGGAAGCCAATCCTGAGTTTCCACTCCTGACTCAGTGGTCAGGTCCCTCAGCAGAGCACCAGCAGCAGGAGTGTTGGAGGGAGAACAGGGAAATTTGGACGTGGTTTAAAAGATCCCAAAAGTTCTTGACCACTCTGGTGCTGGGTCTGTGCTCAGGAGCTCCCTGGAAGCAGCTCCCACACGGTGCCCTTGGCATTCCTGCACTGGTCTGTGGCTGCCAGGTGCTGAAAGGGACCCCCCTGTCACAGCCCTGGGAACAGGGACCCCCCAACACACCGTGACCCCACAGCACTGGGAACAGGGACCCTCCCAAGGCAGCCTGACCCCACAGCAGCGGCAGCAGGGCCCCCCTCAGACCCCGGCCCTGCGACACTCGGGGACACCTGGGGACAGCCGGGGCCACCTGCGCTCTGTCCCGCCGCCGCCAGAGGGCGCTGGCGCCACGGGACACGGGAATGGGGAATGGGGGACACGGGAATGGGGAATGGGGACACGGGAATGGGAGACACAGGAATGGGGAATGGTGGACACAGGAATGGGGAATGGGGGACACAGGAATGGGGAATGGGGACACGGGAATGGGGAATGGGGACACGGGAATGGGGAATGGGGGACACAGGAATGGGGAATGGGGACACGGGAATGGGGGGTACAGAGTGCAGGGCAGGGGTGCGGGATGGGGGTACAGAATACAGGGCACAGGATAGGGTGCAGGATGGGGATGTGGGATGCAGAGTGTGGGATGGGGCTGTGGGATACAGGCTGTGGGATGGAGGTGCAGGATGGGGATATGGGATACAGGCTGTGGGATAGGGATGTGGGTTAGGAGTGCAGCACAGAGCTGTGGGATTGGGGCTGTGGGATGGGGTGCAGGATGAGGGATGCAGGGTGGAGATGTGGAGTGCAGGGTGCAGGGTGCAGGGTGCAGGGTGCAGGGCGCAGAGTGCAGGATCACCCCAGCCCAGGAGAGAGGCTGGGGAAGAGGCTCCGAGCCCGGCAGGATGAGCACGGCCGTGTTAAATCGCTCCATCTGGAGCTCGGCAGATCGCTATCAGTGGCTCTCGGAATGTCGTGTTAGTGTCCAAAAACTTGCAAGTGTCATAATATATGTACGGAAAGGGAAATTGTTTAAACTTCTTAAGCAGCCGTGGCCATATATGGGTTTGAAATGCCGTTCTGAGTACAGTAAATAGAAACTTGCCGTATCAGATGTAGGAATTGCAGTGTAAGCAATGTGAAACTCAGGTCTCATCTCTCCTCAAGTGGATGGCAGATCTCCTTCTGGTGGCTTCAGTGTCAGCGAGGGTTTCTTCCTTAGAATCTAAAATACCTGCTGCAGGGGTCAGGGGCCTTAGATCCTTGTTAGAGTCCCTGTCTGTGTGTGAAAGGAAAATAAAAGACCTACTGGATATGGCAGAATCACTGAAAGGAATGGTTTGGAAGAACCCTTCATCACTTCACTGTTTTGTATTGTTTGGCCTTTAGTGAGAGGTATTTTATGTTACTAGCTCTCTAACTTCGGAGGTTTAACTACCTGTAGTGGTGCTTGTGAGGGACATGGAAGCCAGCTTTAATATGATTTTAATATGTCTAAAACATCTTGTTATTTTTTAAATGAAGTGTTTCAATTAGCCATTATTGTGTTTAATGATTTCAACATCTCCCTGCTGATCTATAAACCCAAATCGTCCAGATCTGATGTAGCACTCGAGAACTGGGAACCAGAAGTGACTGGAGGCAAACCATAAAACTGAAGAGTGTAAGGATTTCGCTCTGTTTCTTCCCTTTTAAAAACCGAAGGCCCCAGCCCTGCACAGATGTAGTCATTAAGTTAATTTTATGAACCATAAACAGTCGTGTTGCAGCCAGCCGTGTGCACAGGGAGCAGCCTCAGCACAGGGCGGCTGTTTGCAGCACCAGGGTGGCAGCAGAGCATCCCTGATTCCCACTCGGATCCAGGGCCCGGGTGCATTTCAGCTCACACAAGAGTGATAAGGACAAATCGGTGTTTTCTGCCTGAAACTCCTGCGTCACCTAGAAATGAACAGCGCAGCCAGACGTGCTGTCTCAGGTGGAGTATGGTTATTTACCGACCCAGAGCACCGATGTCTAACTTGCTCTTTTATGTGTGTGCCGTCATTTGCAGAAGGTGTCACCTGCAGTGTCACCTGCACAGCTCCTGGCCATGGCTCTGGTGGCAGCCGGCTCAGGTTTGGTGTGGGCTGGGGGCTTGGTCTGAGCACTGAGCACAGCCCCAGGCCACGGCGCCACCCGGCCACAGCAGCGCCGGGCAGAGAGGGGGGTACGGCTGTCCCCAAGGGGAGGTGTCACGGCACTCATCTCCCGCTGGGTTTTAGGGGCAGCCGCCGCCCTCCTGGCAGGGCTGGGGAAGGAACTCTGAACCTACAGATCCCTTCATGGCCAGGGATCTGTGCACAGAGAAGAGGCTGTCCCAAAAATACTGCCTGGCCTGAAATCTAACCCCGTGTGTGGCTGGTTACTGGTTTGTATTTCCAAGCATTGCACCCCTTGTCTGTGAACTAACTGTAACTAAAAAGAAATAAATAAAAATTTAAAATCCTTTATGTAAAAAAGGCAAGAGAGAGAAGGGGGCTTTCACAGCGTTGCCTTGCTGTCTGTGCTGGTTTGTTTGGGGCCCTGCACAATAAAAGGATTTGGGGAAGAAGTGTCACAGTTGGGTACGTGTGTGACACTCAGGTGTGTGGTACCCGATGGCAGCAGTGGGGACAGAGGTGGCACTTTTGGGGAGCTTCTCCTCCTGCTGGCTGCTCTAATGGATATAAATGGAATGTATTCGGGCAATAGCAGTTTCAGGGATGGTTTCCTTGTGCTTGGACAGAAATGGAGAGCACCCAGTCTGTGGGAGCTGCTGGGGTGTGCGTAGCAGGGAGGAGGACGATGGACCTCGAGGGGCAGGGAAATGAAGGGGCTGCAGCCCTCCCTCAAACCAAACTGCATCCTCTGAAGGTGACTCTCAGAGATAATTCCACAGTCTGGCTTTCTGACGAGGCCAGGTGTTGGCAGAAAATCATTTTTAGAGGGGTACGTGTTTAACGGCCGCTGATGAAGCTTTACCCAGCCATTAAACATAACTTATTACTCAGGGCTGAGCTATTCCTCCAGCCCGAGCGCTCCTTCCCAATTAGCCCGTGATGTCACGTTTTCCACTCTCGTCGTAGCACTTTGTGGATTTCCTGAATATTAAGTGCCGTGAGGAGGGCGCGGGGGGGTGGTGGCTGTGCCTGACTCCCCTCCTAGGCCCCCGAGGGAAGGGCAGGGGCTGCCGGGGGGACGTTCCCGCACGGCACCGGGGTCCGGGTGTCCCGCAGCCCGGGCAGCCCTGGACGGACACACGGCCACCGTGTGCCCCCGGCGCTGGGCATCGCCGGCCGCGATGGCAGAGACAGGAACATTTCATTAGGGTTTAAAAAAAAGTGATGTTGAGAAAACAACGAATTGGTCGTGTTTAAAATTCATTGAGAGCTTTGATACAAATAAAAAAAATAGAAAAAACTTCAGAATACCACAGCAATTTTTAATTAATCTAAGCAGCGCTGCGGAGCGGCCCCGCGGTGCCCCGGTGCCGGTCAGCAGACCGAGATGTGAGCGGGCTCGGGGACCCCCCGCTCCCGGGAGAGCCGGAGGGAGGGAGGGAGGAGAGCCCCGCGGAGCCGCGGCCGGCGCTGGAAGGAGCTGCGGTGCCCGTGCGGTCCGTGCGCACCTGGGCTGTCCCGGGTATTCACAATATTTCCCGCTGGGATATTTCCCGAGGGATCCAGGAGGCGAGGAGCTGCAGTTTCACTGTTTTCCCCGTTGCGGTTGTGGGAGTCGGGAGAACTGCGGGAATTCAGCAAAACTCTTCCTCCCATCAAATCGGGGATGAATCAGCGGAGCAAAAGTATTCCCACCCCGGGGGAGATTTTAAATCACTGGGTGAACTTGTTTCCTTTTTCGTAGCAAAATTTTCGCGGGTGGAACTGTCGTCCTTGTCTGAGTTACTCAGCCGAAATAGAGACATCAAAATATCTGAAGCGTGAAAGAAAGCGAGAGGAGCCTTTAAAAACGCGTTCTGCTTTTATGCAAAACGAAGATCAGAAGAGCCTCGTAACCGGATAAATGCATCGATAGTTTCTGAAACCGCTTAAGAACATTTGTATAAAAATTATTAAAAAAAAAACCAAACTAACTCTAGAAATAGTCTGTTTCTAGCAGTCACATAAAGTCTGTACCTGCAAGGAAAACCAAAACCAAACCAAAACAACCCTAAGCAAAACAAACAAACAAAACCCAGAACAACAACAGCAAAACAAGAATTTTTAAAAGCCCTTCGGTAAATGAGGCGCAATTTTGCAAATAGAGGTGATTCCATTCTGGTTGCTGGGAGGAAAAAAAGAGCATAAAATTTGGGGCCTGCAGCTTGTTCGTGCGGTGGGTCCCTAAAACCCCCGTATTTTGCTGGACTCCCACTCTAAGACGCTGCTTTTTATAAAAGTGGTTGCGTGAATCTACCGCCCAAATTGATGTGAAATAAAAGCACCCGTTTACGTGGTCTGTAAGAGTACAGGAAATTAGACAATTTTCAGGAGCTGTAAAAGTAATAATAATAATAATAATAATAATAATAATAATGCCCTTTTCACCACTGGATTTGTTTTGCAAATTAACAATTTTAAATTCCTGACCGTGAGTGCGGCCGGATGGTGAAGTTCACCCTCTCTTTCTTCAGTGCAGCATCGAAATCTTTCAATCGGAGCTTTTTCAGAAGTGCTAATTTTTACTTTATTATTTCGGTGAGCCCGGGGGCTGTGGGCCTGCTCCGGGGAGGATGTGGGATCCGCCGAGCGTCCGTGCCTGCCGGTGCTCTCCCGAGGAGCCTCGGGGCAGATGGATCCCACGGAATACAAAACCTGAAATTATCGGAGTTGATGCCGTGTGATGGGCAATGATCCCGGCTCTGGACCGCTCTGATCCTAACCTGCTCGGGATGGAAGTGTTATTATTTACAGCTATTCTTGAGCTTTGGTTTATTTTAAAGAAACAAAAAACTCAAGGGAGGCGTGGGTAATTTCTTTTACGTGCGCTATTTGTTTATGAGCGCGCTGGTCTCGGGGGTGAGGTTGTTTAAACAATCCGATGTGGATTTGCCTGCTCGCTTGAATGTGTCCAAAATTCTTCTCACTTTACTCATAATTATTCTCCTCGTTTCATGGTATTAGCTCCGATGGGCTCTTTGGCCTCGGCCGAAGGATATGGGCACCTCGGCGTGGGAGCACCTTGTGATCCCAACAGAGCAGATGGACAAAGGGTGGGCGGACGAAGGGCCACGCCAGAACACGGGGAGGGTTTGGATCTGGGATTTTTGATTGTTTTTGGGGCCCTGTGGGTTTCGGTCAGGGCTCCCCGGAAGGCAGGTGTGCACAGGGACACGGGTGCCCCGACATTCCCGGGAGGAATTCGGGTACCCGGGGGAGGGATGGAGGCGCCCGGTCCCAGCGGCATCTCGGTAGGCTCCGGTCCCCGCTGCTGCCCCCGGGAGGGGAGCGCGGCTCCCGGGCACAGCCCCCGCTCTCGTTGGCGGTGCACACACCGAGATGATGTCTGAATAAATGACAGCCCGCTAACAGCAGGGAGCACCCGGGCAGCGAACGGGGGTTCTGCCCGCTAGTGCTTCACGGAGCGAGTGGCGGAATTCTAAATTGAAGAAACGTGGAGAAACCAGAACAAATCCGCGCGCAACTGTTCCGTACGAGTCTCAGTAACCATATGGAACAGGTTATGTGGGCAGGCAGTGAAGTACAGAGCATAAATTAATTCGTTGTTGTCGCATGCAGGGGTGAGTAGTACAGAGAAACGGCAGCAGGACTCAAATAGCGCTGACAGGAGCAGCAGGGCGGCCTCGTGCTCTCCGCAGTTCCCTGAACACCTCCGCCTACCCCAGTCTCGATATTTAATTCAAGTTACAGGGCCGGGGTCCCGGTGGGCCGGGGGTCCGTGCAGCCGCGGCTGCCGGAGGATGCGGAGCCCCCGGGGCTGTTCTCTGTCTCCGCGGGGGCGTGTGGCCGGACGGGAGCCACGGGAAGCGCTGGAGCCCGCACGGGGCCGGGGGAAGCCGGCCGGACACTGCCCCGACGGCAGCGGAGCGCTGGGACTCGTCCCCGCGGGTGACTCCTGTGGCCGTCCCCTCTCGCTTGGGGCTTCCGAACCGGAGCCGGGCCGGATCCCGCGGCAGCCGGGAAAGGGGCAGAACCCCCTTTTTTGGGTCCAAAATCGTACAGAAGGAGGCTGAGCTTCCCTTGCGGGGGCGATGAGCCCGGCTCCCGGCCCTCTGCGCTGGCAGCCGGGCGCGGTCACGGGTGGGCAGCTCCGGCCTGGGCAGGGTCCGAGCGCAGCCGAACCCGCCTCACGCCGTGGGACCCCCGCCCAGGCTGCCGGGGCTTCTCCGGAGCGATCCCCCCGGAATCCACAGCGCCGGCATTTTCGGGAGAGGTTTGGGCGTTCGGGCTCCCGCACACGAATCCGGCTCGAAGCGCGTCAGTAACGAGCAGGGGCGGCCCGTGGGTCTCTGCTGCGGTGCGTGACACAGGCTAAAGGCAACAGAATGAATCACGTTGTGCCGAGCAAAACGTTCGTGTAAATGATCTAAAAGTCCCGGGAAAGGCTCCGCTTCAGTGCTGGAAGCTGACCAGCTCCTGTTGGATGCTTACACCGCTTTGGCCGAGGCTCGGAGGGAGCCCGGAGCTGAGGGCACCGGGCCTGGGCCCCTCCACGGGCAGCCCCGGCCATCAGCGCGGCCCCGCTGCCCCCTGGCTGCCCCGGGCACCGCCCCGGGACTGCCCCGAGCGCTCCGAGCCGCCCGTGCCGAGGGGCTGCGGCCCCCCGAGGGTCCGTGCGGCTCCGTGCCTGGCTCCATCAGCCCGGGCATCCCGGAGCCGCGGTTACCCCGTCGGGGAAGGGGATGGGGAGGGCCGCGAGGGCTGGGACGGGAATGGGAAAGGGACGGAAGAATGTTGTGGGGACGGGAACGGGGTGGCGATCAGTATGGCGACAGGCTGGAGACGGGGACGGGGACAGGGATGGTCATAAGGACTAGGCCGGGGCCGGGGCTGCCCTTCAAAAGGGCCAGGGTTGTTTGGGTGTCTGCTCTCCCGCAGCGAGCAGAAGGAGTAATTTGCTTTATATGGCGGGGGATCAAATGCTGGGCTGTAACC
>VXBN01004608.1:34619-104366 GCA_013397395.1 Sinosuthora webbiana
CGGCTGCCGGCCGGGGGGCTGCGCTAGGGCTGCCCCGGCGGCCGGGGGTCCCCCCGCGCCCCGGGGGCGGCGAGGATGCAGCACCCGCTGGAATTGGGCGCCGCGCGCTACTTCCCGGCCGAAGCCTTCCCCGACCACCGCTCCCACCGCTNCCGGGCCGGGCCGTGTATAATAGGCGGCGGCCGCGGGCCCGGGGCGGGGAGACAGACGCTGCCCGGTGCCGCGCCCCGTGTGCAGGCGGCGGGGACGGCTCCGGGCCGCCGCGCAAGGCCAGGGGAGGGGCGGCGGGGCGATGGGCAGAGCCCCCGCTGCCCGGCTGCCGNTCGAAGAGATCCTCACCGACCCCCCGGACGCCAAGGGGGCCGCGCCGGCCGGCGAGCTGCTCAAGTTTGGGGTGCAGGCGCTGCTCTCCGCCCGGCCCTACCACAACCACCTCGGTACGTCCCGGGGGACTCCCCGCGGCTGGGGGGCGGCTGGGGGCGGCAGGCGGGGAGGCATCGCCCGCCGATGGTCTCCAGCGCCTTTGGGAGCCGGGTTCCTCGGAGAAAAACTTGGGAATTCTGCCTACGAAGCTTTCTGCGGGGCTCTGCCGGCCGTGCGCATCCCCGCGAGCAGCCCGGGGCTCGGGGCCTAAAACCGAGGGAAGCGGCCCCGCGGCTCCGGCAGCCCCGGCACAGAACGGCCTCCGGATTCCAGGGAAGAAAGTTGTTGGCGGTGGTCGTTTTGTTTTGGGGTTTTCCCCGTGTTTTTGGATGAGGTGAGAATGGCAGGGTCTGTCAGGGCTGCGAGGGGCCGCAAGAGGCCCTGCGGCCACAGATTGAGCTGGAAACCCGACTGATGAGCAAACAGAAAAATATATAATATATAGATATATATAGAATATAAATATATGCTATTTTTATATAACAATAATATAGAAGATGGAAGACATAACATTGCTGTCCGTATTATATTACATGTTTGGTTTTTGCGTTTTTTTAATGGGTGCCAGCATTCTCTGTCCAGTCGGATATGGCATCCAGGACAAATTGAACCATAAATATTGAACCTTATTCAAATAGGTTTGGGTTTGTTTTTTTTTTTTAATTGTTATTGGTTTTATTGTTCTTGTTTGGGGGAATTTTTTGCGTTTTTTTCCTTTTTTTTTTTTTGTTCGTTTTTTTGTTTTGTTTTGTTTTTAACGCTAGTGTTAAATGAATTTTGAAAGTTATTACTTAATATATTTTAAAGGCCAATATTTAAATGTGTGATGGCTAAAGCTTTCACTTCCCAAGCCATCTTCATCTGTGGAGCCGTAGCTCTTCATCCATTGACCTGAACAGAAAAGGAGAATCCCAATTTCATTTTCTGCATTTAAGAGAAAAAGAGGAAAGCGTCAAGCCCCTGAGCACGGGCGCAACATGCGTTAGAATATCTAGAAATTAGTATTATTTTCAAGATGAACTATTCAGAAGTGCTCGGAATAGCGGATCAGATAAAGGCTCAGTTCCGCGGGGACAGGCGGGGGCAGGACCAGGCCCTGTAGCGAGAGAGGCGATTTCGGGCAGGCCGAGAAGACCCCGCAGAGACTCCCCTGAAGTCCTTCCCCCGCCGGGCCCAGCAGGACCGCAGCCCCCAGCCCCAGGGAGCGGAGCGGGGACCCAGGAAGGGTCGGGCAGGGCCGGGTCGAGCCGGGCGAGGGAATCGAGCCGAGCAGGGCCGGGCTGGATGGGGGAGAAGTGAACGCAGCCGGCCGAGAGGCGGCCCCAGCCCGCGGGAGCAGCACCCTCGGGGATGCCTCGCTGTCCGCTCCCCGGGAGCCCTTTCATAGGCTGCGGTTCACGGAGTGGGACAAGAATTATTATCAGGTAGCGAAGATATCCTGAAAACTCCCAGGAAGGGAACCCTGGGCCGGTGCCCGTCGCCGCTGCTCGCCGAGTTCAGGCGGCTCGGGCAGCTGTTGGGTGACACCAACAGAGTGACAGAGGGGAAGGCTTTTGGGTTGGTTTGCATTATTTTCACTTGTAACCCCCGAGTAACTCTGTGATTAGCGTGTGCTGGTTGAAGGGTAGAACGTGTCCCTGCACCGCGGAGGTGGCGGAACCGGGGGGCTCGGGAGGATGGAGGAGAAGAGTCCAGGGCTCCCTGCAGGGGCTGCTCCCCGGGCAGCCGAGGCACCCTGCAGCCCCGGGGGTCCCTGCGCGCTGCCCGCCGCTGACCGCCGCTCTCTCCCGCAGCCGTGCTGAAGGCGGAGCCGGCCGCCGTGTTTAAGTTCCCGCTGGCTCCCCTGGGCTGCTCGGGGCTGGGCTCGGCGCTGCTGGCCGCCGGCTCGGGGCTGCAGGGCGGCTCCGCCTCGCCGCATCTCCCGCTGGAGCTGCACCTCCGCGGGAAGCTGGAGCCGGGCCCCCCGGAGCCGGGCAAGGCCAAGAAGGGCCGCCGCAGCCGCACCGTCTTCACCGAGCTGCAGCTCATGGGGCTGGAGAAGCGCTTCGAGAAGCAGAAATACCTCTCCACGCCCGACAGGTAGGCGACGGCCCAGCTCGGACCCGGGCCGCGGCGCATTCTGCCGGAGAAAGTCGGGAAGCCGCCGTCCCAGACGAAAGCTGCCGGCCTGACCTCCTCTCTCTCTCGCCCGCAGAATAGACCTGGCCGAATCGCTGGGGCTCAGCCAGCTCCAGGTGAAAACCTGGTACCAGAACAGGCGCATGAAATGGAAGAAAATAGTAAGTGCCCCTTCTTAATAGTCCTCCCTCTGGGCGCGCCGTGCCCGCGTTCGATGGGGTACTGAGCCCTGCCCCGCGGGTTCGTCCTTCTGCACACCGGCCCCGGGGTATTTAAGGATAACATTGAGGATAATTATAACAGTAATGGTGACGATGAGGGTAATAATAATAATAATAATAATAATAATAATAATAATAATATGCCCCTGGTCTTTAATACTGTGCCTGGGCATCTCCTGGGCTCCCCGTCCTGTCCGAGCTCTCCCGTTGTCCCGCTCGGCCCCGGGGCGGCGGGCGGTGGGCGCAGCCGAGAGAACCCGCACCGGCGGCTTCACCCCGGGGCACTGCAGAGAGAGGGGCCGCTGGGCTTTACCGGGGTGTCCCCTTCCTCCGCCCCCTCCCCGCCTCGCAGGTGTTGCAGGGGGGCGGCCTGGAGTCCCCCACCAAGCCCAAGGGCCGCCCGAAGAAGAACTCGATCCCCAGCAGCGAGCAGCTCTCGGAGCAGGAGCGCGCCCGGGACGCCGAGAAGCCGCCCGAGAGCCTGGGCTCGCCGGCCGAGGTCAGCCAGGAGGAGTGAGGGGCCCCGGCCCTGCCCGCACGGCCCCGCCGGGCCGGCCCCAGGGGACGGAGGGGATGGAGGGCAGCTCGAACAGTGGCCTGGGGACATTGGGACGCTCGGAACTCCAGCCGGTGCCCTCGGGCCGGGAGCGCGGCCACAGCCGCTGGGCTGTGCGGCGGCCCCGGGGGCCAGGAGGACACTGGATCCCACCTTCCACATCTACTCGCTGTCTAAAACCCTGTGGTGCCCCTAGTTATTCGAAAACTGCATTTTATGATCAGTTTTATTATTGCGAAGATATTTACTTTATTTCAATAAAATATTTTATGGACTATTGCTCTGAGTAACGTAATGCTTTGGGGTTGATTTTTTTTTTTTTTAAAGTTGGGGTTTTTTCCCCCAAGGAGGCAAGTTAGAGATTCAAAACCAAGCTCCAGGCAGCTCTACAGAGAAAGTGCAAAGCGCAGCCGTACCGGGAAGATTCTCCCATCGTTTTCCGCGACGGTTCGTCTGGGGGGAGAGGCCAGTCCCTCGGTCTTCCCTTGGTCAAATTCGGATGTTTTCGGATTTTAAAGATAGGTTAGTTGCTGCTAAAAGGTTAATTAACTTCTGCTCTGACCATCCTGAGTGGTATTTTTAAAAAATGCTCTTCATGAGCTGATGCGATGTAGCACGAAATCCTGGCGCTTTATTGTTCCGGTAGAATTTTTAAATTTTATTAAAAAAATCTTTTATTTTATTTTAGAATTTTCTTTTATGTTAAAATTTTCTTTTATTTTATTTTAAAATTTTGTTTTATTGTGTTTTTTTTTTTCTTTATTTAATTTTTTCGTTTGTTTTCCCCTAGTCTTTTCTCCACGTTTTCCGTTGAGATGTTAAATTACAGAGCATCCACCGAGACATGCAATTACTTCTATTTTGCTAAGAGAAAAAAATAAAAAGCAGCGGCGCAGGGAAGGACAAGAGGCGGAGAGCGAGGGCCGGGGAGCGGCGGGACAGCCTCCCAATTAGCGGGGGGATTAGCGCCCGCGGCTCGGGGCTGGTCGGT
This sequence comes from Sinosuthora webbiana, assembly GCA_013397395.1. Lineage (NCBI taxonomy): Eukaryota > Metazoa > Chordata > Aves > Passeriformes > Sylviidae > Sinosuthora > Sinosuthora webbiana. The sequence goes on from VXBN01004608.1 coordinate 38,929, forward strand.
GGCTCCGTGCCCGGGCGGCGGTGCCGGACCCCGTGTCCCGGGGCAGCGGCTCCGGGAGCTCCAGCCCGTGCTCCGGCGGGAGCGGAGCGCCGAGAAAACAGAGCTTTAACCCCGATCAGCCCCGGACCGCCGCCCGCCGAGCCCTCGGGGTGAATCCGCGCTGAGCTCACCCCGGCCCTTCCCAGTTTTCCTGGTCTCCCAGCACGGCCCGGCTCGGGAGCAGCCCCGCATCCAGCCCGGGTTAAATCAGCCCCCGGAGTGAGCGCTGCAGGACACGGCCGGTGCTGGGGACACAGGGAACGACCTCGTGTTCTTACACTGAGATGAATTAGACATTTACCCAAAGAGCTGGTTGGAAATTATTGTTTAGCAGAGGATGAGGATGGATGCCGGGAAGAGGGAAGGCGGCGGGGCCGGCAGAGCCGGGCGTCTGCGGGACCCTTCGGCGCGGGCAGGACGCGCCGGGCGTGTGGCTTTGTCACCTCCTTGTCACCTCGGGCTGTTGTTTCTGGTGCTTTCAGTGCGCGTGAGAACAGCGCCCGGGTTTAATTAAAAGGGAGATTCGCTGGTGCATTAACCCGAATTAGCAGGACGACAGGCTGTGTCCGTCCCCGGTGTCACACTGAGGGCTGGAATAGCCGGGCTTCTCTCGGCGCTGGCGCCTTCGCCAGGGAATGTTAATACTTTCTTTCCACAGCTGAGTACGTGACGGAGAAGTGATTATATTTTCTCAGATCATAAGGTGATTTTTTTTTTCCGGCGCGCGAAGCATTAAATAGAAAAAGTGGTTTTTTTGGTGGGTTTTTTTTTTGTTGTTGTTTTGTTTTGTTTGTTTTGTTTTGTTTTGTTTTGCATTTTTCCCTCGTAGACAGCCGGGAGAGGGTTTGGGACCCTCTGGTTAAGCTGCGTTTCTGCCGAGTCGGGGGTGGCCGTGTCCCTCTGTCCGGCAGCCCCGGGGGTCCCGCGGCTCCCCCGCGCAGACACACAGCTCCGTTCTGTCCTGGTGCCGCGGCGGGGACATCTCCCGGGGGGCTCGGGAGAACCTGCTCCCTCCCTGGCAGATTCCCAGAGCCCCGTGCCCCTGCCTGGGGCCTCCCTCCGGCCGGACAGACCGGGGGACAGACCCGGGGACAGCGGAACGAGAGCACGGTGTGGGTGCGCTGCCGATGGACACACACGCAGCACCTCCGCCTGCCCAGCAGCGCCTTGGCCACGACTTTAGTGGCCAATTTCTGCCCCGGGAGGAGCCGGTTACAGCCCCGAGAGGGTGTGAGCCCAGCTGGGGAGCCCCCCCGCCCCCTCGGCGATGCTACCGAAACCCAGGGTCCCCTCAGGCACGGCAGAAGCCTGTTAGAATTACCGGGAAATACACCTGACTAATGGGATTTCTTTATTAGCTGGTTTGTGTTCTCTTGTAATATGTGTGTATATATATATACACTCACGCACGTATATTTAGATTATTTTCACCGATTTAATGTATTGCTTTCTGTTAAAATTCAGTTTCCCACAGCTTTTCCAGGTCGGCTGCCTGCTGGGCTGGCCGGAGTGGCAGCAGCCGGGAGCCAGGAGCTGAAGGGTCCCCGTGAGGTGCCCTCGGATGGGTGGGGGTCCCTGCCCACGGCAGGCGTGGAACGAGACGGTCTCTAATCAAAGCCCAAACTCTTCTGAGATTCTCTGATTCTGTCTGAAAAGCGAGGGTCAATGCCACCAGCCGTCAGTGACAGCCCTTCCAAATGTGGTTGGTAATATCCCAGTGCATTCCATAGCAGGGCTGGGGGCTCCCCTGGACCAGCATCGATAGACCTGGCTGGCCGAGCGGTGACACAGGGACATCCCAGCACGCTTCACCCGCACACAGGTTTAGTGCTGATGGATAATTTTGGACGGTGCAGCACAGTCGTTTCTCTTTGTAATGACTCTTTAGAGCTGTGATGAGCCGGCGCGGTGCTGCCGGGCTGCCATGGGTGATACCTGCGGGAAATGACCCATCCCTGGTCAGAAAAGGGCATCGTCCGACAGGTACCCACACCATGACACCATGAAGAGCAGAGCTGGGTCAGCCCAGGCCCTCGGAGATGTCCAGCAGCAGCCCTGGGGAGCAGCTGGATGAGTCTGCTCAGTGCTGTAGCTCCTCCTCAGAGCCCCGTCCTGCCTGTGGCAATGATCTCACTCTGCAGCACCCCAAAGCTGCTGGGAAAGCTGCTCCCCCACCCCGGGGGTGGTTTGCCAGTGCTGTGTCACTCTGGGGCCGGTAAAGGACATTTGTAGCCAATACAGCTGATGGTTATTCTCTGTCTCAGTGTAAATAAGCTGTATTGCCACGCACATTCATTCTGGCAGAAATGCATCCACACTGGGGAATCCACATTTTAATTACACCTGTAGAGGTAAAACAGCACGTGTTTTCTCTGCAAACAAAGTAGAAGGGTGTAGATTGAAGGCTGGAAAAGTGGGTCCTTCCATGCTGGAATGCCACTCGGGTCACAGGTAATCAGCAAACATTTCGATGGTTTTCTTAACAAAAATCCATTTAAGGTGAGTTTCCAATTCAAACATCCTAAATTCCCTTTTTATGAAGCATCTCAAAGAAACCTGAGAAAAGTTCTGCTTTTTCAATGTCAATTTAAATATAGCTCCGCGGGGCCAGGGGATTTGAAGATGAATGCCATGGGTGTTTATTGAGAGGCACTGCTTGCTGTGCCAGGAGCAGACAGACACCAGGACAGGGCTGTGAAGGGCTGTGAGGGGCTGTGTGGGGCCGTGTGGGGCCGTGTGGGGTAGTGAGGGGCTGTGAGGGGCTGTGTGGGGCTGCCCCTCTCTGCCCCACACCTGCAGGCAAGGGGAGCTCTGCTCTGCCCTTCTGGAAGAAAACCCTGATCCTACAGCAATGCTTTCTTGGGCCCTTCTCACAAAAAAAAAAAAACCCAAAAGCACGGAGTTGATGCTCGCTTTTCCCCTCCAGAGGGTGGGAAGTGCCGAGGGGGTGGAGTGGGGATGTGGATGGGGGAGTTCAGTGGGATGGGGAGGGTTTGATGGGGAATGGAGGGGGATGTGGGAGGATTCCAGAGGAAATCGGGAGGTGATGAAATGTGGGGGGCTGTGAGGTGTGNCGGAGGGGGGATATTGAGGGATGTGGGGGGATGCAGAGGTGTGTGTGGAGGATGTGGGGCTGGGGGTGAGGAGTCTGCAGGGTGATGGAAGGGTGGGTAGGGAGATTTGGGGGCTGGAGGGGTTGTGGGGAACACGGAGCAGGATGTAGGAGGATGCAAGAACGGGGGTTAGGCTGGGGGGTGGATGAGGGAACATCCAAGGATTTTGAGGTTGTAAGGGAGGGGGTGCAGAGAAATTTTGTGGGGAATGGAGAGGAGGGAGGGGGATGCTGGAGCCTGCACCCCCCATGTACTGATAAAAGACATCACCCAGCACCATGTGTGAGTGCTGAGCTGAGGCTGGGGTGGATCGGGCCTTTTGGATATGGGGAGAAAAAGTTAACATTTATCTGGGACTTTTCCTCACCATTTTGGTCCAAAAGGAACCGGGTGCAGGGGTTGATATGACCTACTGAGTCCAGGCAAATTCTCTAAAGTTCATTAGCTAACATGTGATGTCCTGTTATTAGATGTTTGTCTTAAGCCTAATGTTGTGTTGAGGTCATTACACACACATTGAATTTGGTTGTTTCAGCTGAGTTGTAGGGCAGATAAAATCTAAATGACAAACTCCCGATTCCCTGAAATTTGGCCCAGCAATGTGTAAATAAAGCTCAGGGCAAGTTTGCATTTTCCAGGCTAACACAGCTCTCTCTGCTGTTGTGTCTGCTTGGCTGAGCTTTGCCATGAGACCTGTAGGAAAAGGGCCAGAAGGGAAGCTTGGGGACAGGGCTGGTTACCTTTAATGGGGCTGCTGGTGACCACTGGGTCAGCAGGCAGCAGTTTTATGGCAGACTTCAAAAACAAATCCCCTTACCCACACAGCTCAGTGTGCACGGAAAAGTCCCATCGTGTATGGACTGATCTGTTTACAAACAGAGTCCATTAAAACATGATTATGTACAGCATGGGCCCTTCCTCTGCAGGATCCCCAAATCCATTGTTTATTCTGCACCTATATTAACAAACCACAAAACCAGAGCGTGGTGTTTTCAGAACGTGTTTCCTTTTAGGATGGGAATGTGGGAACTTCCTGAAATTGAAATGGGACACAAGGCCGATGAGTAAGGGACAGATTTGTGCCTGAGTTTGAGCATTGGCTGGAATGAGAAAATTCCACTTTCTCGAAATGGTTTTCCCCTCAGAGAGCACTGGGCAGAGCACGCTCACTCTCTGAAAAGACACTGCAGTCAGGGGGTTTTATTTAAATATAAATTATTTAAATATTATTATGAAAAGGAAGAACACCACTGGAGGAAACCCTTGGGTTACAGCTCAAGTACAGATGTGCTCACAGCACCATGGCCCTGCTCATTCACACTGCACAGTTACTCGGGCATGGCCTGCAGTGAAAATGAGGCAAACCCCGTGAATTTATGGCAATTGCTCCCAGGCTGATGCTCTGTGACTGCCCAGCTGGGAGCTGCCTGTGCAGGATCCCCGGGCTCAGCATCCTGCCAGGAGCCAGCAGATAAAGGGTAAACAGAGCCCAGGGCAGGACAGGCAGATGTGCAGGGAAAACTGCGTGTGCTGGGAGCTCTGACGTCAGGCTGGAGACACAGGATTGCAATAACTGGGAGAGGAGAGGCTCAGACACCACGCTGGGCCATTTTACAGAAATTACAGCCATTTTACCTGGATTAGATTAATTTATTATGAATGATCTTCTCCAGCTCTGAAGCTTTCACTTTGTGAAGAACGACTCAGAGAAGAGTTCTGGGTAAAAATCTGCATATGGCAGGAGATGTCAGCAAAGCACAAGTCTGACACTGGCTGGCATGGAAGGTGCTCCCAAAATGGACCTTTTTTCACCACAGTGAGCTCTCCGAGGGAGAAGCTGCCAGTTCATTTTGAGCTAACAGGCTTTTCCTTCTCTGCTGCTTGACAAGGTCTTGGAGAGATCCCACACTGCTCTTGCTGCTGGAAACACTTTCTAAGGTAGTTAGTAAAGATTGAACGCAAGGAATATCAATTCCAAACATTTTCAAATTATATTCTCTCTTAATTATAATTTGCTGAAATATGGAAGTGAATAACACCTTGCCTGAGTCAAAATAAACTTTAAGACACGTTTAAAGAAATAAATTATCTCTGTGTCTTGTCCTCCTCTTTTTTGTGAAAGTGAGAGCTGAATATGGAAATGAATATTCCCATTTATTAAACAGAAATTCTCACAGGGCCTGTTCAGACTGCGCAGAATGCTGGATGTCTGTGCCAGTCCTCGCAGATGCTCAGAGCCTCCTCTCATTCCAGCTCTTTGAGGCTTCGTGCTGCCACAGGTAAGGTTTAAAGGGTCCCACAGGACTGGGGTTTTTTTTGAATTCTGTGGTGTGCTGTGAACTTTCCACGTTAATGAGTGTGTAAATATTTCAGATTTCTTACTGTTAATTTTAGAAGTCACAGAGTGCTGCTTGTTTCCTGGCGTGTCTCACTAGGCAAGTGTTGGTGTACAGACCACGGTGTAAAACAGAACAGAGCAAGCTGAGCTCAGTGGTTATTTGAAATGAAAATTCCTTATTCACCAGTATTTGTACCAGCAAAGTACAAGTGTGCAAATATTTGCAGAAGGCGCCTGCGAGGCAGCTGTAAGCATGGCTGAATTTGCTTCTGAATTTCAGTGAACATTTGCAGATTTCTGGCTGAGCCGTGGTGCTTGTGATGCTGCAGGGGGGCAGGTCTGTGGGTGCCAGGGCTTTACAATTCCCTGTGTGCAAACTGCAGCTGAGCCCGCTGGATCGAGCTCTTACTCAAAGGGGAAAATACAGCCGGGTTTGACAAGACTCCTGAACCAAAGCCCTTCGAGAAAGCACAGGGAGCATCAGAAGCTTTGGACAAACACACACCTTAGAGCTCTGCAGCTTTCACTGGCTCCTGGGGGCAGAGCAAGCCTTGCGGGTTTAACCTCTTCGTGCCCAGGAGCAGCGTGCACAGGCTGCAGGAGGAGCCTGCTGCTCAGGGCTCAGGGAGGAGTCCTGCAAGCCCAGAGCTCTTCCCGAGGCCCCAGAGAGCTCCTTCGCTGGGGGGAAGGTAAGGAATTGGCAATGGTCTTCAGAAACCATTTATCAGAAACCATTTATCAGAAATAATTCATCAGAAATCATTCTAGCTGAAGTTTGTGTTTTCAGCATGCAGATGGGCTCAGTGTGATCAGGGCTCGGGAAGGAGTGCTCGGATCCAAAGGGATGGAGCTTACTAAGGTTTGGAAAGCTTGGCAAGGATGTTGGGCACCGTGCTCCAGAGGCTGCCATGGCAGCTGGCAGCTGCCTTCATACACTGAATTTCCCGTTAGTTTTGCTCCTCTTGCTGCACCAGGAAATATCTGGGTGGCAACACTTGCACAGATTTCTGTGATGATCTCTTGCCTGGCTCCCCAATGCTGTTGCCATCCTTATTTCTTTTATGAAGGGATTTATAGAAACAACTGACATCCTGACAGACCTTTCTATGACCATATTGAGACGTGACTTGTTGGATGTGGAAAAAAAACCAGCAAGAAAAGGTATTTCCTTGTATCTAAATTTTTTGATTCTCTACAGTCCCTCTCAGTGTCTTCTCCTAGATGAGACAAACTCCAGAGGAGATGTTATCCCTGCATGAATTTGGAAGAGTTGTGTTTGGGCTGGATAAGAAAATACTGCCTTTATAACCAGGGAGCCCAGAAGTGGCAGCACCCAAAACTGGGTCAAAGACTGTGGTGTGCATTTGGGTTTTCTGCCCTATTAACATTAAAAGCCCCACCGTGTTTTCTTAGGCTTGGATAGACGGACTCTACAAAAATCCTCTTCTTTGACCTTACATTTACAGATCTCACAATTTCCAGGTGTGTTTTTCCTGATGATATTTTTGCTGTTGGCATTCATGGTCAGTGTGTCCTTCGTGTCCACAATTTCTCCCCAGGACACATTCTGTTCCTGCATTCAGTGCAGGTGAAAGCTCCAAGGCCAAGCACAATTTCCAGGCTCAGAGATTTCTTAAATAGACCTGCTGTACCTGGGAGATGCAATTTCTCCTCCCAGGAATGAACTGTACTTTAATCCTGAATCCTTCTGTGGTTTTAGAAAGAGACAAGAGGGTTGGAGATAATGGTTGCTCTAGAGAACACAGGTTTCATCCTGTTCTTTTCTAATCATAAGGGGTTTTCCCCGCACTGCCCAAGTTGTTGAGCTGGGCCTGGCACAAATTTGTTAATTCTATTTGGATCCCTCTTGTTTCTGTTTCAGTGCAACCCTTAAGATTTGACCTGAGATGAGGAACCACTTCAACAGCCAGAGGATGAATAATGAGATAACTCCAGAGATTTTGCAGTCTGGGTTGCACTCCCCTCTCTTCAATCCCGTACTTTCCATCACCGGTGGCTCGAGGATTTCCCCAGGCACAGCTGGACATGTGTATCAGGCTCTAGCAGGCAATTCTTGTACTTGTTTGTCATTTGCAGCCACGTTGTCCCTGTCAGGTGCCAGATTGTCTGGGAACAAGTTCTGTGTCTGTGCAATTCACCAAGAGCTACCTCCCGCTGTTTGCTTTGCTAATTACCACCTGCTAATTTCACTTGTTGCACTTAGCCCAAGTGTTGCCAAAAGGATAACAGCCTCTTTTCCTTTCCCCCCACGTAAATCTTTGTTTTATGGAGCTCTGCCATCATTCCCTCGATGTTTCCCTGCCTGAAGGTGATACCCGCTGGGCTGTGCTGAGGTTCATTCCACTCTTTGGTCTAAAACGTGGTGGGTTTATTTTCTGACTGCAGAGCATCAGTGACTTCCCTGGCCATGGCAGGGGGCTGGAACGAGATGATTTTTGTGTCCCTCCCACCCCAAGGCATTCAGTGATTCTGTGATTATTTGTAGGCCCCTGCAGTGCTTTTAGAACCAGAGCCTGGCACGTTCCTTTCTGCCTGGTGTTCATCCATTTCTTTCATCATGAGCTCTCTCAGAGTCCTGGATGCACATCCACAGTACCTAAATTCCCGGTATCAGGGTTTTTGGGGAGAATCCCAGTCCTTGTGCCAGCCCGTGCCATCAGGTTCCCTTCTCCTGGTTTGCTCAGAGCACTCTGGGGCTTTCTGATGACTCAGGAATTCCACCTTGATTCCCATGGAAGAGGCCTGAATGTTTTATTCCACGAGGCTCTGGAAGCGGCAGCGGAGCTGGGCTGTACAGAGGGAAAGGTGGAAACCTCCATGGACATTGTGGTTGTGACCCTGTTCGTTTATAAGGCTGGGTTTTATTTATTTTAATTAACTGTACATGTCAAGAGTTGGCATTCATAGATGTCAGGGCTCAATATTGAAGTGTTTGTGGAATCTTTAAAAATCTGGACTGAAGATGGAAGAATGAGCATTTTTCCTGGATGGCTGATGTTTTATCCTATCCCTGAGGATTCTCTGTGATTTCAGAGATGTTCTCTAAAGTCAAATGGCACCAAACCCCCATGGAAACCAACCAAAAGGGAGAAAATATGGAAAAAAGTTTCTTGTGTAGGTAAACACCAGGAATGTTCCCTCAAAATCTTTGAAAAATGTTGGGAGGTTGTGATTTGATTTTAATTTTAATTTTTTTTTTAAATTTGTTTTTTTATTTGTTTTTTTTAAACCTAGGTAATATGATGTGCTAAAAGACTGCTGGGGAAGATGGGAAATTTTAGCCCATTGGAGTTTTTTCATGCTGAATGCTTAGTTCAGCACTGGTTTTGGGGGGTCTGGCAGTACCCTGTGCCCTCCACATTCTGACTGCTCTCAGGTGATACGTTCAGGTTGGTTTTTCTCAGAGGATGTAACTGAGGATCTGAGTTTGAGGAAGAAGACTTTTCCTTTTTCATTAGAAGAGTGCTGGCCAACAAGGCTGAGGCTGCTGGACAGCAGAGCAGTGGCAGGGGCTGTGTTTGTGAGCTGGGCTGCTGCACTGGGGGTGTTTGAAAACCCAAGCATTTCACAGCAGTACAGTTCCACTCCAGATACCCCACGTGCCTGGGAGAAGGCTCCAAGAGCACGGTGTTCCATGGAAGTTTTGGTGGTCTGGAGCACTGACAGCCTTCATTCATTTGCAAGTGTCTGGCCTTGTCTAGAAAAACAATCCTGTGGTGTCTAAATTGGTGAGCTCGGCTCAAATCGTGGATGTGAGTGTGGTTGGGAGGTTAAAGGAAGGAGAAGGAGCCAGTAAAGGTGGCAGTACTCTATTTATTTTTATTTAATAGCCTCCATAAGTTTCAAATCTGCTGCAAACACGAATCAGGTTGAAATTTTGCAGTGCAGGGACACCCCAAAGTGGAGCTGGATATTAGTGTATAAGAAAAGAAGGAAGGAGAGAGGGAGGGGGAAAAAAACAAAAGAAAAAGGCTCCCCAAGAGTTTAAAGTGGGATTCTGGTTTGTGTTGGATCCTTGTCCTGTGAGCTTAGAGCACTCTGGTAACCTGAAGGATCAAAAGTGTCCTCAAGCCCTTAAATAGATGACGCGGAAATACTTGAAATGTGTTTCATTTTATGGTGAGTTTAATGTTTCTAATCTCGGTGCAATTTACAATTACAATAAATATCACGAAAAATTAATGTGGCCACTTCAAATACAAAGGAACGACCAAGTGTAATCTGAGAAAATTTTATCAACATGCAATTTCCTTAACAAAAACATCAATGTATCATTTCAGAATGCCAAGAAATATTTATCTTTTGGAACAGCAAAATCATTTGCAGAACGTTTTAACTGCTAAATAAATATTTTACTGGCAACTTCTGAGGCATCATAAATGCAGTCAGTATAAACAAAGCAATGTGGAAAGCAGCTCCAGCCTCAGCTCAGATGGAGCTGGGCTGGTTCATGGCAACACAGGACTCTGGGATGCATTTGGCTGAGCCTCTGTGCTTGGAAAGATCTGATTTCTTCCTGTTCTTATAAGCAAGTTTGCTTGGTTTATTTGGAAGTTCTGGCAGCAGGAGCCACAGCGAGCTCTTAGGAGTGGTGATGCAAGCAGTTAGCATTTAACTGAAACTGGCTTTTAATAGTTAAATCTGATTTTTAATTGAATCCAGCTCCTATGAAAGCTGCGGGATTTGCAGCCTTGGAGGGACGATTTGTCTGTGAGGCTGCAGAACAAGAACATCAAGGCTGTGGGGGCTGCAGCCTCCTCAGGGGGCCAGAGCAAGTGCTGCAGCGCCTGGTTCTGCTGTCCCTGTCACCTGCTCTGTCCCCCCCGCCCAGCTGCAGTGGCACTCGGAGGGTGGCTCCGGAAAGCTGCACGGAAAGTTCTCTGCAGACAGAGCAGAGACTTGTTCCATGGGGCAGGTGAAGAAAAAGTCATTTCTTACCTGGGCTCTCCCTGTTATTCCCAAGGACAACATCGAGTCTAAGACTTCCTAAGTCTAAGCTTTCCTTTCTGTGTGTGCCGCGCTCAGCACCTGCCCCCTCTCCAGTGGTGTTTCCACCTGGCTCGGGTGGCAATTGTCTGTTTTCCATAGAGCTGCTCACTGGGATTTCTGTGCCACTGTTGGTGCCCAATACGGAACGGTGCCCTGCTTTGTGGAATGTTTATTGAGGTGTTATCTGTCTATAAGGCTTTGCATTTCAGCCGTGGTTTGATGATCCCCCTGGTGACCCGTGTGTGCTGACTCATGTTTGATGTGGCTGGGAGAGACCGTTCCAGCCATGCCCTGGCTGAGGAAAACCTGGGGACTCTGGAGGCCGTGACGGTGACTCCCTGAATTTTGGGATGGCCCGGAACTGGTGATGCAGCAGCTGTTACCCCACGGATGGTGGGGTGGGCTGTGTGAGAATTCCCCTGGGAATCAGCGCGGCATCTCTCCCAGGCCAGCAGGGAGAACTCCTGGGGGGGCTGGAGCAGCAGGAGCAGGGCCGGGCGGGTTCCCTGTCACTGCTGCTGCTGCAGCTTCTCTCCAGGAGCGGGATTTGTGCTGCTCAGCTCCTCTCCCTGCAGGAGCAGGAGTTACTGCACACACGGACGGGGACATTACCGTAACCCCAGGGGGCACCGCCCCGCTCGTCATGCAGGTGTTAATTGTCTTGTTAATTAAGGAGCATACCTTGGGCCCTGATGTGCCGGCAGGGCCAAGAGAGAATACTGATTCCCTTTGTGCAATAGGGCTGGTTTTGTTTCAGGGCTCCACAAGTGGGATTTCCCGCTCCATCCGTAATGCTGCGGGTGGGTTCCCGCAGTGAGACCCTGCTGTGCTGCCAAGGGGGTGAATGCAAAGGGAAATCACATTCCAGCACACTCGGTCTATGGAGGGAGCAGTTTCCCTGGCATGGCTGAGATCATCATCAGAATGCTGTATCACGCAGGGAAAGACGAGCACACACCTATTCACCGTGCATCTTTCAGATGGGACTGGGAAACACATCCCTGTGGGCTCATACTTGTGTGAAAAACTGAGGCAAGAGAGTTTATTTAGCCCCAGATCCATTTAAATGGTGTATAATGCTAGGGTTCTTTGGTAGTAACTGCAACTTAATCCTTGTTTAAAAGGATTTTTTTGATTAATTGAACACACAGGAAGAAGCCAACAATACCGCTCCTCACAAAAGAAACAGCTATTTTTAGGCATTTGTTAAATTTCAGGTTTCTTTGTTCCTGTTAAATCCCAGCCTTTGCTTTGGCAGAAATCCCATTTTGAAGCTCCCTCTCACGTTTGGGGAAGCCGGCAGGGCTCAGGGTGTGCACGTGCTCCAGGGCTTGGAGGAAGGAGTCTCAGGAATGGTTTAGGAATGGTTTTTACAGAATTGGGGCTGTCAGCGGAGCTGATTGAGCCTTTTGCCTTTACAGGATTTAAGATGACATTTAGAGCTAGATTGGCTTTATTAAATATCACTTGGGTAAGACGTGTGGCTTAGGCTGAATGAGAAGTGCCATAACAGGAGATTCTGGTAATTGTAGTGAACTGGATGCTTTTCTTATTGTCCCAGATAATGTGAGAGTTAATGTTCATTGTAAGTACTGCGAAAGAGATTTTCCTTTCCTTTAAGAAATGGTCTTTGCATGTCTTAAGAGCTCGAGTTTCAGCTGTTCTTTTCATTTGGTACTATTTTCATTCAGTAGGACCCCAAATACAGAAAATGGGATTTACATGTGCACACAGGTTGGTGGATGTGCTCTGATCCCCACCTGGACATCTGACTGCAGCTTGGGGCAACAATACTCAGACCTCAGACATATTTTTCCCTCGAAACAAACTATCTGCAAAGTTGGAGAGAATAGTGAATATTTGCACCATTTGGAAATGATGATCTGTCTCCTACCTAAATCTGGGAATTTCAATAGGATTTTGGGTGCCTAAATATCTGGATCTTCTGATTTTGGCAGGTAAATTCTTTTGGCCTTTGTGTTTTCAAGCCTTCCATAATGCAAAGGTTGTTACCTGTTCACTGAGGTCACTTTAGGAATTATAATATGAAAAGTGTGGTAAATCATATATGCAAATCTTTCTGTAGTTGTATGGGGTGATAGGGGAAAATAATGCCTTAAATTTGCTTTTACAAGACGTCCATTGTCACTCTGGTGATTTATTTCATTTTTGACTTTCAGCACCTTGACACTTTCAAATAAAGCCACAGTTTATCTGTGCCAAGAGAGAGAATTCTTTTGTGTTCAAGTTCATGAATTCTTCTCTTCTGAAATCTACCTAATAAAGGCAGGAATACATAATTGTGGGAATGTTGAGAGGTTTTCTCTGATTAACAAGCGTAAAATGTTCTGGGATCCAGAGGTAGGGAGCACTTTAGATGTTTGCAGTGGGTTTTAAAGCTGTGCTTGGTATTGGTGCTGGAGGTGGTGTCAAAAGAGAGGCTGCCCTGGGTGCTTCTGAAATTCTTGTTGTAAACAGCCTAGAAGTTACACTTAAATACACCATGGAAATCTGACATAGTTCCCCCCTCAGTAGTTTGCATAGAGTAGGATTGGTTCATGGTAATTTGGCTGTACAAATAATCTGGGTTTATCACAGAAATTATGTTACCTGCACCTGTATCCTGTTGCTAAAGAGTTCTGAAGCAGGAGTCAGTTCCTGGGTCAGTTTGTGAAGTAATCATTTAAATTGTCTTTTCTCTCTTGACAGGTGGTTAAAGCACAGCCTTTTCTGGCTGGTAGATCCCAACCCTTTCACTTTAAACGTTGTATTTATCAGCTCTTTATTAAATATACAAAACAAGACCACACTGGCCAAAATCTGTCACAGCACATTTTGTTGTCACAGTGCATTTTGCTGTGTGCTGAGGAATGAGAGTCCAAGCCACAAAGTCAGCTCGTTTCAGCCTCAATGGCTTCTTGAAAAGCTTGCAGCTTAAAATAATACATTATTAAGGTATTCAGACTTGTCAAAATTAATAATTAATATGGCTTTATGTTCCCCACACATGCACAGAGCCTTTCATTCCCTTCCCTTGTCTGTATTCCAGCCAAGCAGCCCCAAGCTGTGGCCCTCTCCCGGGGCAGGAGGGGGCCTGGGAGGCAGCTCATCACTGCTGCCTCCTGCACCAGGTAAATGATCCTTGGATCTATTAGAAATTACATTAAAATGCAAATTATGAGAGGGAGAGATGTACAAAATCCTGTCAGTGTTTACTGTGTATGGTATTTGTGACTGTGCCTGCCCTGGTGCAGCCTCAAGTGCTGGGAGCAGCTTTGGACACCTCAGTGCCAGAAGCCCTTGGAGAACATCCAAGGGGGGACACAGGGTGCGGGAGGGTGTGGAGGGGCTGTACAAGGAGCGGCTGAGGACACTCGGTTTGCTCAGCTGGACAAGGGCAGACTGAGGGCAGAGCTCCCCGGGGGCCGCAGCTCCTCCTGAGGGGCAGCTCCCATCTCTGCTCCGGGACAGGGACAGCACCCAGGGAACGGCTGCAGCTGGGCCAGGGGAGGCTGAGGGTGGACAGCAGGGAAAGGTTCTTCCCCCAGAGGGTGCTGGGCACTGAACAGACTCCCCAGGGTTTGGTCATGTCCCCGGGGCTGCCAGAGCTCCAGGAGCGTTTGGACAGCGCTGCCAGGGATGCCCGGGGTGGGATTGTTGGTCTGGGCAGGGACAGGAGCTGGGCTTGAGGATCCTTGAGGGTCCCTTCCAACTCAGGCCACTCCATTGTTCTATGATTCTACGATGTGTTTTTACAGTCAGCTGAATTATACTCAAATGAGTTTCCTGGAAAACCAGGGTGCTGGGAACTGCTGCCTCAGTGCTGGGTTTTTTTAACCTTTAATCCTTACTCTATGCAAATCCTCCTTGTTAGTTTACCTGGGGATTAAAGGATTTACATTATGGGTACACTTAAACTTACTTTCCAATGCCTGACTTGCCATGGGAACTTTGCATTCAGCTACAGCTCCTGGAAAGTTCCTGCACTTCTGCATTGGTAGAACCACAGCAAATGTGGCCTCTCTACTGCCACCTCCCTTTAGATAACCCGTCACTTGTAATTTCATAATAAATTACTTCTTCTTAAGAGAATCGCTAGTCAAAAATTAAGGAGAAAAAGGGAAGCATGTGGTTTTTAACTAGTACAGGTCTCAATTTCTTTGTCCTCCTTTTGTGAATCCTTGGCAGGGGTGCCTGAATCGGAATTGATAATTTTGGAGACAGCTGATGTCCACTACTAAGGAATCAAACTGGTTCCAAATAATGAAACCATGCTTCACTAGGAGCTGCTGGAGAACCACTGCTTCCCCCTCTGCTGGCAGTGGTGTCAGATTTGGGAACATTAAATGTGTGTGTTCTGTAGGGCCTAAAACGTCCCTGTTTCCAGAAAGGGAAAGGTTAACTGTGGGCTGAGGAGGGCTGGCTGGGAGAAGCCAAGAAAACCATTCCCAGTCCAGAAAACTGTCCAGCAGTTTGTGCTAAGGAAACACATTTGCTTTTTCTCTCACCTTATAATGGATGCTGGTATTAAGGTGACTGCATTGCAAACCCAGTCCAGAGAATTTGGGCAGGGATCATGCTAACTCTAACAAACAGTGCTTGGGGCCCAGAGTGATGCAAAACATTTTTAAAGAGATTTTTTTGGCTAAGTTCCTGCAATCTGCAGAGTATAGAACACAAGCATTTGGGTTGCAATCTAAGAAGCATGAATTTACCATAGAGATTGTATTTCCTAGATGTTGGAATACTCTTGCTGGAAAATGCAGCCTTCAGTCAGCCTGCTTTAGGATTTTAAGTTTAGACAATACAAGCTTTGAAAGTCTCTAGATGTGTGTCAGAAAATACAGAAATTGTGGTTGTGGTTGTGGCTGAGCACGAAGCAGAATGATGGGCAGTTTAGGCCGTGTAAATTTCTGGCTGGAACGATTTACATTGGGAATAAACAGTTGAATGGATAGCTGGGAGGATTAAAGGATGCTCAATCCATCACAGGAAACGTGTCCTTCTGGCTGGTGGATGGTGCCATTATCTCACTGGAAATGAACATTCTTTCAGGGATGTGTTTGCTGTGTCTATTGCCTTAATTCTGTCACTGATACCCCGGCCCTGCTCAGCTCGGGGGGCAAAGCTTCCCTGGACTTCGGTGAGTCAGAGATTTCTGATATCTCCTGCTGGGTGAAACCCCGGGGAGCTCAGCTGCCTGCAGGCATTTCCCTCTGAAAGCAGCCCTGGCACACTGAGGCTCTGCAGTGCCATGCTCCTCCTGCTGCTCTCTCTGCACTCTCCATTCCCTTTGTGCTGAGTGAACATTTTTTTTTTTCCTAGATAAGAAAAAAAATCATAGACTGATATTTTTAATACAGTTAGAAGAAAATACACTCAATATTTAATTTTAAAATTTTCAACATTTTAATACAGATCGAAAGTTTGACTCTCTGCTCTGCAGAGTGTGTCTTTCATAAACATGCCCCACTGGTCTGTGGCTCCTGTAGAAAGGCACAGCCAGCCTGGCAAGGTGCAGGATTATCCCTGTGCTAAATGTTTGAAAATGAGAAAATAAACCCAGTTTGAGAGGGAGAGGGTCCACATTACAGCGTCTATGGGCAAAGGAGGGAAGCATTAACTCAGATTAGAAAAATGCCCCGAGTTAATTAGGTGAAGAGATAATATTTAGAATGGCCTTCTCACATGAAATGTGGAAAGTGGATAATAACGTGCAAAGAGAGAAAAAGGAGGCAAAAAATTTTGCTTTTGGGAAGTGGAGGAGTAGGGAGAGACAGGGTGAGTGGGGCAGGCTGGAGCTATTCCATGAGAAAGTGTAGCAACAAGGAGAGATGTCTGAAGCTGGAAAGTTTATAATGGAAAGTCCAGCAGTCACCACTAAAATAAATTATGGACCTGAGTGCAGCACGTGAGATGTTTCATGGAAGTGGCATGCTCAAGTGCAGAGGGTTGCCTTCTGAATATTTTTTCTTTTCTTTTTTTAGAGGTTTATATATTATACTGCAGTTGGTTTTGCTTCCATATTTTAAAACTTAAACAAGGGTAATTCTGTAGTAGCAATTTTATCTTCCATAGGTGTCATGCTGTTGACCAGCTTAAAATAAATATCACGTGGAGCACTGGGGACAAAAGCTCGTTTTGAACCTACAGGTGCAGAAATTTACAGAAAGATCCATTTATTACAAGAGGCTGTTTATGCACTATGACAAATCAAAGTCAGGTTTTACAGCTGTACAGATGAACTGTGGATATTACAGTTTTCAGTGTGTGGATATTATAATTAAAGGCATGAAGCATGTGAGTGATAACTACTCTCAGTGGGAGGAGTGCTGCTCCTTTGATCTCCAATTGCAGCCCAGTTTTTGGGGCGATGTGGGCTCCACCAAAGCCGTGGTGCCTCAGAATTCGTGCTCCAGCCTGGCAGGAGCAGGGCTCCACCTGTGTGGGCAGCATTTCCTGTGTGCTCACTGCTTCCAGCTCCATCCCCAGCCCAAAGGGTTCTGACACACCATGAGATCCTCACCCTCCCCACTCAGTCCTGAGCACAGGAAACATTTAAATGTCCCAGTTGCTCGTGCTGGGTCTGGGCAGCAGAGTGACAACAACAGGTCGGGGGATGCTCAGGTGGTGTCATCCCTCATCCTGTGCCGGTGGATCCCCTCCCCTGCCTCTCCTCTGCTGTGCCTTCAGACACTGCGCTGGGGGCTGCTCCCAGCACAGGCTGCAATCCCTGCACACAGTCACTCCTTTGGAATCTGCACATTTTTATTTCCAGAGGAGATGCAATTTCATCATGAAAGGGAATGTTTTCAGCGCCAGTGCAGCATACCTTCAGAGGAGGAAGTTGACCCCAATTTTGTACCCGGGTGTTTATGAAGTCAAAGGTGGACCCTTAAACAGACTTAGAAGCTGGGCCAGAGCATAATGCCCAATCTGGCACACACAGGAGAAATTATCCACGATTAAAGACTTTCTGATTAATATGGCTTATGTGCCAAAACTGCACATGCAGCGTATGATCTCAATTAGAGTGAAACCTAATTCTTCAAGGCTAAGCTCCAGATTCATTCTGTAATTTCTTCTTTGTTTAACTTGGACATTTTCTGACAACAGGATCTAAAAGAAATGTGGGGGGAGGGCGCAGGAACCCCCTACCATTATAAATTGCAGTTCTGCAGAAAATGTCTCTCCTGGTGCTGGTCTGAATACCTTGACTATTTAATTTTTAGAAGGCTTGTTGTGCATTCCTCCAAGGCACTGCCATTTAGCGCTGCTAATGGAGCTGTAACAGTTTTTGGGAAAGAATGAATACTCGTGTGCAGGTTTTCTGCTGAAAAAGTAACTCCTGCCAAAGAAAACTGCTTGAAGGTGGAAAGGAATAAGTATATAATCACGCCACTGTCATTACCTCTGATATTAAGAAAGTAGGAAATGTCAAAGGCCTGTAAGAAAAATAAGTTCAAGTTTAATGAGTCTGCTGGAGAGGAATTATCAACATTAATCATTTAGTTAGTGGACTAACATAGCTGGCATCAATAGAATAACTTTTTCCATCCTGCTTTAATACACAGCAGTTGCTCCAGCTTGTTTCTGAGACTTTTTTTTTTTACTGCTAATCCCAAAACATCCTGGAAACACAGCCTCCAATCCACCACTATCTCTGCATTTCAAGCACTCTCGCAAAGCAATGTGAGTGCTGCTGTGGATTCAGGGCTCCCCTTTTGTGGGAATGGAGGGGTCCCAGGCCCAGAGGGGAATGGGTGTGGGAGGAATTTGGGAGCTGCCAGTGGGGCAGGCACAGCCCTGTGTGCTGTAAATCCCTGTGCCTGCAGGGAGGAGCAGGGCCACACTCAGAGCTGCTGCTCTAGCCCAGGGGGAAGTGGCCTTGGGCTTTTTTTTTTTTCCAAATGAATTGGTCTAGGAATCTTGAGAAAAGGGTCCTTTTTCAAGGAAAAGAGACAGGGACAGCCTTGGGAAGACTGGACAGAGCAAGGGAACAAAGTAGGTATTTATTAAAAGGCACCTTGGACAGAACAAGAACCTGGCCAGGGCTACACCCAAGGTGGACCCAAAATGGTCACAAAATGAACAAATGGTCAGGAGGTCTCACACTTTGATAAGTTTTGGTCCATTTGCATTTGGGGTTTAATTGTCCAATTCCAGCTCCAGGCTGTGAGATCCCATCCTTCTTGTTCCTCCCTTCAGCCCACCCTTGTTTGTGCTTTTGGGCCTGGAACTTGTAACCATTGTCCTTGGTGTGCAGCAGGAAAAGGATTTGTGTTGTGTCCCTGCTCTGTGCAGAGCTGAGTGACACTGAATGTGAGGCTCAGAGCTGCACCCTGGTCAGCACAGAATCTGAAAAACATGA
The DNA here is from genome assembly GCA_013397395.1 of Sinosuthora webbiana. Classification (NCBI taxonomy): domain Eukaryota; kingdom Metazoa; phylum Chordata; class Aves; order Passeriformes; family Sylviidae; genus Sinosuthora; species Sinosuthora webbiana. The sequence goes on from VXBN01004608.1 coordinate 57,800, forward strand.
AAGCTCAAACTTAAGGCATCAATATAATGTCAAATGCCAAGGCAGACTTTGCTTTTCTGGGTCTCCTCAATAAGTTTGTCTCTCTCATGCCCCCAGACCAAGCTCTGGGGCTGGGTTGGAGTCAGGAGCGTGGCTCTCCTGGGGTGAGAACCTTGGCCTTGGAGGGAAGTTTTGCAAATCTTACAATGCATAAAGGAACAGATTTGGAACTGCTTTGTATGGATATGCCATTTTAAAAAATACATATATCTTTTATGGATTCTTGCGCGTTACAGCAGGAGAAAATGGTGTTTGTAAACCATAGCAAGGCAAATTCTGAAGAGGTGGTAACTCCAAAGTCTGGAAGAGGTTGTAGCTTCAGTTTGGGGGGACTGTATCCTTTTTTAAAGAGGTATTAGTTGATTTATAAAGAAGTCATGCACGTTACAACATTTTATAGCTTCCATATTCCTGTTTTCTATTTAAATAAGAAAAAAACAGAAAGCTGTGCCTGCAGCACTGTGGGCAATCCTTCAAAAAGCAAACTCGGAAAATTTCCTAAGCCCGTACATTATTTGAGGTGCAAGGGAACCACTGCAGTTGGGTGTAACCTAAATCCAATTTTCATTTTGCTGATGTATTTTTACATTCAGTGTGATGAAATTGCGGGTGGGTGCCATCCTGAAGTCCCATCTAACAGCAGACAAAGCAACCTTCTGCCATTGCTCGGCCAATGTGGCTCCAGGATGGTGTTTTGTCATTTTGCAATAAGGGAAAGGAAGGAAAAAATTGTAAAAATTGTCAAAATGTCCCATCTTGCTGGTGCTCCCGGGGCAGGCAGGTGGCAGATGAAGCTCAGTGCTGCTCCTCACAGCCAGGAGGAGCTGGCTGCCACTCCTGCAGTGGTTTCACCCTTCCCTGGGTGTGGGGACAGGATTTGCACACAGGATTTACCCTTCCCTGCAGGGCTGGGGGATCACACCCGCCCCTGGGCCCTGGGAACACCCTGTGCCTCCTGCCTGGCTGGGGCAGATATTCCCTGCCAAATGGAATCCATATGCTGGGGTGACCCTTAATGAAACCCCTGCTCTAATTGCGGCTTTAAGCTCGCTATTTCCTTGTCATTGTTTACGCTTTTAAATCTATAATATATTCCAAATTAAGTACCTTTGAATGACAGCATTCAGATCTAATTATAGACTTTATCATTGATTGGGCCAGACAATCCAAACTTAAGCTCTGCTGGAATGGCTTCATGAATAAAATGAAGGCAATGATGAGGTTCTTATTCTAATAAAGTAAAGCTGCATAAAAATATTCCATTTAGTAAATTAGAGCATCTGACTCTGTAATTTTGCAAAATAGTAGCAGTGTTTTCTAGACCATGTCTAGGTTAATAATTTTCCTGCTAGCTATTTATTTTCTTAAAATTCTCGATTCATTATGTAATTTAGGTTTTAATATCCTTTTATTCTTTGCTTCCAGTTGTTCAGCATGCTCAAAATAAAAATGAATACAGTTGGCATTACTGTGTTTTTATAGCAGCACTTGGGTTTGTTTAGAAATGTGCTCAATTTCATAGTTAACACAGTCAAGATGGGCAGATGAGGCTGAGGGAAAAGCAAACTCCTGAGAACCTGCAGAGATCACAGTGTTCACAGCTCTGCAGGGTTGGTGATGGCAGGATTGGAACGAGGGAGGTTTAGAAAGAGAGGAGCAGAGGTGATGCAGGCAGGGAGGGTGACTGTGTGAGGCACAGACCTGGGAACACGGGCAGAAAACAAAGTCCCAGGTAAGGGATGGAAATGTTGGACAAGTTTCTGTGACAAGCTCAAGCAGGAGAAATTACCAAGGCAAACCAGCAGAACTGTGATGACATAATTGCTTCCATAAAGAGTTTATAGTGCCACAGCAAAATCATTAATAACGTGTTTGTGGCACAGCAATGCCTTGTGTGACTCAGGGGCTACACTGGGCAGTTCAAGAGGACAAAAATTTTCCCATTACCCTCCAGGCATCCTAAGAGAGGGACTTCCCAGAGAGTCTGAACCTCCCCTTTGTCCAAGGCAGGGCAGGTAGGACAGAAGGTGGGAGCAGCTCTCAGCACAGAGTCGCTGCCAGAACCCTGGGTAAGACTTGCCCAGTGTCTTTGTGCTGGTGCAGATGGGGGGTAATTGATGGAGATCATTTCAGAGCAGCTGCAGGTTCTTAAGAAGCCCAGTGCTGTACGTGGCATTTTATAACCTGGTGTTGCCATACTCTCACTTACCGTAGAGCTCTGCACAGCAATTACAGCACAGTTTAATTTACAAATCATTACTGCGTTTAGCCATTACCAGTACAAAGTAGTTACTTTCTCTGTGCAATTGAAGCCTAATTTTCATGCCATCTGAAACTCCCAGGCATCAGGTAACACTTTATTTTATAAGGAAAAAATAACCATTTATTTAAATTGTAAAATCTGTGTATTTACGGAGTGGCTGGTTTTGCTCTTCAGGTTTCACAGCAATTACACTGGAAGCTGTTTCTGAGAATCTGGGCTCTTATTTCTGTAAAAATAAGTTATCAGCAATTGCTTCCTATGCGCGCATAATTGCTTGAAGAATTGTGGGGAAGGCAATTACCTTTGAATGCTGCCCAATAATTCTGATAGTTTGTTAATCCACAAAGAGCACAGGGGCTGTAAAAGGTGTGGAGCTCAGGAACTGAGGTGATAACCTGGGACACGTTCCTTGTGCTGGTGGTGTGAATGTGTTTGCACCTCGTGAGACAAAGAGGATTCACAGTTAATTTGGGGGTTAAACGGAAAGAAAAAAAAACCCAGCGGTCCTAGGCATGGAGCAGGCAGCTGACAGGAGTTATTTTGGAGTTAATTTCATGGGTGAGGTCTCTGTCCCACCCCAGGGCAGAGGAACACTCCCCCGCTTGTGCAAGCCCAGGGTGGTGAGGGTGGGTTCCAGGCTCCCCTTCCAGCCAGGGATCCCGAGCCCATTTCCCTGTGGGGGCTCTCCCACAGAGCTGCAGTGCTTTTGCTGGATCTATTGGCGCCTCCTTTTCACTCCTTCCTTAAATTCCCTGGGGAAAAAGCAAGCGGAGTTCTGCAGAACCTCGCTGGAAATGCCTATCCCAAACCCACACCCCGAGAGCAGTGCCGGGGGCTGGAAGGGATGGGCAGGAGCCACCGGCAGTGACAGCAATTCTTTCCTGTGAATTCCAGTAGGTTTCAAATAGAATTGCCAAATGATTTTTTTTTTCTCTTAAAAATGACTTCCTATTTTATGTAAGGCCTATTATGTGTAATATTCTCTGCACACTTCCTGTCACAAACATTTTATTGCATAAAGGACTTGCATTCTTCATGGCACAGCCCAGTTTGTAGGTTCTTAATTAAACTATTAAAACACCAGTCAAAGCTCCCTTTTATTGAAACTTGGACTACTGAGATAGGGGTGAGCTTCCTGAAATGGAAGGTTTCAGGATGCCCAGTATTTTTTTCTGGTAGAAATAATTTCAGTCTTTGGAGGGGAGCACAGTTTTCCTGCAGCAAGGGCTGTGAACGCCTTTATTTCTTCATGAAATTTCTACCTTCGTGATTTTTTTTGTTCCTAGAATGTACTCTGAGTGCAGTCTGTGTGCAGCCTGGGGCTTCAGAGACTAACAAAATTTAAATCAGTTTTATACAAATAGTTTTGGTCAGAGAAGCTCAGTCTTGCTGAATAAAGTCCACAGATTGTAAAAGGTGTTTAATTACACTATGTCATTAATTAGCTCCAATATTCCTGTCAAAAATACTCCCTTTCTAAGTACCTTACACTCTGGTTTTTGTAGTTAGCAGAAAGACTGAACTGACTGGAGCTGGTTCTGTCTTTTCATTGCTCTTTCCCTGGACGTGTTGGATGTTCTCCTGGCAGTAACATCCACTTTCTGAACTTTTTCTATGCTTTCTTCTTTTCCACAGCTATTAACTTTTAAATGTTGCTTGAAAGTTGCTTTCAGCCTTTATCTTTTCTTTTTTCCATGATATCATGTTCTTAATTTTTATTTTGTTCGTCTTAACATTCTTCTCATGCATTTCATCTGACAATTGTTTAAAAGATGTGCTAAAGCCCACCAAACACTGGGCTTTGTGTTTAGAGAGGAGTGTGGAAAAGGACAAGCAGAGGTGTCACAGGTGCAGCCAAGCCTGCTCTGTGACCTGCATTTAGTAACTGCACTCTAATGATCCAGGACATGATATAAATAATGTGCACAGGTGCAGGCTGAGACTATTCCAGACCTGTTTTCAAATAGCAGATAATGGAGAATTAAGATACTTTTAATGGCTATCTGTGGAAGTAGTGGGAAAAAGAACATAGGGAAAGACACCTTCTGGAAATGATGGGACAATTTTTTTACATGTAGAGACTATAATTAGAGATTTTTATTATTTTCCTTAAAATGTAAAGCACCAATTTCTGTAAGAGTTAAATGACAAACATACAACAAGTGATTGAGCATTTGCAGTTTTTCAGGCACAGCTTTAGCCTCTGGAAACCTCAAGCTTCATGTACAATGTTTGTACTTTTCTGGCTTTCCACACCGCAGACATGGTCTGACTTCCTTGTCATTTCCCTTACAGTCACACATGACATGAGAATCGTGACCAATTTGTTGCACAGCAAAACTGAAGGGTTTGATTTTTTTTTTTTTTTTCTGAGCTTGAATGTTATGTCTAATTTTTCTCTCATTTCCTTGGTAAATATAATTTCAGCTTTTAGGGTGGATTTTGTTTTGGTTTTGATTGACTGGTCTGGGAGGCCACTGCCATGGCACCTGTATTTACACACTGTCCACACTCACATCTCTGAGCTCCAGAGCCGGCCCAGCCAGATTTATATGTCTGAAGGATTGTGAATTTCCTGGTTCTCGGGCTGTGAAAGGAAAGAGAGGGCAGTGGTGGATAAATACAGGATCTGGGCAGGCAGGCGTGCAGGGCGCAGCCGCAGGCAGAGGATGCTGCTCAGGAGAGGATCCATTTCACACCCTTGGGTTGTTGGGCTGCCCTCATCTGCCCCAGCTCGTCATGGTAAACCTTTAGTAAGCTGTGAGCAGGGAGCCAGACAGCAAAGGCTGCAGATCTTGGTTGGATGCTCTGGGATGGGGCAGGGACCAGGATTATTCCCAGGACACTGGGAATAATCCAGACATTGCTCAGTGTGGGGCCAGAACGCACCAACTTCAGGGAAGTCTGGGGCTGGTGGTTCTTGCTGGGGCAAATTCCAGAGCAGATTTTCAGTTCAAATGCTGTCAGTTTTAGTTCCCCCCTCCCTCCCTGGTCCCTGGGAGCTCTGTGCTTGTATCCCAGGACGTCTCACAATTGTTTAGTCCTGGTGACTTCACCCAAGAAGCAGATCCTTTTTTCCCAGATAAGGAAAACATTTATATTTACATTTACAGTTTCCAAAGCACCGAGTCCAAGACTATGAGTATTTTTTTCCTGTTACTTCAGGATTTTCGGCATCAACAGCTCTCCCCCTGTGTCCATGCCTGCAGACCAGACACCAGAGCCACTGAAATCCAACTGCAGGTTCTGTCTGGGACCAGAGCTTGCTGTGTATGGAAAGGAAATTCAGAGAGGGAGCACCAGTTCCACACAGCCTGAAACTTCATGCTCGTGCATACATGAGAACTGACAAACCCCAAATCCTGTTTTGGTATGTGCAGAAAATATTCACCGCAAGAGGAAATGAAAATTATTTAGATTAAAGTCAAAACAACAATTTAACATCCCTTTGTGTACACAAACACTCTTCTGAAAGTCACAAATCATAGATGCTAGATGTTCAGAGTCATTTTAAATGCTACTTACCTAAAGCCAGGAGATGAGAAACATGTGGCAGACCTTTTCTGCAAAAGTTCAGGGCGGGAGGGGAGCAAGAGGATGTTTGCATCTGCAGGAGGAGGGCCTAAAAATATTCTGAAAGCCGACAGTTCACTTAAATCATTAATCCTACGCTGAAGACATTTCCACATTTTAATGGACTGCAATTAAACCCAATATTTCTTAATACGAGTGTCAGGTGTTTTCAGCAGTGATGCAAATGACTGCTTAGTGCTATAATTCTGAGGGGGAAGGCATTTAGGCCGGGCTCATTTGAACAGCCAACTATAAACAAGAGCACATAATTCCATCTGCTTTTTGGCAATTTGTTGTTCCTTTTAGGTTCTCTTTCCCCGTTTGTCTTGTGGACACAGTTTGCAGGAAACGTCAGCCGGCCTGATTGATGGCATGAGATTGGATGTACTGACTTCATGCTTTCATAAAGCAAGACAGCTGTTGGGAGAAACTTTCCTTCAGGAGCTGGAAAGGTTTAAATTTTCCATCTCTTTGACTATTTGGCCTGATGAAGGATTGGGTTTTACCAGACAAGTAAATAAAAAGATGGCTAAGATGTACCAGGAGGTCATTCAAATGATCTTTAAATAGCAATTACTGGAGGAGGGTGGAGGAAAAGCCCTCAACATTCTGAGTCTGCTTAAGTGAGCCCTAAAAAACTGTGCTGGTGTACTCTCGATTTCTTTAACCACTCTGTAAAACAGACAATTTCTGGTACTGTGGTTTTACACTGGGAGTTTGTTGCAGGTGATGGAAGGAATTCCACTGAACTCCCTGCTCATCACCTGACTTTCTGTGGCTGGGAAATGTTCATTCTCTTCCACAGTCACAATGGTTTGCAGTTCAGTTGCTTGCTCAAAATAGATATGCTGGTTAAATATTAATTAATTTGGGGTTGGATAAATCCTTTGTATCCATCAAGTACACTTTCTTTCCAAGGCAAAAAAGGGAAAGAACGTGTGGTGTTCGTATTTACAGTTACATCTCCCTCTGAAGTATATTGTTTTATTTAGAAGAACATGTCAGATGTTACGAGCATAATTTTGAAGATCAGTATGGGATGCTCCTTTATTTTTTTCCTTCCCCCATGCAGTCTGTTTGTGAGGGCTGGGTGTTATTCGATAGCTCGAAAGACTAATAACTGCGTTCTTGGCTACGCTGATTTTGAAAATCCTTGCCAGATCTATGGTCTTGCTGGAAATGGGCCAGAACCAAAACTCAGGAACTGAAAACGCCTGGAAATGAAATTCTGGTGGAGGCTGCATTTCGATGGTGGTTTGAGTCAAACTCCAAATTCCTCTTGGGTCTCGTTTTTGTTGTATTCAGTCCCATCAGTAAAAACGTGGCTGCTCAGGAGCTGTGAACAACGTTGTGCCTCTTGACTGCAATGGACCTCTGCAAAAAACCCCATCATAAATCAGCAGGAATAGGAACAGTCAGACATGAGGTACATAGAAACACTCAGACATGAGGTAGAAATGCAAGTCTAGTTCTAAATAAGTAAAGAATTCTTAAAGTGCCTCAAGCAAATAAGAGACCAATTTAGTTAGTAAGAAAAGGACCTGAAACCTAGTTTAAAGTTCAGTGGCTTTACCTTTTATAAAGGTAAAGCTATACTATATTTATAAAACTTTACTTTTTCTAAAGTTAGTTTTGTGCTTTCTTTACAACAGGAGGCAAGGGGCAGTGTGTTTGCCAGGGAACCCTGGGCAGTGAGAACTCCCTGCCAACGAGGGTGTGGCCAAAAGCCCTCCCGCTCTGTGGAGCTGAAAGCTGTGCATTTCAGGAGTGGGGCTTCTCCCGTGGATCACCCTCAGTTTACATCACGAATTAAGCAGAGCGCTGGGTTAGCCGGGCTCTGTGTCCCCAGCCCCGGTTTAGGGGGGAGAGGTGGAACTGGAGAGCACAAATCCCTCCTGTGCCCACCCACACCTCTCGGAGCTGCTCCGCGCCCTCTGCCTCGCTCATCTCTGCAGTTTAAACTCAACACAAAGTGCTCCGAGAACTTGTGGGAAAATGTGTTTATAGAAGTGGTCATGATTGTAAGAAAATTTGATACCGCAGCAAATCCTGAAAAGGACCTCAAAGAAACTTTAGAAATGCTTTAGGAGCAGATTGGAAAGGCAGCAGTTTCCCTGGGCAGCCGAGGGGGGACGTTGGCTGCTGCTGGGGGTGTTTGGCAATGAATGGTCCTGGGTAAGGGGATACCAGGGAACTCTGTGGGTCACTTCATTTCGATCCTGTAAACATTTCCACAATCAGTAATCATCTGCACTCTTTCCCAGCTCGGTGTGGATCACTGTAACAGTCTAATCACTTACACAAATACACAGTTCCAACACCACTAATTAGGATTCTGCAGAGCTGGAAAAAGGCCAGTCTATGTTCTACATGTACAATCAATTTATTGTGAAACATTTAAAGAGCCAACTATTTATTTATACCTTAATGAGAATTTTTTCTCTCTAAACCATCTTTTAGGACTGTTGCCTTAAATGTTGGGATGTGATGCCCCTGGAGAATTTCCACTCTCTTTGCTGCCTCAACAGATTTTTTTTTTTAAGTGCAAACAGCTAAACGTACTTTACATTTGAAATGAAAGTCCTCATAGCTTGCAAAGCATCCAGAAAACAATTACACATGCTTAGGACTGTTGTCTGCTGCCTAATGATCACTTGTTGTATTTCATACACTTCATCTGAGAAATCTGGGAAAATTCAGACTATCAAATATAATTAGGACAATTCTACTCCCACAGGCAGATTCTACAAATCCCATATTCCTACAGGTTTTGCACAGAGAGCCATGGGGCAGCAGTGACACATTCCACCTTCTGTGAGGATGAATAGTCTGGGTAGGGGCTTACCCAGGATCATGTATTTCCTTACAAACTCCTCCCTTTCCATTGGAGGCCTATGTAATATCTTCCATTCTTTTCCCTCTGAGCATCCATTATTTTTCATCTGTGGCTTGAAGTGGTCCTTGAGCAAAAAGGAGCTTCAAGAAAATCAGTGGATTGAGATATCCTATACCTTTATTGTGTGATTAAAGAAGAATTTGAAAGGTCAATAACATAAAAACTTTTATTTTTCCCTTTTCTTTTTCCAAATAAGTCAATACCACAAAAATAATCTTATTTATTTTTAGTCCTGCTGTCCTACTTCCTTCTCTGAAGAGTTCTCCACATCATTTTTAGCTGTAAAATTGCTACGTGCAAGAACAGAGAGGACATCAAGAATATAGTTCAGAGATTTAAGATAGGCAAGTGAGACTTTCAGCAGAACTTTTCCTACAACTCTGCAGCTCCCGGGGCTCAGGTTTGGTCCCAGAAACATCTGGGGAGTGGATTCTGCAGCTCTTCCCAGGCCCATGCAGAGGTGTAAGGGAGCACAGCTACGTCACTGCCATTTAATATCTTTTCACACTGCTGTGCAGCTTTTATTGCAGCCTTAAATCAGTATAAACTGATTGCTGCCCCCATAAGTAACTCTGACATATAATTGAATGTATGAATTGAGACACAGAACATAAAGAACAGGTGATAAAATATTACACCCACACTGAGAACATTAAAATGCTGATGTTTGGAACAGCTGGCTTAGCCCTTTTTTCTCAGCTGGAATAAATAGTAATATTAAAGGATTAGCATAACCAACAACAAGTGTTGAAGGACTTGATTTCATTCCAGGCAATAAGAATATTTAGGAACCAGTATTTTGAGCCTTAATCAACAGAAGACTTTATTTCAACCAAATACACTTTTAATAATGTTGTCTAAATATGGATATATTTATTATGTTTATATCAATTTGATTTTTAATTTGGAAACCTTTGGAGTATGAGTTCTTGAGGCATGGTTTTGGTTTTGGATTTTATTAAACGTTTTTGTGTGCTGTTATTTAAAGGGTATGTGCTGGTGTTTTTAAGAAGGACCTTTCATTGGTTTACCACAACTAAATTAGAATAGAAGTGGAGGGAAAGCACTTAGCTGTTAGAAATCAAGATCAGACAAGGAGCAAAAGTGGATCCAATCTTTTGTATACAGGTTTAAGGTCTCAAACCAGATTTCAAAGCAGTAAAACTGAAAAGAACAAATGAAGAACATGAGAAACGTTTTCAGTGGTGTCATTCCTAAAATGAGAGAGAGGGACACCACGGGGCAGCTGAAAGGTCAGGAAATGGAAGGCTGAATATCAAAAAGACTATATTTGCTGTCATCCTCCCCAGGGCACCAGAGCAGGTTTTCAGAGAGGACTCTCCCCACTGCTCCTGGGTGCAGCTGCAGCAGGGACAGCCCTGCCCCTGGCTCTGCCAGGGATGTCCTGAGCCTGAGGGACAGGAATGGGGCTCTGGGGAATCACCTGAAGGAAGATACACAGAGATGGCTGCAAGGAGCAGTGAGGCTGCATTCAGCTTTGTCTTGCAGTTTGCTGGCACAGTTTGGGAAGTTAAAATATTTTTTTTTAGGGCCTTTAGTTAATAAATCCTCAGAGTTAAAATAAGAGAATGAAGAGTGCTGTTTGTCTTTGCGGCAAATCCCACCACTTTTGGGATTTGATTTTCTTTCCTGAATGTCTCAGGAGCTGAATTTTGATGCCAGCTTAATTGTTAGGGTTTCTGAGTAGATCAGCCAGCTCTTCACTCACTTTTCAGTGACTTTCTGAAGTTAAACGAAAATATTTCACTCATTAAAACACCCTTCTGCTCTCCTTTCTCTGAAGGTTTCCATGGGGATGCCGGGGCAGACTCTGGGCTGTGTGCACCTCCCGTGCCCCCAGGGCAGGGTTTGGTGGCTCTGACCCTGTGCAAAGGGACAGAGGCTCCTGCAGGGGCTGGTTCCCCGAGCTGGGGGTGGCTGTGCATGGCCAGGAGCTGCACCTGAGCATCCTCGGGGGTCCCCTGAACACAGAGCGGGCTTTGGTTCCCTAACAAAGTTTAAATCCTAGATGACAGTAAAACATGGATGTTTTCCTTCTCCCCACAGGCACAGCCAGGCTGATGGGCTCTGGGGTGTCAGCTGTGCACAGAACCACAGTTCTGCTGTGTTTGGGACCTGCTGCGGGAGCAAAGGGCTCCTCACCCTGCAGTTCTGTCCCTGGGGACATGAACTGTGTCCAGCCCAGCTCCCCAGGACTGGGGGCTCTCCCTCAGCCTGAGCTGTTTGACAGAATCTGCTCATCCCCCTGTTGAAAGCCTGGGAACTTAGAATTTAAGGTTTTAGTATATAGTAATATAGATAAAGCAAAACCCCCTGCGGGTTTGCATGGAGTTAAGACATTGAAAAGGGCTGCTGAACTCAGAAAAGGAGGGAATTGTTTAAAACCTTAACCCAATGCCTTGGCTGCAGTAACAACAGAACTTCTGGGAAGGTGAGGTGGGCTTCCAGACAGTCCCATGATGTCAGGGGAGATTGATGGGACAATGTCAAGGATTTACAAACTCTAGTTAGAAAACGACAACGAACAGTAACAATTCATTAAAGTTTAGAACTCCACAGTTATCAGGGGCATGCAAAGTGGGTTTTATGAAATGCCAATCCTCCAGAATGCAAATATTTCTCTTTTTCATGATTTTATTCAGAATTTCTGGGGGAAAAAAAAATCCGAATTTGTGGGACATCCCTTTGCTACACAAAGCAAAAACTAATTAATTTTCCTTTCAAAAATGGACTGATTTAAGACTAAATTATCATTTTGTTTTCAACATTTAAAAGTTCCTAGCGGGGGAAAAAAAAGTGTCATTTGGGAGAATGTAAAATCCCTAATTAAAAAGGGGCAATGTTCATCTCATGAAAGGTGACCCTGTGAAGTTTACAGAGTGACACCATCACCACACTCGTAATGACCTGAGAGAGAATTTGCAGTTTCATGCAGGGGCTGTTTTACCACAGGTGGCGTGTCCCACATGTCTCACCAAGCTCCCACGAGAAGGACACGGATGTTAAAATAACCTGGAGAGGTTAAAAGATCTTCCTTGTTCAAAAAAGAAAACACCGACTGTCCGTGAATTTTGTGTTGGAATTCCACTGGATCCCATTCTGTGGGCAGTTTGTGAGCATTTACCTTTCCAGCAAGCTGCCCAGGAGGGCACAGGCTGTGGAGCTGCTGGGACACATGTCCTGTTTCCACCAAGTGCAATGCCGTTATTGTTTGTGCATCAAGATATAAAAGGCTTCTTGTTCCCATAATGGACCCAGCTGGTTGGGTGGGGGGCAGGGAGGTCCTTACAATAAAAAGGCATTTGATTCCTGCTGGGATCCTTGTCAGTAAAACACTCAGAGATGCTTAATTGGACATTAATGTGTCAGATTTTCAACAAAATAACAAGAAATTTGCCAAAAATAAAGCCCGAAGGAAACACGCCTCCAAATCTTACAACAAAGCTTTGTTTAAAATGGGAGTTAAAGCGGCGAAGATTTATGACATGTTGACATAACTGATGGTAAAGGAGTTGGCTGAAGCCGAGGGTGTGAAGGTCCAAATGAGAACATCTGCATTAAGAAGCTAATTCTCTTAAACACACTGATCAAAATATTAATGCTACACGTAAACACAAGCGCTTTATCTGACAGTGATTTACATTTGGAACGACCTAATCCAACCATGCACTGCATCTTTATTCATTACCAGCAGCCTTTACTTAACACTTCATGCCCGCTTGCACAGGTGGACAATCTACTCAGAGTGACTATTGTGTTTATGTTATTTTTTCATAAGCAGGGTTTGAAATTTGTCAAACTGCATCATTGTTTAGCTATGTGCCAGTCAAAGGGAAATTGCCAGATGGAGCGGCTTTCCCCTAACCTTGCTCCAGGCAATGAAATTACACATAGGCCACAGTCTTATGTCAAGTTTTGAAAAAAAAAACCAAGAAAAAAACGAAAAAAAAAAAAAAAAAAAAAAAAAAAAAAAAAAAAAAAAAAGAAAAAAAAAAAGAAAAAAAAAAAAAAAAGAGCCAGGCCATGAATAGGCATGACTATGTGCATTCACAAAACCTGGCTTTCTTATGCCACTAATTTTATATGAAGGCTCATGCCAATAGTAAATAAAACTTCATGTCCGTCATGTCACTCATTAACTAGGTGCTCATAATTTATGTATTTAAGGCTTGCTTGTCCACCAAGCAATCAAACAGTAAACCATGTTTTATAGGTGTTAGTGTTTATAGAAACTGTAAATAAATGTCAAACAAAAAAAATCAGGTTTCAGAAAAATGATCAGGGTTAAGTCATTTATCATTGTTCCAACTGGAAAAATCTGAGGACCTGTCAGTGCCAAAGCAAATGTTTCTCTGGCTTTTTCTAACATGCAGCTTAAACTACCAGATTGTAGAATTCTATTAGTAGGGCTTGATTCAATGGAAAGTTTGCAGATCGTGTGTTTGAGCTGAAAGAACGGGGCAGGCTGGCTCCTCTTTGCCACGGTGGCCACGTGCTGTTAGGCCTGGTTGCCTTGTTCCTGTTTCCTCCTCACCCCAGGCCTTGGTTGAGATGGTTTGGGCAGGACCAGGCTGCTCTGGAGCAGTTCCTTGGCAGTGAGGGGAGGGCAGAGTGAGCCCTTCTCCCGAGGTGGGCACTGGCAGTGCCTGCTGTGGGGCTGCTCCCTCCCAGACAGGGCCCAGAAAGGACCTACAGGCACCTCCTCCTTGCTCTTGCCCATTTGGTCATCTCCATCCAAGCCCATTCTCACTCAGAACAAAATGTTGGATGTGCTTCTGTAGTCACTCTGTCCTACACTTGAGCTCAAGTTGTATACTATTAATAAATAACAGTTGTACTTCATTATACCCCTTATATTTCTCCTTGTTTTTTCCCTTCAGACTAAAATTAGTGCATCTTGAGTCTATATGATTACATTATTTACTTTTAACGGTAATTTCCATTTTTATTGGTTTTTCACAAGCTTTGAGTAACATTTGCTAAGAGGACTTGCCTTGGCAGGTCTGGCCCAGGCCCCTGGGATGGACCTACAGGTCCTCTTTCAGCAGCTGTGCTGAAGGGTGCATGACAGAGCAGCTCCAGCATTTCCTCCACGCTTTTGTGCCCACCATAGATTACTTTAGTCCTGAGTTATTTGAAAGCTCATCCAAATGAAACAAATAGGCTCCCAACATTCTGAGTATGGTCATGTGTGGTATCCAGTTTCAGGGCATTTCTAGGGAATTTTAACTGATGTTATTTCTGTCTGCTTCACCAAGTTCTGAGGCCTTCCTTTGAGGGCTCCACTGCAAACTGTGCTGTGCACCTGTATCAGGGACAAGCCCTCGGATTTCCACTGAATTCTTACTCAGCAAAACTCCCATCAGCTCTGCTGGGCTTTGTGGCTCATGAAAGTCCACGAAATAGTTTCCTAGATTGCTCAACCTGCTCGTCCTCACCAGTGATCATTCACTGTGCATACAAGGGACACCTGGAACCATCTTCTGTGGTTCAGTTTGATTTGCTGCTTTATGAAGGGCATTTTAAAATACATAAGGTATATCTATTCCACACTTTTCTTGCTTTCTAGGGATAGTCTCTGATTCTACAGGCTTAAAAAAATACAGGCAATAAATACCTTCAAATAGTTACAGACATAATTCATGCCTTGTAATGCATGTTTTAAAGATCAGGCCTTTTTCTGGCTCATTACCCAGCCTGTAGACTTGATTTTTTTTTTTTTTTTAATTAATGTAAGAACACCTTCTTTATGGCATGCTCATGTTTACCCAAAAGTCACATCATTTTTCAAATTATACAAGGTGTCAGTGCTGAGGGTAACGATCGTTATTGCTCACATTCCAAAGCCAGCAGCACTTTTCTTTTTTTTTTCCTAAATCTGTCTAGAAAAGGAGAATCAAGGATGTTTTTCCCTGGTAGGATTTGTGCTAGACACAAAAGCCATGAAGAAGCCATCAGGTCTGCTGTGGCAGGAGGTGTTGGTGAGGGTGCAGCTCCACCAGGCAGCAGCAGCACCAACACTGATGGACACACCTGGACTTGTGTGTGTTGGGTGCCCAACCCAAAACTGGGGCTCCTCAGAGCTCTATCAGCAGAAACACAACAGGACTGCAAGAAAAAATGTCAGCACCTGGCAGCAAGACATTCAAAAAATTGACTTTAATTTTTTCCTGAAGTCATCTGATTTTGTTAACTCTGATGATTTTGACTATATGAAGCCTTTCAGATTAAAGAGCCTGTTAAGTGTTATCATCCTAAACACTCAACAGCTCTCACAAATGTATCATTTTGATTCCGTTTATACAGCACTTGGTGTTATTATCGAGTCTGGAGGGATGAGAGCTCCTCCTCACACTGCTTTTCTGGGATGCCCAGTTCCCAAAATCAGCAAGGCTGTCACTCAGCACAGGAGTGTTGCTTTGGCAGTCTTTGGTCAGTGCTCATTTCAGCCTCTGATGCTGCCAATGTTTGCACGGGGTATCCTAAGCCACCAGTATCAGGAACACACAGGGGTCTGTAGGGAAAAGTCAGCCCATGGCTGTGGTTTTTCTTGGTAAAAATCCTCCCTCAACCCTTCAGAAATCCTTCAAGCTGTGTCTTCCTCCAGGGATGTTAAAGCTGCAAGAGGACTGGAGCATTTGGCTTGTACCCCTCAAATGGGATCTGTTGCTGACATGCAGCTGATATGGATCCTCCTGAGCACATTTTGCCCCCCAGCTGTCCCACCTCCCCTCCCAGCCCCGCTCTGCTGGCAGAAGGGTCCGTGCCAGAGGGTGCCCAGGAGTCTCAGCAGTGCCCAGCTGTCATTTATTCAGTTATCATCAGAACTCAGCAGCCCCAAGAACGGAGAAGTGCGAGTGATTCTTGGCTCCCAGCAGTATTTGGGCAGAGCAGGATCATTGCCCCGTGTTTGATGCTGGGGAAGGTCTTTGCTGTATTTCTGACAGCTCAGGGAATTTCTAAGTTGAAACCTATTCATGATTCCTGATGACTTACTCAGTTTCCTCCTTCAGTAAAGAACGTCCCTTTTAGTGATTTCAGAATATGGGGTAAGGCTGAATTTCACATGTTCATAGTGCTGAAACAATATGTGGGCCTTTCTTAACTGCAGGGGATGATGCAGGGTTTTTTTCAGTGCATCCCCTGTAAATGGACATAGCTCCACATTCCTTCTGAGTCACACTGAATAAATGTTCCATTCCCTGGCTCAGCAACCTCACTTTCCTAAAACACCATGTACAGTGCCATGGTTTGGGTTTAGGGCCTTTGTTAGCCTGGGCTTCACTGAAATCATGTCAGCAAAACCAAAGTGACCTCCCCTCCCCTCCCATATTGTTCAGCTAAGTGGGAGATGAGTTGGCTCATCTTCTTCCCAGGATGAATTTTAGGCCATGGTTTAGTTTGAAGTCCCTTCTGCTGTGTCTCCTGCACAGGAGGGGGTGACAGTGGCAGCAGTAGAGTCCTTGGCAGGGGGACAGGGGTGTGACAAGCCTGGGAGGGGCGGGGTGGGGAGGGGTCTCATCTGTAGGGAAAGGGAAGAGACAGGTGTTATCCCATGAGAATCAAACTGATGGTGCAGTGAATACTGATGGAATTGCCGTGACGGCCTTGGTAATGGTGCAGCTCTTGACAGAGGGAATGAAATTAGCCAAGAACCAACCTCATTTTGGCATTTTCCTCTCCCAAAAATGCTGTGCAAAAACGCTCTCCCAAAAAGTCCCAAAATTATAGTGCCTAGAGTCGGGGCATGGACCCTAGAGCTGCTCTCTGTACATTGCAGACACCAGCTAAATAGCCAAATATTTAAATATTTGCTGAATTTTTTGGATTTAAATTTGGATTTAAGCTTCTGACCTGTTGTGCAAAGAATTGTAGCCAAACATTTGTGTGAACTTGAACTGTTCAGAGCTTAAATCCGATTTTACTTTTTTTTACAGCAGTTTTTTTAGCGCTGTTGACCTCGAGAGCGTCCTGGTGTTCCAGGGGATAGCATTCCATTTTTCTCTTCACACATAATGAGCAGTGAACTCCTTGATGGTTGTTGTCTGTTCCCTTTACTGCGAGACCACTGCAGCCAACAAATCCAGCGTTTCATGCTGCAATCTAAACAGAGTGATGCATTGCAGGTGCTTTCCTCATCTCCTCACACCTCTCAGAAACATTAGGGGGGATTTTCAACTTCCTATTCAACTTTTAAATGGAGAGTCAGGTCAGTCTGTGGATTAGAAGGCCAATAAATCTTCAGCCTTCACTTATTGCACAAGGATCCAGCTAATAATATCTGCAGTTACCCCGGCTGGCGCTGGCCACGCTGACCTCCTCCCCGGCCGGGAGAGTGATCGCTTAATGAACACGTCCACGGAGCAGCCAGGAACTGCGGGCACAGAAAGCGTCACCCCTCTGATGTGTGTGTGTAAAACCGGCCCCTGAGCCGCCTTCTCCCCTCATCACTCTTTGTTTGAGCTCCCCGTAGGTGGCCGTGCCGAGGATGGAGCCCCGGCACTGTAAATAAAGTCCAGCAGGATGCAAGGTGCTGAAAAGAGTGACTTCACTGGCTCTGCCGCGGCGAAATGAGCGATTGTTGATTTCTATTTAATGCTCAATTTCCTCCCCATTACTACAAACCGTGCAAGGCAGGCCCCGTTTCAGGCTATTCATAGGAGAGCTCAATCTATCCGGTTTCACATCTGCTAAAAGCCCCCGTGTCATACTAATTACAGTCTTCCCCTGGAAAGAATTCGAGTTTTAGGACCAAAGAAAGATATGCTTCTTTGTCACTAATGCTCTAAGCTATACAGTTGCTGGTTTGCAAGCTAGAGCCGTGCTTGTGCAGCTTTGTTTGTGTTCCAAATGCAAAAGGACAGCAAACAAGTGTCGTGGATGGACCTTTTCTACGTGTTTTACAACAAGTGTGTTCTAAATGGAAAGCCACGGTGTCCCTGCCCTAATTTCTGTGCCACAGCAATTACTTCTCCTTGGCCCTTGGCCTGTGCTCCACCACAGAGCACAAGGTAATATTTGTGCTCCTTCTCAGTCGAGGGAGATGACGGATTAGCTCCAGACAAATAACCAAATTAGCAGTGGAAGTCTTCAAGGGCTATTTTACCTTGTTGTGTGCAATCTGCTGCTTTTACTGGGAACTGTGCACATGACCTCTTCTGTGATCTGCCCCAACCTTAAAAATAGGGGTTTGTTCCACTGTTTCTACTGAGAGCTTATTCCAGCCATCGCTTGAGGGGTTTATAAATATTTTTTCTAAATTTTAAAACAAATGCATTATCAGTTATTTTACCCATGTACTCTTCATGTGCTACAGCTTACACTTCATTTCCTGGGCTTTTCCCTTGGGTGTGAACACTGTGGGAGTGAATTGGAGGGAGCAGAGATGTCAATTCTCCAGGCAAAGGAACCAACAACGCCTCCCCTGATGCCTTGGGAAGGCTGACCTGCAACAGAGACTAGAGAGAGCCAGAGAATAAACTAGGTATTTATTGGAAGACCTTTAGGGTACACTTTGGGCAGGACAAGAGTCTGACCAGGGCCACACCCAAGGTGGACCCAAAATGGACAAACCGTCACGAGGTCTCACACTTTGATAAGTTTTGGTCCATTTGCATTTGGGGCTTCAGGTTGTGAAGTCCCATCCTTCTTGTTCCTCCCTTCAGCCCACCCTTGTTTGTGCTGTTGGGCCTGAAAGTTGTAACAGTTGTCTCCATGTGGAAAAGGATTTACCTCCCCGATCTGTGCAGAGCTGAGTGACGCCGAATGCGAGCTCAGAACTGCACCCGTGGGCAGCACAGAATCTAAAATACATCAAAGCTCAAACTGAAGGCATCATTTCCCCCCTGCTCGAGGCTCCCTCCCCATGAGGTGCGAGGGAAGCTGTCCTGCCCTGGAGGTACCAGAGCCCATCCCCGGCAGGATCTCACATTCGGCCCCGGGGGCTGCTCCTGAAGCGCTCAGCAGCAGAGCCTTAAGGAAGGCCCAGGAATTGTCAGCCACGGAATTCTGCTCCTCCTGCAGCCTGAAGACTTCCTGAGCCAGAGGTGGTTTCTTGTTGTTAACAGCCCTTGATGAATATTCTGTTCGGATAATTTGGACAGTCCCTCTGGAATCCAGGCAGGATTCTGGCACTCAGCAGCACAGGGGCAGCTCTTCTGCAGCTGGATGCACAGACCTGCTGCTTTCTGTCTATCTCAAGCGTCTTTCTCACTGATTTCATTTGATGTTCCAATTTTTGTCTAAATGGCCTGTCTATTACAGGAGGTAGGGAACAGTGGTTTACTACTCTGTGTACAATTTGCCAAGTCTTTCCCACTTCTTGCAGTTTTCTTACAGTTACTGTAAAACATAGGGATCTACTATATTATATAACAAATTCCATAAAACAAATTGCATAAAACAGGACTGAAATTCTCTAATTGCAAATAAAGTGTAGCCTGTTGGAACCTGGGGGGCTTTCACAGGCACTTATTTGCAGGTGTTCTAGGCCAACATTTAAGTGCCCAAAAGAATACCATTTCAAATTTCATGTGATATTCTGTACTGCATCATTTCCTTGAGCGTGCTTCAAATACAGCAAATTATTCAACACATAAAAGCCTTTTGAAAAAAAGTTTTGTATTCCCACACGACCATTTGCCTGTGAAATGCACATTATATTTAGTGCTTGTTTACATCACAGTGAAGTAGATGCCCCAAACTGACAGCTGTGATGATGGGGAACAATAATGTGAAGTTATCCAAGGAACTCTGGTGCAGGTTGTTAAAACTGCTCTTGCTCTGGTTTTTGCTTTCGTGGGGAAATGTGGGATAGTGTCAGCAGCCAATATGTGTGCTTCAGTTTAAAAATATCCCATTAAGGAAGTAGTTGTGGAATGTAATATGGTCAGACACAAAGCGCAAACTTGGAATGTTGTGTCTCAGCATCACAAAAAGAAGGAAAAAAAAAAAAAAAAAAAAAAAAGGAGTGTAAACTGTTTAAATCAGAGCCTTTGTCCTGGAGATGATGAAGGCAGCTCAATATCATTCAAATTCCATATTAAATCATTAATCAGGACACTGAAGAGGTCCTGCCAGTTCAGCTGGAGTTCGTGGCCAGGTGCCTCAGCTGCATCACTGATCTCCTTTCACAGCAGGCTGGTGCTGGCTGTGCCCTACACACGGAGCTTGTATGTAAAGGAAGAATGTTTTTATACAGAGAGATACAAACACGTCATAAATCAAACGTCACCGAGAATTTCTTGGTGCTGTTTGTGGCTTATGAGTCACAGCTGCTGAAAAGCTTATGATGAAAAAGTGATACCTCAGAAATGGCTGCAGAAATATGAGTTGCAGTTTATTATTGTCATTTTTTTTTTTAAACATGGCAGAGTTTTGATCCTCAAGTCCATTTCATTCCAGTACAGCCATTGTGTAAACCCAGCAGGAAAATCCCTGCACGAATGGATGTAGGCCCGTGCAGTTCCTTGGAATTCTATTTGTCTTTTTTGCATATGTGCTCTACCCAGATGGGATCCCAAATGACATTTCAAAGGTGATTACTCTCACATAATAAGAGATTTTTTTCCCCCTTTCCTGTATTTACCCTTTGATGCAGAAATCCAGTTTTAATCTCAGGGCGAGGGGATGTGGTGACACTTTACAGGATGCTGGTGACAACAGAAAATCTGGAGACACTGAGCTGAGGCCTTTCCAGCCCCCACACCCAGCAGCTGCTGGTGGTGACAGCTCAGCTTTTATCTGCGTGCAGAATTTTGAGACCTCAGGTTTGATATGGAGGCAGAGCTGCAGAGAATAAAACTGGAAATATGGCCCTTATATAAAATCCAATGTATTTAATTTTGAGTGACTGTCAGGACATTTTTTTAGTGTTTTTATTTCCCTTGGCATGTCCAAAGTCATGACTGCCCCAGTGCTCCTCTTGCATCAGGTTATCTGTTGATGTTTTCATTTGTAGTTTGTGTTTTCCTCTCTTTTTTATGTAAGAACAGTCCCTACACCATGGAGTTCAGACATGTTTATACCACGAGACATACTGGGTTTGTGATGGAAGCAGCCCAGGAAACGACTTATAGGAAGTTCCATAAATTAAAAATATTTCACAAATGAATTAGATTGTATGTCTATTTTGACTAATCCAACCAATTCACTTGAAAGGTTTTATGAGGACTTACTCATACAAACCTGCTGAAGTAAAGGTTTCAGGTAACAATTCTGTATTTTTCTTACAGAGTGGTGCTCTTAGGATTTTTTTTTTTCAGGATCATCTTCTATTTCTCCTTCAGTTTGATTTTTAAGAACAGTTCTAACCTTGTTTGGACCGAGCTCTGAAAAAAAGAGTTAAAATAAAAGGAATATTTAAGTTTTGCTTCATGACACAAATAAATATTGGAACTGCACAGGATGTTTGAACTTCAGTCAGGGCCAAAAGGAAACAAGAGCTTCATGACCATGGCGGTGGCTTGACAAATCTCTTGGTTAGATGTTTTCATAAAAGGAAATAATTTGTCTGATTTCTTTATTTACTGTCCCACGTGGTGCCTGAGTTTCAAGGAGCTGTCAGCTCGCTGTGGTTTATTCCTTCTCATGGCAGACAAAAGACAAAGCGATGTTGAAATTGAAAACAGTCATGTTGCCTGCATCTCCCTTTTTTTTCTGCTGGAGCCCGTGAATGCCCAGCGGGCATTGTAATGGATGGGTGTCACTTTACAAAAAGACCTGGGCTCCGCTGGTGCTTTTCAGTGTTTCAGCTCTTCACAGAACTTTGAATCTGACAGTGATTTTTTGACTGCCTCAAGTAAAGAACAAAATACAGTTAATTTCTTTCAGTGAAAGTGAAAAGGAGCAACACTGCTGAGGTCTTTTGAATGGGAAAAAGGTCCTGGCAGCCCTGGAAATTGATCCAGGTCTCCTCCTGAGGTGCAGACATTTGCTACCTTCTTGTCTTCCAAATAGCAAATAATGGAAATCTGTGTTTTGTGCCGTCACCATTACCAGCATTCGTTCGTACCCTGCACAGAAAACAGGTTGGTTTGGGGAATTTATCCTCTTTGTGACCTGTCTAGGCAGGGAAGGGGAATAGCTGGAGCCCCCAAAATCCCTTCACACCAGTTCTCTCAGCCTGCTCCGGGCAGCCTCAGCCCCTTCATCTCCGGGTGACAGAGGAAGGCTCCAGGAGTTCTCCCTGTGCTCCCTTTGGGTGATCCTTGAGACACTTCCCTGGCACTGCTGGCACCTCTGCTCTGCAGCTCTGGCCACTCAGCTTTCCTCCCTGGATCAGAGTGCAGCCCAGGGATCCCTGTGCTCTGCCCACAGCTCTGGGCACTCAGCTTTCCTCCCTGGATCAGAGTGCAGCCCAGGGATCCCTGTGCTCTGCCCACAGCTCTGGGCACTCAGCTTTCCTCCCTGGATCAGAGTGCAGCCCAGGGATCCCTGTGCTCTGCCCACAGCTCTGGGCACTCAGCTTTCCTCCCTGGATCAGAGTGCAGCCCAGGGATCCCTGTGCTCTGCCCACAGCCAGCTCTGACAGGGCAGGTGGGGCAGTGAGTGACCACAGCTCTGGCAGATGGGGCAGTGAGTGACCACAGTAGTGACCACAGCCCTGGCTAGGACAGGTGGGGCAGTGAGTGACCAAAACCCTGGGATGGGACTGAGCAGTCCTGGCTGTGGGAGGCCAAGGGAGCAGCCCGACCATGCTAAAAGATGTGATTATCCAATTCCTGTGCCTGTCCCGGTGGAAAAAGCCCTCCTGTAGCCTGCTCATGGCCCCAGACACTACAAAACAGATATTGTTGGTAGAGATTATGAATTCCAGCGCTCTTTACGGTGTGTATCTACTTTTCCATCTGTATATGTTGCAATAAAACAGCATGCACAAGGTTATAAAAATAGCCTGGAAGTGATTGACATGCTAATAATGCTCAATCAAGTCAATGATGCTCGTGTAACAAGCTCCTGAGAAAATAATATTTTTGGTCAATAACACACTTTTAAAAAATGAACTGTTTGTTTTTAATTAACCTCGTATTTAGCCATTTAGTCATGCCATGTCCATCAAGCACAGCGGAGAACAACACGTGCTGTCTTGAAACACCGCGTTGTTGCCTTAAACTTTCATCTCTTCCTTCTTGGCTTTCTCTTCTGCATTCCACCTCAGCGTGTTTGGGAGGATTGAGGCAAATCACGGCTTGTCATGTTACTTCGGATTCAGTGCTTCTCCTTTGCGGGGAGGGTGTTGGGTGATTCATCTGTGACAGAACATCCCATTATGTTGTGACAGACTGTCAGAGTGAACCTGCTGTAAGTACTTAGCAACAATATAGTGCTTCTAATGTGTCACTTGACTCCTTTTCTTTTCTCTCTCTTTTCTTCCTTTTTTTTTTTCCTTTTTTTTTTTTCCGGCTAAAGGCTGACAGATTTTAATCCATTAAGTGATTCGAAAAACCAGTGTTTGGGATTGTGTAATGCTCAGTAAAATTGAGCAGGACAGACAGTGCCCACAAATTCCCGACAGGGGGGAGGATGTAGGTCCTGTGGTCTTTAGACTCCTCTCGTCACACGGTGTTAAGTGGTACATTGTGGGGTCTTGTTTGCTTTGGGGCTTGTCTGGATCTTTTAAAAGGAAAATTATATCCTATCAGGGGAAGGATTTTGAAAAAGAAAACGGATTCGTGTCCCAGTTATGAGGGAGATCTGAAATAAGTTCGAACGGCTCTGAGATGACTTTCAGATACGTCATTTCTCGTGTTGTTCTGTTTTTGTGCTTATTTACATTTAATGTTTGGGTTCGGGGAGCTCTGGATCTCGAGGTGCCCTGGCTGCTGCTCTGCCCCGGGAATTCATTCACAGCAGCCTCTTCTGCCCTGCACAGGGTTTGTGATTAATGCCAGCATCCTTCCAGCCCCGTCCTCAGACACCATTTGTTGTTCTTATCAGCGCGATCAGACTGGGTGGTTGAATTCAGATTAAAAATAGGGGCGTGAAGTTGAACTTGAGACAGCTCAGAGCCCGCTGCCTGCTGAGCACTTCTGTAACCAAGGAGCCTTAATTAGGTGCCTAAATGTCGTGTCAGGAGCCTGTCATGCGGGGATCATTGTTCTGGCAGGTTTTGTGAGCCCTGTGCTCACCTGAGCTCACCGTGAAACCTCCCCTGTGCTGACGCCAAAGGCACTCATCTTCCCCCAAGTCAGGGAGAAATTGATGAGTTACCAAAAAATCCGGCTCAGGGTTTTGACAAACTTACAGTAGATGCCATCCGTCAACCTGTGATTACAGAGCGATGTGCTTAAAATGAGACAAATACCGAAGGTTTAAGGGAAGACAGGAATGGGAATCGGATGTACTTTTAATGTAAAAACGAGACCTGCTTAACCCTTCAGTATTGACACAGAGTCCCAGAACACCCGGGGCTGGAAGGGACCCCAGGGATCAGCCAGCCCAGCTCCTGGCCCTGCACAGACACCCCAAAATCCCACCTGGGCAGCCCTGGGAGCTCCTGGAGCCCTGGCAGCCCCGGGGCCGGGACCATTCCCTGGGCAGGCAGGTCTCTGTTCCAGGGCCTCCTCATGTGCTCTTCAGCTTTCCCCTGGGAAACGGGAATTTCTCAGGAGCCCTCTGGTTCTGCAGTACTCACTCCTAGTGGTATCTACGGGCTGAGTTCCACCACCACTGCCCCAAACCTTCCTACTTATCCCACCTGCCCTCTTCAAGGGTGTCTGAGATTATTCTGCTCCAAATTCTTGATTGCAGCAGAACTTTTAGTCCTGTTCTCACCTCTTCCATGGCAGGAGCGCTCTGCTTTTCCCCGTTAGCATTCTCCAGTGGCTGTAGCACCTTGCCCCGTGGATAAGTGTGAGGAAAGGGTTGGACTTCCCTCTGTGTGGTCCCTCTGAATAAACACAGAAGTTGGTCTCTGGTCAACGCTGTGAAACTTTCTTTGTGTCCTGTTTTCCATCACGTACAAAGCACACCAATAATTCAGCATTGTGGGGATTTGCATTTCACTACTATTCATTCATATGCCAGGGAGGACTATAAAAGGAAGAAAGACTTGAAATGCAAGCCATAGAGGACTATAAAAGGAAGAAATACTTAGATTTCTATTCCTAATAAAATATTATTGAAAGTACTTACGTTCACTTTAATACAGGAATAAATTTAATGGAGACTTTGGAGATGCACTGAGATTTCTTACAGCACCTAAACGAAGCTGGATGACTTTTGGGGGCAAATCTGAGAGACAAATTACTTTTTTTTTTCTCAATAAGTTTTCTCTCACAACAGTTTCTGACTGCCAAGAGCTGGGTGACAAAAGGTGTGATTTGCCAGTCACAAAATGTTGCATCTTTGCCCTAACGAGCTCAAAGGCAGTGTGTTTCAACAAACACAGAAGAAAGCAATATGTAATGGTTGGAACACTGCAAGATGTTTCTGCTTCTTCCAAAAGTGGAAATTCTGAGGGAGTTTTTTCTCTAAAAAGATACAAAATTTCTGGAAGTTCTAAAATAAATGGCATTTAAGAGAGAACATTTTCAATTTTTACCTATGTGTATGCACAAGAAATTTTCACTTAGCAGCTTCTGCAAGATGAGAATTTAATCCCCAGACTTAAAATTTTTATGTCCTCTATTGGAGGCTTTTACTAGACTGCTTAAATTGTTGCTAGACTGCCAAGCAGATAGGTGAACGAACTGGAAATAAAAACTGCTTTGGCTATTTTGAGAAGGAAATCCTGAAAAATGTGGAATTTCTATTTCCTATTGATTGAGTTTTGTTGAGGTCAGTCCTGAAAGATTTTAGAAAGTAGAATATGTGTAAAAACCCATTGAGCGTGTTTGGTCTCCTTCGCCTTTATTTTGGAGAACAGAGCAGCGATCAGCTGCGTGTGTGATTTGATGGTGTTAAAGGCTCCTTTCAAGCCAAACCATTCTGTGGTTGTGTGTTTAAAATCTTCCTCCTAATTCACCCTTATTGTTTCTTGAACGCTCCAGTACCAACCTGTCAGGAATTTGCCTGCTCGATGTGTGTGATGTGTGAGCAGGTGAGGTGTGATTTAAAGGGGTGGGAAAGGCTCCCCCGGCTCAGGTGAACACCTGCAGAGCTGCACAGGGCATTGCTTGGCGCACACACACCAAGGGGCACATCCCTGCCGCTTGTGGGGGCCCCAGACCCCTCAGGGATAAGGAAATAATAATGTCGTTTCCTAAGGGAGGGGCCGAGCGGGGCTGAAGGGCACCCCCGGGTGTAACTGGGGAGCACCAAGGGGCTCTTGGCCAGAGGCAGGAGCTGGTGACCCTGCCTGGCCCCGGGAGGGCAGGGGAGGAGCACCCTGTGGCCAAACCTGCAGGGTTCATGGAATACCCGAGTGCATTTCGGCTGTCACCGCTCCTTGAGCTCTGTTTCAGGACACGCGGGAGACGAAACACAAGTTAAATGCTCCATCAGGAAAGCTCCCGCTTGCTCGTGGGCTGAGGCACTCTCCCCCTGAAGTGGAGAGGGAAAACCTGACCTGTGCTGATTATCTGAACTGTTCTGCACCCGATCCCACTTTTAGCAAGGGATTGCAAACCCCAGGAGCACATCTGTGCCTCTACAATTCCAGAGTTTATGCATTCACACCTCTGATCTCTCAGGTTTGCAATATTTATTTTGATTCAATTTTCAATCTACTTTTACTTATATATTGACATAAACTGGGAATTGCAAAGGGTAAGACTGCAGTTAAAATGTCTGTGTTTAGAACACTTAAGGAGTTGGGAGAATTAAGCACCATTTGCATATTCAAAGGTTACCTCAGGTGCATGCAAGGAACATTTACCTCTTGACTTTTGATATTTGATACGTTAAATATCAAACCCGGCCATACTTTCAGCGTCCTCTACAAACATATCTGGGTTATTCTTGTCCAGGTGGGACAACATTTCAGCAGCACTGCCTGGTTATTCTCACGCTGCCCCGGAGCTGCTCCAGCAGCCTTGGCCGCAGGGACAGAGGTGAAAGGGCTTTGTTTGCACCTTCACCCACTTCTGGTGGGAGTCGTCTCCAGAGCACAGAGGGAAGTGTGTAAACAACCCTCGCTCAATGGGTTTTTGTTGTGGGAGCTCCCGCCTGCTCTGTTGGCTTTGTGAGAATAGTCAGTGAGGTGTGAGCATTCAACAAACTGGGAAATTCTAATAAAATAATTCAACTCCTTTGCTTCTGGGAAAATTTTGATCTTGTTGCTCTAGCATGGTACAAAAAAATAATTCCAAGGACTGTGCACGTCTGACTAATGTATTTGACATGCAAAAGCTTTCAAGAGACTGCTCTAGAAGTTATTTGACAGTAAATAATATGCTCATAGACAGCTTTAAAATGGAAAGAAGTACTAAATGCATGGAATAGATTATTCATTAGCCATTACCTACTTCTGTTAGGTGACTGCTGGTAATTCCCTTTCCAGTTCTGGATCTCTGGGCAGGCCTGGCAAGTTTCCTGGCTGTACTCAGTAAATGGAGTTAATTGCATTGCCTGTTCTCTGGTTTGTTTTCCAGGGTGCATAAATACCTTTGGTTTTAAAGGCAATATCGAGGTAAACATTTGTGCTGCTATTAAATACCATTGTGGCACAAGAGAAATACTTCACACTTTAGCACTGGCCATTTGAGGGCTTGAGGTTTTCTCTTTTTTGCCTTGATCATGCTTCCGAGCACGGGCTCACTGAGTGCTGACTCTTGAACCAAGTCCCTCTGCAGGGCTGGGCTCACCCTGCTCTCCTCCATACGTGCAGCCCTGGTGGGTTTTTGGGTTTCTGTGTCCCAGTAACCCCTCAGTCCCTGGACAGGTGTCCCTGGTGGAGCTGAGCTCCCTGTCTCTCCTCCCAGCAGCTCTCCAGGCTGGTACTGGCAAGTTCTCACTCAGGCTTTTGCTGCAGAGGTGGAATCACATATTCACGTGGTGAACAACCCCTCTGAGACCATCTGGGTGCTTCAGTGGTGCATCTCTCTAAAGTTTAACAGGTAGATCTCAGACCTTAAGAAACTTTTGGTGATTCTTTTGTGAAACTTTTTGTGATGTCTTTTCATCAAGCCCTAAGCCTGGCTGATCATTGCAGGTTCATGCTGACTCCAGGGGCTCGACCCACGGCTTTCACTGCTACTCCCTGGGTCAGAAAAGTGAATATTTTAGGTGATCCTTTTTCACCATCATCTTTTCTGCCTAGCTGAGCTTTGCTCTGGACTCCTGGATTTGTAAGATGGACTTACTGACCTGGACTAAACAGCACAGGTAGCTGTGCATGTCAGGAGCTTTAAAGAGGGGAAACATTCCTCATGGAGAGGCTGGGAAGTGCAGGGCAGGTTTGCTCCAGTGAGGAAAAGGTCCCTCATCTCCGTGTGATGGAAAGGGGGTGGAAGAAGAGAGCCTAAGACCATAATAGTAGCCAGAAAGAACTGCTCTGCAGACCGTATCAAATTGGGCATCAGGAAAGCATCAGGAGAATGTAGCTTGTTCTTTGTGGTTACAAGCTACAGTGCTAAAAAGCCATTTTTGTTATTCATTACAACCATGTTTAGATTTCTTGTGGTGGCTTTTTGAAAGGATATTTTGTTGTATTTATGAGACAGATGTAATTACAAGAAAACTGTTTTTCTTGTGTCAGAACTGCCAGTGAACGTCCCTGAGTGGAGGGCAAGTGCTTGCATCGTTACCAGTGTTTGTGGACAAACATCTGTGGGGCTTTTTCCTTTATTTCTTCTTCTGAAATACATAATGGTGAGGAAAAACGACATTAATTGGAGTTGTCAGATGAGGGTGTGTGGACAGTGTGAGTTCTGTGAGCTCTGTTCCTCCACTTCCACCTCTGACTGTGGCAGAGACTCATCCTGTGTTTATTGGAGCACGGGGGGGTGATAATGTCGATCCCCTGCCTCTGTATTCCTGTTTATTTTTAAGTAATTAGGGGTGGGGAAGATTTCTGGGGGCCAAGGCTGGCATCACCTAAATAGGGCAGCACAGAGGCCTCAAACACCAATGAGGGCTCCAGCTTGGTTGTTCCCCTTGCCTTTGGGATACCCTTCAGAGACAGAGAAATGGGTGTCAGGAGGTGACAGCACGGTGTGAAGCTGTCTCTGCTAATGGAGGGACCTCAGTCCACCTTGAAAGCAAGTTATTTGATAAATCCTGCATTTCTTCTCTTTCTGGAAGGTTCTGTTACCCAGCTGTTTCAGCTGAGCTGGATGAACACTCAGGGAGCTGCAGAACTGAGACAGGAGCTCGGCACAGGAGAAGGCTCAGAGTCTTTAAGGCCACTGATGTTACTCTGTGACTCCATCTCACCGTGCAGGCACGTTTGCTCATCAGGACCAAAAGCAAAACATCTCCCTGAACTTCTGGTTAATAAAATTGGGGGGTTTTTGTCCCTAATCCCATGCACAGGCACCCTGTTGGGGCTGCAGAAAGAGCTGTAATGGCTGTGACTTGATTAAAGCTCCTGGCACCAAACGTGGCACAAGCCTGTGGGATTTATTACCCTCGGTGTGGATCCTGTTTGTTTTTTCCTATGGAAATCCAAGTTTATTCAAAGGCTGTCGGATGGAACCTGCACGCCTTTATTATTACTAATGGTGGCTGCGAGTGCAGATCCAAATGATGCAGAACATTTTTTTAAAAGTAAACCATAAGCCAAGTTAAATGAACTTTAAAAGTGAACATGATTCATAACAGATACCATTTTAAAACTGACCAGACACAGCAAATGTAAATTCTGTCCTTTTAACTGTAAAATGTTTAAGCTTATTTGCAAAGGAGTTTGAAAAATTAAAACCATACCTTCTCTGTGTTTCTCCAGCCATGGAGAAACATCAGAGTTTGCATTTGAAAGGATGGCAGTACAAACTGTGGAGACAGGCTGGATGTCTACTTGAATTATTCTGCTTGTTGAGGGGAAGTCTTAAA
Source organism: Sinosuthora webbiana (assembly GCA_013397395.1). Taxonomy (NCBI): domain Eukaryota; kingdom Metazoa; phylum Chordata; class Aves; order Passeriformes; family Sylviidae; genus Sinosuthora; species Sinosuthora webbiana. The sequence continues at coordinate 87,526 of VXBN01004608.1, forward strand.
CTGATGATCACATATAATCTGTAATGTATTAAAAGCATATTCTTTATTGGAGTCCCCATATTACATTTCAAATACATTTCCATGGAATGTCTCAAAATGTCACTTAAAATTATTTCTATTTTCATTGAAATGGCATGTGTCCCCTCAACACTCATCTAGAACTTTATTATTATGATTCTTTGGACAGTTTAAAGACATGAGATCACTTTTTGTGGTTTTGTGTGCCTCCCACTACCTCTGTTCCTGCTTCAGTGCTAATGCCAGCTCCACGTCCCCCCAACAGTTTAGCTCCAGCTTCTTGGCCTCCACAGGATCTGTTTCAATTGATCAGAGGTTTGGCTAACTTAAATATTTAGGCAATATATAATAACTGTATCTCAAACAAACATTTATTGTAACCATCACTCGCAGGGCTTGCTATCGTTAAGGAGCAGAGTCCTGGCTTCCATTCTAGCACCTCTTTTTCAATTGTGTTTTGTTTCAGTGGGGTTTTTTCATAGCCCCAGAGTGATTTCTGTCACCTGGAGGGTGATTTTTCAATAAGAGGGACTTTGAAGAAATTGTGTTTTGGAAAGCTAGAAGTTAACAAAGCACTGACAAGTGCAAACAAACTAGAACCTTAAATGTGGTCCAGAATTATCCTGAGTGTTTCTACTCCAGCAGCAAAACTGACTTTTGTGTCTTCACCTTGTCAGAGCCAAAGCCACTGGTGTGGCTTTCCCCAGCCAGATAAAACACCATTCCTGTTGATGAATAAATCAAGATTATTTTGTGGGTAATATCAAAGTGACCTGGTTTGGTGGAAGATATCCCTGCTCATTGCAAGGGGAGTCAGGCTAGATAGTCTTTAAAGTGTCCCTTCCAACCCAAATTATTCTGTGATTCTGGGATCCTGTGTTCCTATTCTTTAATTTTTGTGCACATTTACTTATGGAGAGAGATTACATGCAGAGTTTTTGGTCCCAGGGGTGGCACATCCACCCAAGGCAGCAAAGCTGGGAACAGTTCAGACTTGCTGGGATTTCTGCACGTGTAAAATGCTCAATGCATCTCAGGCTTCTGAGACCTTCTACTTTTCATTTTTTTAGCTTGTATTGCTTCTATTTCAGCATGCCATCTCAGGTGTTTTCTCCCAAGGAACCTTTGTTCCAGATCATCTGACTGTTTCAGGAGCACTTGAACAAGAAGAAAAACACGACAGTCAATTAAAAACCAATTTTTTTGCTCTGGTGTCATTAATCAAATGCACAAGCAGTCCCAGCACTGACACCTGGCAGGGTTAATGTTTAAGACCTGTGGCAATTACAGCTCCCCTGAAAATCGCTTGGCCAGCAAGTCACATAAAAGCCTGTGATTATGAAGGAAATGGGAATTAGCAGAAAAAAATTAGGGAAACCAGTTGAAATACACTGGTAGCAAGGAAGGGCAGAGAAGAATCTGACTGATTGGAGCTCCCCTGGGGAGAAGAAACAGGGTCTAAGGGTCACTCCTTCACTGAATTAGGAGTGTCTGTCATGTGAAACCAAAATAAAGCAGCATCAGAAGTAAAAGATTTTCTGTAGAGAAATTGGACCCCGTTCTCTTGCACCACCTACAACCCAGAGAGGCCACGTGCAGCAGAACAGTGGGCTGATTTTTCCCATCCTAATTCAGACATAATTCTTTTCTCTGATATCTATTTCTTGGTGAAGAACACGATGGCCACAGATTTGAGGCACAGATATTTTCAGCAATGAACAGTTCCAAGATTACACACAGCCCTCGTTTCCATCAGCTGCTTGCCCGGCACATCCTCTGGTTTGCATCTTTGCATCTCCCGCAAAAGTCACACAGCTGGAGTAAACACAGCTCAGATGAGAACTGCTGTGGCTAGAGCAGACTGCAGGACACGTGTTTCCCCTCTCTGAGGAACATTAGCTGGGTGTTCTCTGTGCCAGATGCAATCCTACCTGCAGAAAATCTCTGGAAAGTAAACAGGCTTAAACAAACACCTTTGGCTATTTGGAGACAATCTATTTGATAGCAATTGCTAGGAAAGCCTCAGGACAACCGAAGCAGCTCCTCATTGCAAGTGTGGGGCCAAAATCTTAGTTCTGTGAGCTTAATTTAGTGTCAGGATAATATCGACAGACAAAGAATGGCCTTGCTTTCTGCTTGGCCAAAATCTCAGTGTTTCACCTGGAAATATTTCCCTGCTGGCTCTATGAGATGGGTCATTCCTTGTAAACTCTGTTACAAACATCTCAGCTCCCTCACAGGGCTGCAAAGTACAATTAGCCTGATTTAATCCTGAAATACTTGGAATTGTGGCACACTCTAAAGAGCAAGTAATTGATTTCAAACTGTAGGACCAATTCAGTCGTGATGGAGAGAACAACTGATGAAAATGCCAAGCTGTGGTAAATGAAACACTGAAAAAGCTCTGAGGCAGTGCCAAATCACTGGGGAAATTCTGGGGTTCAGGTCCAACCCACGGTCGTGCAGCTTCAGTGCTGCAGGAGGGAAAGTTGCTTTAAGGAGCACAAACACCAGTGGAGTAGAAATTGCCACAAACAGGATGGTCTTCAAGGTCTCTCCAACCCAAACCCTCCTATGGTTCTGGGAAATGGTTCATTTTGACTACACAATAAAAATTGGGATGGAAAGAAGAGATGGTTATGAAGTCTAAATGAAAATACAGCAGGGATTTTCTGTTTCCCAAAGGAAAATAATTGTTCCTGTTGTTTGTTATAATTGAAATAGAGCCTTTTGGTTTCATTGCCGAGTTCGTTTCGGTGAAGCTCAGGGTCACAGGGAGAACAGGGTAGGGAGATTCCTGGGAGGAGCTCCCAGGTGGAACACCCACTCTGGAGCAGGAGGCTGGGATGGGCAACCCTGGCCTCGTGGCCTCCCCCTGCTCTGCACCTGGAGAACCCTCCTGGGTTGTCCCCAATCCTGCAGAGCTCCTGCTTTGCCCTGTGTGCCCTGAGCTCAGGGCTCTGTTGCCTTCCCAAGGCAAACACGTTCCTTGGATCCATGGAAAGCTCCATTTGGGGACCACGGAGAGGAGCTGTGACATTTCACTGGGAGGGCAGTGAGAAGCATGCTCAGTGTGCTCAGACATGGCTTTGAGGTGAGTCCTGCCTCCACAAGTAAAGAGCAGAGCCAGGGAATGAGGATGGAGGAGTTTCTGTACCGTGGCTTTGTCACGTCCTGAGGAACTCTTGACATCCTTCAGACCCTGAGTCCTTCCCCTGGGGTGGGAACTGGGCAAGGAATGGGAGCAAAAGGTAAAGAACTTACTGAGAAATGTGTCTGGGAAGTGGAGGAGATGCAGGGGGATTTTCTGCCTTTTCTGAATGGTTAATAGATTTAAACTAGTAACCTGGTAATGCAATTGGTGCTAAAATCCTCATGTCCCAGTTGCAGAAATATATGGATGTTTATATACTAAGACAATATGTCGTATTATGCATTATGAAAAATATGAATCAATGTAAGAAGACATTTAAATTAACCCCAAACTGGCTATTTTCTTGTATATTTAAAACATCTGGCCTAGAACAATGCCATATTCTGCATTTTGTGTATCTCAACATGCAGCCTGTTTTTCACATTTCAACTGCATGTCTTTCCAGTGAGCACAGTTCATTCTGGAAAGAAAATTGTTTGGGGTTTTTCCCCCTACGTATTACTCTCTATCATTAATAGGAGGCAAATGAACTTTGGACCAGGCCCTGTAAGAACTGACCTTATTTCCTGATAGATTATTTAGCAATTTATTATTGCTGAAATGACAGTAATGCTTATTATGGCTAAAAGGACATGTGCAGACTTAGCGGGTTAAGTATTCAAAAACAGTAAATTATTTTAATCAAGATCTTTCTTTTTTCTCGGTCTTTCATGCTTCAGTACAAATGTGTCCACTGATTTCATATATCACTTTATTAGATATAAAATACAGATAATATAGATAGCAAAATATGGATAGCAAAATGATACTGACAGTGGAATACAAATAACAAATCCTATATATTAACTCAATTGAGGCCTCCATGATTCAATACTTGAGTGTTGCTTCCAGTCTTTAATTTCCATGATATTTCTGCTGGAATCTTGTTTGCTCTTCAAATGCATTGTCGAGCTTTATGTTGATATCTATTCCAGATGTTTTCAAGTTCTGCTAATTTGTTTTCCACATGATACCTACTTACAGAACCATTTCACTTGTAGTTATTGCAATTGTATCTTCTAGCTGCATTCCCTTCTGGATGTCACATTTTTCTTCCACCAGGATAGGTTTTCCCACTGCTTCTGCTATTTATTTCTGTATTTCCATAGCAGTGTCCAGGTGCATTTGAAGTGGGGTTCATGTGCCTGCTGGAATTTACAGGTTGAGATGTGCAATTGCAAGCAGGCTGGTGCATTAGTCCGTAGCAGTGGTTTGTCAGTTTTGGAAAATGAGATCAAAATTAAACTTCGGTTTTAAAAATAGAATAACGTAGGGTTGTGTTGTAGCAATTGTGTCTAATCTCATCCTACGGATCCCACAAATGAATCCAGTATTGTTGTAAATTCTGGGACAAGTTGAGGGGATTTAAACCTCTCTTTGCTGTGCTGTCCTCACCACACCTTTTGTGGTTGTACAAAATACCTGACCTTTTTCTGATACATTTTATAGAGGAAAACCAGAAAAGAGGATCACAGTTCCTGCCCAGATTCTGGGGCTCTTTAACATCCAGGCCTACACCTGAATTCCAGTTTTGCACTGCTGGAACATCCTCAGTGTCTGCTAACATATTTTACTTTTTTTCCAGGTCTATCTTTATATGCAACTTCTTCAGTTCTTTCTTTCAGGCATCTTGCTGCTCTCAACCTTGGAATTATTAACACCCCAACAGCGTGGGAGTAATTCAGCCATTGTCAGCAGAGAGATTGAAGTTACAGCTGGGGATATCCCCTCAGCATTCACTGGGAAACGTAAAATACACCTGAAAATCCTGGTGTTCGTGTCCAAGGCAAGGCCAGCAGCCCCCTGGCAGCACCAAAGCTGCAGTGCCCTGCTCCACCTGCCCTCCACATGCCCAGCTGGGCTCACTGGGGGTTACTGGGGGTTACTGGGGGTTACTGGGCTTTGTGGGGAAGGACCTAAGGAGTCAGGAACTGCTTTAGGACAGCCAGGAATGATGAAGCTCCTGCTTTCACCTCCACTGAGGTGTCCCTGTCTTTTAGGACTGATAACATGGGCCATGTGTCAGGAAAGGACCAAGTTGCTAATTTGAAAATTGGTCTTAAAGATAAAATTGGGCTGGAGAAACACATTTGGTAATTAACTGGAACAGGCAGCAGTTTTCTTGGCACAGCTCGGTGTGGTTTCCTCTTACTGTGGTCTCTGCTAAAGAAAACTCCTCTGTAATTGCAGGTTAAGGCAGTGTGCAATGTAAATAACACAAATAAAGCCACCTCTTTTTGGACAGTTTTGAACTCTGTGGGGTCCTGTTATCTGGAATGCAGACAAGTCCTAAATCTACTGACGTTCTTCTTCAGGAAATTAGGATCATTAGGTAATATAAAACTGTACTTTAATAGGATGTTTGGTTTTGAAACAGAATGATATTTAGCTGTATATTCATCCTTAAATGGCATTTAGAGTTTCTTTCTAAAACAGAAATAATTGCAAATAGAAAAAACAGCTGAGAAACAGAAATAAAGTCTCTAACAGAGATATAAGATTTAATTAAATTTGTCTCCATGGCAACTCTTTAGGAATATTTCCAGAAAGAAAATACTTTACTTCCTATTTTTTACACACCACACCTTATATCTACTACAGTGTGTTTCAAGGAGGAAAATTTCACATCGAGAATGACAAACCCATATTTCACTTTGAAAATAATGTGGGTCCTTTACTTTTTTCAGTTATGTAATAATATTTTTCTCGTATGCAAATAATTGCGGAGTATTTATACAAACCCCAAGACACCGGGAACCGATCAATTCTTGTAACTACTAAAGAAAGCATTTCACTTCAAGGTTTGCAAAACATTCATAAATCGGCTGGACAGAGTCACAAATTGCTTTTCAGTTGTGATCAGCCTTCCCTAATGAATTTGGACTTCCTAAAACTCCTCAAATTGAATTTGTATGCATAATGTTTCTATGAACTTCTCAAATGCTCACAAATAATTGCACTTGGCAATGGATCCTTTGAAAAAGGATTGTATTACCTTTTGGAAAAACTCAGCTTGAACTATGCAAACTTCTTGGTGAAATACGTAAGGGTCCTACAGCAGATTCTGTTTCTGGAGAATTTTGGCCTTTTTGTACTCGAAGCAGAGCTACAGTATTTCACTTTGGTGCCCCTCTGCAGCCACTCTTTGTGCAATTAATGGTGTAGTTTTGATTTAGGGGACTTTATAAATCACAAGGAAAGTTCTAGCACCACCTTTCAGATTCTTTATTATACAGTGCTCTTAGGTGAGTTGGGCTATATGGAGCTACAAAATATAAGTCATTATCAGCCTTTTCTCTCTTTTAAAGCCTCAGTGACATGCTTCACATTTACCTTACTGCTCTCAAAGCACATCCTTGTGCACTGCAACATTTCAGACCATTTCACTCCGCTTCTCCCTTTTTTTGTAACTCGTTATGTGAGTAAAACCAAAAGCAGTGAAACAACAGAATGGAATAAATCCCCCCTCTGCTCCTGTGCCATCTTTTAGGAGAGGATGGTGTGGTGGTGGAGGATTTGAGAAGACTCCTCACTGGCCACCAGTTAGGCTGAAAACGGTCTGCAAGGCTTATTCCTCTAATAGACTGGCTTAAAATATACCAGATTAAGAGTTAAATAAATTGGTAATAAATCCTTGCAGTGCACTTGCCATATGAAGACGGTATCCTCATCTCTGGGGATTAACAAATTCAGTGGCTTAAGGCAGAGACATTTTGTAAATACACCCCATAAATTACAGGTGGGCTTTTGGGAATAACCCAGACTGCTGTGGGACACCCAGCCAGCCAGAATGGCCAATGTGTGGCTTTTCCATTGCCTGTGCACCTCGGGAATGCTCCCAGGTATGTCTGAGCCTGGGGCTCCCCAGCCCTGGCCATGTGCTGCTCTGGGGCCATCCTGAGTTTCAGTCGGGGTTTTCAGTCCTTGCAGCTTTCTCCTCGCCACCATGCCCAAGAGCTAAAATCCCTCTTCCTCCTCCCCACGGATCCTGGGGTGCATTTCTGCACGTGGACCACCTTGATTCCCTGTGCCCACAGCCTGGTGTGCTTTTCCTGCACTCAGTTGCATCATCAAGTGTGGTGCCATGAGCAACTGCACTCAGGGAGCAAGAAATGGGTTTTAATATTAAATTGGGAAAGCCTGCACTAATAAAGCAGCATGTCATTTTCCCCCTCTCTTTTCTAATGTAGCTAAATTCAAATTAATGCTCTCAACTTACTAGATGTTGGCATAACTTACATCATGGATAAATCTCGTATTTCCTTCAGTGTTGTGATCTGATATACATTGCCACATGCATGTGCTACACATTATGAATAAAGCTTTAAAAAGCCTCCTTTTATAGCTGTTTATGTTATGTGATTGAGCTCTGGTAGAGAGAAAATTTGCCAGGACTAAAGGTTATTACTGGCTGTTCTGCAACTAATATTGCCTAGAACTAAAGCAATTAGGCTTGACAAAATACGAGCTGCTTAAAAAAATGCACTCTTGAAAGTTGGGCTTGTAATGGAACTTGATTTAATACATGCTACTGACGTGAAGATTTTAATTAAAAGGAGGAGAGGAAAAGAGCTGCTCTGCTAAGATGGGAGTCCAGGGGAGGTGGTTCTGCAGGTGAGCAGAGTGAAGGTGGTTCTGTACCAAAATGCATCCCCCAAGGGGATGGGCTGGATGATAGAGCAGGGCTGGATTCAATCAGAAACAGTAATGATCAACATAAAACTGTGAAAAATAAGCAGCTTTGTCTTGGTATCCTTTCCTCCCAGGACACAGGAAATGTTTTTGCAGTGGATTTACCTTCCCTGCGTGCAGCAAGCCCCAGAGCTCTGGGCAAGGAGTGGCTGCCATGCATCAAGAAGCACCAATTTCCACACTTTATTACATGGCTGTCAGAAAGAAGGGGAAAAAAACCTGCAGGATTGTCCAGAAGACTCTCACTCATCGTTCTGCAAGTGAGCCTTGACTCAGACTTCCAGTGCACGCCAACGGTATCTAAAATACAGATGTGTGAATACTTCATTCTTCTCATTTCTCTGGCCAGCCCCAAAAATTTTGGGCTGAGTTGGATCATTTTGAGTCACTGTGTAATGAGGCCTATTTCTTTTTCCCAGCAAAACGAAAAACTGAGCCAAAAAAACTGGAAACAAACCAATCCAGAATGCTTAGCTCAAAAAATAACACACTTAGTCTGATTATTTTTAGTTTGCATTTAATTTATAATTAAATAAGCCTAGTCTTAAGACATTATGTTGAAATACAAATAGTATTTGAATAAAAATGATTTTTTCTTCTCCTCAGAATTGTGGAGCCTTTTAGTTTTATTTTTAGCACAAACTCTTGCCAAAGTTTGGTAATCCTTGTATCTGGCTCAAGTTTTGGGTTTTACCAGCTTCGTTCACACAACCAAGAGGATATTCCCCCATTTGGACATTCCAGATTGTGTTGGTATTCTTTAAATTATATTTTACCAACACTCTTGCATCGTGTGGTTCTCTCAGTCCTCTGGGATTTAATTTTCAGTCGTCAGTCACTGGCAAACTGAGGAAGATGCAGTATTTCTAATTTTCTGCCTTTTTCTATACTGAGAATGAACCCAATGTCTTAGAAATAAATACTTGGCCAAATGCTTCGGGTTCTACATTCTCCATCAGGAGCAGTTTAGCACAGCTGGGTTAAACACAACTGCAGTATAGTTGTGCTTATCTCTGTTGAAGCCTATTTATTAATCTACCAATCAAAACATTTTCTGTGGAAAAGGAATTTTGATGTATGCAATGAGAAGCAAATCTACAACCGAGCACTCACATCAGAAAAAAAAAAAAAAAAATCAGATATTGAATATTTGAGATTAATCCAGAACAAAAAATACTAACAGGATGACATTTTTCTAGGCATCTTTGGGTTTTTACTGGAAAATGCCATTCAGCTACATAAGTGGCCTGATGGTGAAGAAATGCAAATAAAGCTATATTTGCATACAGCAACACACATTAATAAATACTGACCTAGGGAGGACAGCAATGGACCAAAAGCAAAGAAAATTGCCAGTGCTGCTGACAAAAATGTACCAGTGGCAGAAGCCTAAAGAGTACCAGAGCCAAGAGAAACCAGGAGGTACCGAAGTGGATCTTGTGGAAGCTTCTCAAAACTTTCTGCTGCGATGCCTTTTGGGACTTCTGATGTCAAGGTTTTCAATCAAATCTCGCTGTTTAACAACAACAACAACAAAAGAAACATTTATATGCTCTGAAATAATCTTGCTGTGAGATGTTTCCAGGAAAATCTTTATTTACTTTACCTGTCACAATGGCCTGCGGAGATTGCCCATGTAATGACAGACAAATCTGGTTTGCTGAGAGTGCTTTAAAATGTTTGACAGACACTTCCAAGAAGTTGGAAGAGTGAAAATAATGTGAATGGCTTCACAAGAGGAAGGCCATAGAAAGCCTCAAGGTTTTTTTAATTTAGAATTCCAGCGAAGCATAAAGAGTATAATTATTTGTATTTTGCTGTGTTTTCTAAACTGCATAATGCAGTCATTCTTTCACTCCTTAAAGTTGTCATTTTACAGTACAGTTCAGGGCTGCAGTGGTAACATATTTTCCAAAGGTCAGTTTTCCAATTATAATCCAAAATTTGATGTTAATATTTTTTCTTATAGCCATGTTGTAACCGCATTCTGTTAATTTCATAAAGATACCATTTAGCTGAGGTAGGTGGTATTCTGGGCATACGAACAGTCACCTAATGTCAACAGTAAGCAGTAACTGTAACTACTGACTTCCCATCATTTGCAAAAAAATATTTTCCCAAAAATTATAGCATGTAGAACTAGACAGCATCCAAGTCTCTCACTGGGAAGTGACCGAGATTTTCTTATTGCTTTATATATTCCTGAACGCTTTAAAGTCTCACTAGATTTTGCAGGCAATCTTTACACACTCTCCAGTTAATATCTGAGATAAACTTGTTTGCCAAGTCCCAAAACCTGCAGGTAGGCAGAGTCTCTCCTCAAGCGAAATTAAATTCTTGCTCTTGATATGCACTAACAAAGCTTCTTCTAATGTGGTAACACCTTCCAAATCGTGTTTAGTAAACAAATATTTGGGTCAGCAGGCCAAATTTCATTTTCCGCCATTCCCTGTGTTTTCATTTATCCTACAGCAAAATGAAGGCAAAAAAGTAGCCAGCATGAAATAGTAATTACTGGAACTGAGTCCATCTGGTACAGGAAAGGGGTGTGGAATTCTTTCATCTGTGCAGTGCATGATAAATCATGCACATAAATGCAGAAATCATAGATAAAAAACATGACTTATTTTAAGGAAGAACCATCCCATTTCATAGTGAAATATTGAATATTACGCTTAAAAGCATTTCAGAAAAATAACTATGAATCAACAATGTGACAGTTGGAGAAATTTTTAAAGGTGCCAGAACCTATTTCCAGTCATTCTTAACTTTACACAGTTGTGTCATAAAGTACAAATTTCATTTAATTTCTGCTGGATATCCAGCTGTGGCGTCCAAAAACTGTTAAGAAGATTTTTGCAAAATAAATTACCAAGTGCTTTCTGCATCGTTGGTTTTCAGTCTTCCAGGGCTGTTAAGTGCAATCCTGAGTAAATAAGATTGAGTAAAGAGGAGGTTTCTTAAGGATCTAATTTTACACTTCCACTCTCACGATCCTGGAAGTTGCTCTGAAAAGTTGGCACCTGTACTTTAATTTGAATTACTTTGCTCACAGGACGTTGTCTCAGCAGCTGTCACCAGCTGTTATCAGCTGTTATCAGGCAGAGCTGCCTGGGATAATGTAACTGCAGTGACATTCTAGGGATAGAATTTCTGAAATGCTTTCTATTGCAGGAGTTTGTGTTTAACACGAGGATTATGGAATTCAGTATTCATTACTGGCAGGAATTACTTTCTCATCCACCAGGACCTGCCCATGGTTTGAAAGAGTGAGGAAGTGGGGGCTGCTCCTCTACAAGGGCAGTTTAATGGCTCAGGGCTGGAATGAGATCCACATCTCCGCTGGTGTGGCAATAAAATTGCCCTGGAAGAAGCTGTTCCTCAATGTTTACAAAATGACACTGTGATTGAATCGGGGTTTTTGTCTTTTAGGGTGCAGTGACACACCTGTGCATCTGAGAGCAGGGCAGGCTGTCCCCTGCCCTGATTCCAGCCTGGCTCAGACCAAGCCTGCCCGTGGAGGTGAGGAATGGAAGGTGGGGATGTTTTTGGATGCAGAGAGCCCTCCTGGGCTGTCAACCCAACCCTGGAAGAGAACAGCAGCTCCTGGCAGCAAAGCAGCCTCTCAGCCCTCTCCAACAATGCCCCTGAGCTCTCCCATCCCTGGGCCAAGCCTGTGTTTGCTCCCTGCCCTTCCACTGGGTCCCTCCAGTCTTCTCCTGCCCCTGGTCCTGCATCCAGGCAGGTATCCCTGCTAAGTCACTTGTCCACACTGCAACGGCCTCACAGTCTGTAAAATTTCTCCTCTGTGTTCCCTGGGGAATCTTGGATATTGTGGGGCATTGGAGGAGTCCCTTTGTTTGTGTGAAATCAAACCATGTCTATCAGCACGGGGCTGTCAAGCTAATTTGAAGCAAACTCAGCAAACCCTGCAGAACTGCAACCAATAAAATTGTTTCCTGTTGGACTCTTTTTAAAAGCATCCTTTGAGAATGACAGTTTTTTAGTAGTACTGGCTGCTGATGGATTTGACCTTGTGACTCAGAGATGAAAAACTCTGCATCTTATTAGGAGCTGTTGGACTCATTGTAATTCTCAGGCTTTGTTTGTTTGTTTGTTTGCTTGCTTGCTTTAATTGGGACAGTTAAAGTATTTTTATTTCTAGTAGCATTTGAAAAGTCATAGAATCTTTTAGGTTGGAAAAGAGCTCTGAGGTCATTGAATCCAATCATCAACCCAACACTGCCAAGGAAAGCTTAGCACATTAAACACAGAGCAATTTCTCAGTTGGTTTAACGATAGAGATTCCGTTTATCCCTAAGATTAAGATCCCTATAAGGACACTGCTGGAAGTCCCACACAGCAACCTTGGCTGCTCTGTGTGCATCACAGTGTTTGATAAACCTTAGGTATCGTTTGCTTCCAATAGAAATGTTTTTTGAAGTAAAACACAAACACGAAGCTCTTTATTGAAGCTACAAACTGGTAGTTGCCTCTTTGTTGGCCTCTCTCTCTGGGGGAGGGTGTGGTGGTCCCTGAGCTGTGTCCCCACAGGGCCATGGGACTGGAGGGTGATGTGGAGCCCCTTCCTGCTGCCCTCCTGTCCCACTGATCCCACAGAACCCAAATGTTCCCACTGGAGCTGTCCCGGGTGTGCCAGCAGCGTTGGGATGTGCTGTCCTTGTCCCACGCATCAGCTCTGAACCAATGCCTCTTGTTTGTTAACTTGGAACCATCTTGTGAGGATTAGAAGGGATTTTGTGGACTTCTCCAAATTAAATTGTTTGGTTCAGCTGCCTTTGCTAAAAGTGTGCTTTAATTCAGGCATATAATATATCCCGAGTTACCACAAAGTTTGTGTTTGGAGTTAATATTGCCTGTGTCTGTATTACCATCAGGGCTCCTTTACTTAAGCTAGAGACAATGCTCACATTCAATAAAAAAAAAAAAAAAAAAAGTTATGTGAGCTAATTTTTTTTTTATGTTCCATTTAAAAATAAATAAAAAGCATCATCCTTGCAGCCCTGCAAACAATTCAAGGGTTGCTTGATTGGCTTTTAGACACCACCATATGCTTTTTTCCTTTGCAAAGGGCAGTAGGAAATTATTGCATTACACAAGTGGAATTTAAAATGTTTCTGATGCACTTAAGGATGCTCTTTCCTGAGAAGAATCATTATGTATGACCACGCTCTTTAAAAATGTGATTACAACAGTTGAGCAGATGGTAGACACTTGGGGTCAGCTCTAAGGAGATCTGTATTTACAGTGTATTAATAATGGTTTAAACTTTCTCATAAATAGATGTTGATTAATTTTAAATCCATTTGTAGAAACCTAGCATTGCCAGACTATTTCCTGAAACCACAATACAAAGTATGATAAACACCGTCCGTTAATCCAGACTAATGTACTCCACACGTTAAAAAAATTCACTAAAAGGATTAATGCAATTTTTCAAACATGAAAAAAACCAGATTGTATATTTCATATATACTTTGTGTGTTGAATTTTTGACAGTCAACTCTTTTCGTGGATAGAATTATGTATTTTTATCCTTTGCTGTAACATGCTTTCAAGTAATTTATATTTAATTTTATATTCTGTTTGGGATTTCTTGGCCACTTTGTCACATGGCTGGTTCATTCCATTGAGTGGAAAATAGATGAATCCAATCAGGTGAAACAGCAGGAGGAAAAATTACGAAAAGTCTATTTTAAAGAACACAATTTTGCTGGAAATAAATAGCATTAAATGGGAAGTCTCAGCCCTGGGCACTCTTGAACCTTGTATTTTGGATTTTGGGTGATAAAAGAGCACGTGTGCATCCCACACTGAGCCCAGGGTGCACTTCCAGCCTCTCAGACACCCTGGATGGAGCACACGGATGCACACAGAGACATGGGGTGTTTGTGTGCTTGTTCAGGCAAACTCTGCTGCTCAGTCACTTCTCATAACTCCCTGAAACTTGAGGGCAATTGGATTCAAAATTCGACCAACAGCTGATACCACTTCACAGTCCACGCAAACACAAAAACCAAATTTGGATCACAGCAGGATCATTTTATTTCCTTCATAAAAGTTTATGTAAGAGGGAGATGCTCCTCATCCTAGCAGTTGTTAAGCACTGGAGAACTTATAGGCCAGAAAGAAAAAATAAATTGATCTTCAATGGATCTGTGATCTATCACAGTCCTGAAGTTGTGTGAAGTGACAGGCTTTGCTATGGGAGCTGGGGGGGTGAAGAAATGATGTTGAACCTCCAGCTTGACTTCCACCAACAAAATTTTGTGCACAATCTTTTGCATAAAGGTGTAGAACTGAGTGACTTTCTTCTTCATAGCATTCCCTTCCTTTTCATTGTTCTTTGTTTCTGGAAGATAAAGGCTAGAAATTGCCCTCTGAGCAGTAAATGTAGAAACTACAAATCCTGGCACTGTTTTACAAGGGCTCTGGAATTGAAGCATCCTTAGCAAGGGCTTCTGAGCAGCGAGAAATTAATTGGTTTTCCTGTTTGGTTAAAATCTTGTGACTTGTGCACTGGACTTAATGTTCCAAAATAATATGTAAATTTATTCCTCAGATCTGTGCTCCTGCTGAAATTGATAAAACATAACAATGAGGGGAAGTTCCAAATGTGTGTAAATATCATGACACAGTCCAAGGAACACAGTCCCAGGTCCCTTAAAAGGCCTAAGAGAGACACAAGGGCTGAACTTCTGTCATTGTGAAGCTGTTGCTTTTGTCAAACGCCTTAATCCAAATCAGCAGAGCAACTAATACAGATTTTAAACCCCCACTGAATTCAACATGGTCAAGTCAAACAGGGTGGGCTCCAGGCTGTGCCTATGGCCAGTCTGATTTTCAGCTCTGTTTTCTCTGACCCTTCTCTACAGTTTCTCCATGCTTACCCATACTCTGTTCTGGCTGGCTAACACATCTCACCAGAATTTGAGCGTAGAAATTGCCTTTCTCATGTCCATAATTCCTCCCGCTTTCAAATTCTTTATAAATTGAACAAAATCCTGGTAATCTTTTCATCCTGTGCTGCACAAATCCAAAGGTCTCTGTATCATAGCTGCACTAAAGCACAGTAGTACAAACTCTCCAGGAGATGTGCCATACCCCAGCACTGCCCTGATCCCTCAGCAGGATTTCTTTCCCAATGTTTTCCAGTGTCACCAAGGACGCTCCCGTGCCATAACAGCCCTTCCCCTGTCTGTCTGTTCATTATCCAGTTGTCCTTTCTCAAAATGTTTTCCTACAATGTTGCCAAAAACCTCCTCCTGGCTTCTGGCTGTTGCTTCTTCTCTACTTCATCTTCTGTGTCCAGGACAGGGAACGTTCCAGCTGAGCAGCTCCTGAGGCCACCAGGCCAAGGGGAGCAGAGGTGAGCTCTGGGACAGGGACTCCAGCTCCTCCAAGGGGCATCTCAGGTCTCCAGAATCACGTTTGAATTGGGAAATTCGAACTTCTTCTGTCCCACTATCATGAAACTTGTTCTTCATATTCCATCTTTCAAAGGTTTCTCCAGCCTGGGACAAATTCAGAAAGCTGTAAATCCAATAAATGCCCTTTGCAATATTTGCTTTGTCCATCACACATACGAGTTCTGTGTCATACATGCAAGGGAGTTTTGGTTTGGACTGCTTTGCTTTAATTCCCAGTCAGGCCATGTGTAAATATGGAGTGTTCCTATTTACTCAAATGCACTATTTCCTGATGCTCCCAGCTTCAATTTTCCCCCCAACCCTGTGCTAATTAGCAGCCCATTTTTATTTTTCTTTTTAAAAATTGCATTTGACGTGTACATGGAACTCACTGGCTAATCCTTCTAGGTTAAATTTGACTAGATAAATCAGAAGTCAATTTTTCAGTCCTTAACAAACCTTATTTATTTTGATGCGTTGTAAGAATATTGGTATCCTCTTAAACATTTTCTGAAATACTTAGATGAATATCTAAATAATTCTCCAATTGCCTTATTTTGAACACTTTCTGAATGCTTGGTGTTAAGCAATTCTATTCTTTTATTTAACCAATTATAATAACAGTGCTGGCCTTTCTGTTTGATTTATCAGCTGACACACTAAAGCACTAAATGCCAATTCTTTAATTTCCCCAGCATGTTTTGCTGTTCTGTACAGCATCTTCATTACTGCTTGATATTTCTAAGCTCATTACTACATAAACCAGCTATGTTAAAACAGTTTGATTGTATTTTTGGAAGCACAGAAAAACAGCATCATGTACATCAGTGAAATACTTCAGAGTGACCTCTGCCGTTACACTTCTTTTGGATCCATTAAAACTGTTTTAAATAGCAAGAGCCATAATAATAGAATAATAGGCAGCTCGTGGTACGCCTGATGCTAAAGAAATTAATTTGCAGGTGTCCTTGATTCCTGAGTGGTTATTCTGATGGCACTAAGTAGTGCTTGACTGGAGCATCCATCTGCTGCTGTTCCTGTCTCCAGTGCAGATATTTTTGCTGTACTTAGGAGCACTTACTCTTGCTCTCTTAATGCGAGGTGGTAGCAGGAGCGTGAGAAGTTTCAGCAGTTCGCATCTGCTGAGGCAAAAAGGAAATGTTTGACTTTCTGCCCAGCACTGCTAAATACAGACACTTGGAAAATAGGGATGTAAAAATACTCGTTCCCTTGAAAATGTTCAGTGATGCCATTTCCCAGGATATATGGGTTGATTTTTGTTTTCAACAACACGGAGGTGGGGGGTTTTAGTGCTGAAACACATGTGTTAGGATTAATTGTTTCATGTGCTCAGATGTAAATTGTAACTGGGAAGTGCAAAAGCTTGGGAGCCTCCCAGAGATCCAGCAATTAGAGAGTGACATAATGGTCTCGGGTTTGGTTCTCTCACCTGAGATTCAGGTGGCTGAGCCTTTTGCCCTCTGAAAGGCCTGAGCCAGACGTGAGAA
>VXBN01004608.1:104775-141854 GCA_013397395.1 Sinosuthora webbiana
CTCTTGCTTGGGTCCCAAACCTCTCTGCCAAGGTCTGTAACTTTCCAGGGCGCCCAGAGGGATGCCCTGGACTCCAACATAATGGCACTTTCATTTGCTCCCTATATTCTTACCTCACAAAAACTTGGTGAACACGTCCTTTTAGAACTTTGAAAAGCTGCATAGTATTGGTGTGCTAAATAATACCTTATGCTGTTTAATACAGTGAGCAAAAATTACGTTTCCGTGGCCTCAGTTCAGCAAAACACTTCAGATTCTATTTAATTTGATTTGTGTGATAAAATCTTCCCTCTATCAGGAAAAGAGTGAGGGTAGCACTTATCAGGGGGTGCTCAGTGACTCAATTACATCTGGCTCAACTCTGCATCTCAGCTGAAGTTATTAAACTGTGCTAAAATATTTCACTCAGGTTATTGAAACAGTTTAATTAATTTTAAACATTTATGAGTCACAGTGTAACCGTGTGCTGTGACTCCGGGTAAGTGTGGTGGTCTGGTGTTACCCACGAGAAGGACCAGTAAATTTCCCATAAACAAGGTGGAAATGCCACAGTGTGGACAAAGGGCAATTAAGAATAACTTGAGCAGTCTGCACGTGCTCAGTTTCTGCCTTTTTTTCTGTGCATTTTTTCTGCATTTTCTGGGATTTTAAGAGTGTTCTCAAACCATGCAGGTATCTGCAGTTTTTCAGAGTGACAGTGACAGTGACAGTCTGTCCATGGCATTTCCCGTGGCAGAGGTGAATACAGTGTGACTGTGGGCCATGGCTGGGCTCAGACCATGGCCCAAAGCTGCCGCTGGAATCTTTTTTCCTGAATTTGGATTCTTTCTTGAACTGAGTTTGCAAGAAGGCTGGAGAGGGACTTTTCAGAAGGACATGTAGTGATGGGACAAAGGTGAGTGGCTTTGCTCTGAAGGAGGAAAGGTTTGGATTAGGTATTAGGAGGAAATTCTTGGCCGTGAGGGTGGGCAGGCTCTGGCATAGGGTGCCCAGAGCAGCTGTGGCTGCCCCTGGATCCCTGGCAGTGTCCCAGGCCAGGCTGGACAGCTCTTGGAGCAGCCTGGGACAGTGGAAGATGTCCCTGCACATGGCAGGGGTGGAACAAGATAAGCTTGGTCCCTTCCGACCCATTCTGGGATTCCATGCGTCTGTAATTTATTTGAGCCCCAAAACTAAGTCAGGAAATTCAACATCCTTTAAGCTTTTCTCCTTTCTGAAGACCTGAGTTCATATTTGTCACAAATTATTTTTGGCTTGGTTTCTGCTCATTGTGGGTTCGTGAGGAAAGCCCTGATTTGGAAGAAAGTCCATTTTTTCCAGGAGGGTGTGCAGCCATGGGCAGGAGCCCTGCAGAGCCTGCACCAGGAGCAGCTCCCCGTGCCCAGTGCCCAGCTCTTGGCTCCACCTTTGCTTTTCACAGCAAATAACCCTTGGCAGAGCACTGCTGGTGGCTCTGTGGTGGTGCACACACCTGCTATATATAGCACAGGCCTTTTAGCTGCTCATTAGTAATTTCCTGCACTCGGATGGAACTGAGGCACATACATCTGACTGGTTTATTGGGAGAGGAAAAATCCCGAGTATGCCGCAGCAGAAACTCAGTCTCATGCAAGTAACAGCTGAAAGTGTTCTTTAAATTCCACAGAGATTTGACGTTTAGAACAATTTTGGGGGATCAGAGCACTGTGCAGCCTGAAAGCAAAGGCAGAGTATATGAGTGCCTTCATTGTTGGCCCAGATGGCATGACTTAATTAAATAAAATATCTGTACTGCCTATGTGTTGATGTCTGACACTAGCCCTGGGCCAGGCTTGCAAATAACTGTGGTTTGCCAACGTGTGGCTTTTCAAACAAAATGTGTGTTAGTGCTCCTGAGCCGTGAGCAGCAGTGTGGCCTGGGCTGAGGCACAGGCTGGGCTCTGAGGGATGAACAGAGCGAGGCTTGAGGGGAGCTCAGCTCCCTTTGGAGACGCTACATTTGGGATGGAATGCACATCCTAGAAACCAGCCAGAGGAAAAATAATTGAGCACCATTAATGACAGTATTTAGCTTCTCTCAGGTAGCCCTGGGCTGGCAGCTGGTGTGTCCCAGGCTCTGTGGGGAGCAGCACGCCCGGGAGAAGGGCAGCAGTAGGGTGACCTTGTCCCCAGCAGCCTTGGGACAGGGTGGGTGTGTGGGCAGGGTGTGGGGTGGCCCCAAGGCACCGAGCCTGCCTCAGACCCCTGATTTCAGCTCCCAGCAGGACACACTGCAGCTTCCTGGCTGCTGGGCCAGTGAGGGATGGCCAGGGGCAGTCCTGGGGCTGTGCTGCAGCCCTGTGGCTCCTGGTCCTGCGTTCCTCAGTGGCAGCACTTGGGCAAGGGATGGGCACCCAGGGAAGCTGGGACAGCCACAGTGGGGGTGGTTTTCCCTCCATTTCCCCAATGGTAAATATCCAGGTTCTTCTTTGAGCTATAAAGAGAGGAGTTACTGTGAAAAGATGCTGTCTGAGGAGCAAAAACAGACCGAGTATTCATGTCTAGACTAAAGCATGTGCGAGTTTCCAGGTTGGAAAAAAGGTCCAAAGAGAAGTGCTGAAAGAAGACTTAGTGAAAGTTCCCCCTGGCACCTGCAGCACACGGGGAACACGGTGACGTAGCCGGAGCAGGGAGCTGGGCACACACCCCTGGGGGCAGGTGGGAGAGTGGAGGGGAGAAGAAAGTTACCACAGACAGCAACAGAGATCCCGTGGGGATTGCTGCAGATGTTTGTTTTAACATGGAATTGCCATAGCTGGGTTTTCCTTAAGCGATTTCAGTTCATAAATGGTGGTGTAATCGTGAATTAGTAGGAATACGGCTAACAATAGGTTTTCCATCTTTGTCCATTTTCGCTGGGGTGGTTTGGTTTGCAGTCTCCCATTCAT
This sequence comes from Sinosuthora webbiana, assembly GCA_013397395.1. Classification (NCBI taxonomy): domain Eukaryota; kingdom Metazoa; phylum Chordata; class Aves; order Passeriformes; family Sylviidae; genus Sinosuthora; species Sinosuthora webbiana. The sequence goes on from VXBN01004608.1 coordinate 107,682, forward strand.
TAAAACCTGGAACACGAGCCTCGCTCAACGCATCTGCCTAAATTGCACTGGCTTAAATATCATTTTACCCTAGATTTAAAGGGCCCTTAAAGGTATTGGGTTGGTTTTTTTAACAATATACCTTAGAATCAATTAAGGAAGAAACAGGTTATGCTTCAATGCTCCAACTATGTGGATTAAAAAGAAATTCTGACTGGGAGGAAAGAATGCAAGGGAAGGCTGCCCCGAGGCAGCCCTGCTGTAAGAGCTGACAGGTCCCTGCATACCTCAGCGCTTGCTAATTGGCTTTTTCAACAGAGAGCTGAAGCGATCATGGCAACTCCCTCATCGCACAGCACACACGGATAATCGAATGAAACACGCCCTGCCCTCCTGCACTTTTCCTCAACTCTGGTTCCTGGAAAATCGGGTAATGAAGTGTGTTACAGCAGGGCAGACTTGCTCATTGTTTAATGGCAGTAAAATGAGGAACAGTTTGACAATATTGAAGAGGGGTAGTGCAAGCACCCTGCTGTGATGTGTCACATATGAGAACATCCTGTACAAAAGATACAATACTATATATCGTTATTAAAATATGAAATGATTTTATCATGTATCTGCAGCCTCCTGTCCGTGCCACTGAGCTACAGAGTAGTGAAACAGTTCTGCAAGGTTTGGGATGTTCTCGTGGTTTGGCTTTGGGTTTTTTCCTGGTCAGTTTTGATACTTGCTAAGAGGTACTGCAGTGAGGCCCAGCATTAAGGAGATTATTGTAGAAGAGCAGTGATGAGCAAGCAGAAGCTTGCGGCATGAAAGGAGTTTGGCAGAGGAAAAGCAAAAGCATTGAAGTAGAATTAGTTTTCTAATTTTTTTTGGACCAGAACACTAACTAATGACAATATTTGCAATTTGTTCAACAGGAAAATAACTCAGATTTGGATCTGTTCCACAGGTGCAGCCAGAGAACGTTGGAGTTGGACTATTATACATATATAAATATGTATAAATGATATATATAAAGTAATTACAGTCCTCTGCCCCACCCTGGGTACTCAGGTGCCAGGAGCAGTGTCACTGCAGGAGCACAAGGTCTGAGGGAAGGTCCCAACCAGGAGGGTCCCTGGGTGACCCCAGTGGGTTCTGCTGCACTGACACCAAAATGGACACCAGACACAGGGAAATTAAAGCTTCATTGATTAATTAATTAATCAAATTAATCCAAATCTAGCCTGGATTAAAGCCAACACAAGTTGTTTGGTGTAGACCTGAAAATCTTTGCTGCTGAGGCTGGGTTGTTCAGCCAGTTTTGAGAGGGCTCATGGATTTGGGAGCAGCCTGTGGTAGTTTTACATCTCATTAAACTTTCACAGAGTCCCAGAACATCCTGAGCTGGAAGGGACCCACAGGGATCAGCGGTCCAAGGCTCAGTGAATGGCCCATACAGGGACCGAGCTGCAGGGCAGCACTATTGACTTTGATGGATCTTTTAGCCCTTTGAAGGGTAAATAAGTCTATCTCAGTCAGACCCATATGGACAGAGGTTGTCAAAGCCCTTCCAAAGCTTTCCTAGGCCTGGTGGGGACTCTTCCTGTTTCCTTTTGAGCTGCCAGCTTGGCCCTGGCAATGACATTTTAATCACGTCCCCACCAACGCCACCACCTTGTTTAGCCAGACCAAGAGGCTGCAGCTCTGGTCATTACATCCACTGCTCTTCACAATAAAACATTTGTACTCGAGCTGTCAGTGAATGTTTCTGTTTCACTGGTGATTTAGTGTCCCGGATTATGCAGAAAATACTTTGAACTGATGGTTTTCTGAAAAGGCCAAACCGCTTCTTACCCTGCATCCAGCCCGGTTTGGATACACTGGGAGGGCTTATCCAGCTCTGAATGTTTCTGCAGACTTCTAATAATACATTGGGAACAAATTCAGAGAATGAAAAATTGCTGTGAAAGTTCTCAAAGTTCTCACACTTGATGGAAGACGAAGCAGATTTTATTATCCTTCCTCAGGATTAACAGTGCCCTTAATGCCAGTGGATTTCCCCACGTGGAGGAAAAGGGAGCCCGTCCCTCAGCAGGTATTCGCTTGCTCCTTAGGATGCATTTTCCAGGTGATTTGTGGAGTTTTCACCATGTGCTTTGCATTAATCTTGGGATGGATGTTGTGAAAATCCCAAATCAGCACTTGGAATATCTACCAATTAATTTTTTAAAAGCAAAAATTCGTAGTAACTAGAGCTGGGACTACCTGGTACAAAAAAATCAGTTCTTTAGGCTAATGTGAAGAAAAGTGTTAATTCTTGGAAAACAGATCCCAAAGTAGTTACCTAAAGTAGTATTTTATTACCATTTATGACCAACCCCCTGGAAAACAAAAGAAAGAAAAAAAAAAATAGAACAAAGACATATTTCCGTATCTTTTAAGGGAGAATGGGTAAGGAGGGCATCTGCTGTCCCTGGAAGTCCCTTTTGCTCCAAAAATTGTTCTACATTTTAAGTCCTGAGAGGTTTATTCTGCCCACTCCCTGCAGCCCACTCATGGCCATTTGCTCTTCATAAAAATAAATAGATTTGTCTCAGTTTTACAGGAGCAGCTTCTGCTGTAGAGCAACATAGAAATGGGAAGTGTCTCTTATAAGGATTGACACTTGAAGAATGTAGATTGTTGTTGCCAATATTTTTAGGGATATAGGAATATTCTGCAACTTCTTAGATGTATTGAAGAACTTGCCCAGGAAGAGATTCCTGCCACTACCTGCAAAAAATGATAAAGAAGAAAAGGTATTTCAAATACAGCTGATTGTAAAAACATACCCTGTAGGGAAATGTGGATGTGACGTATTGCTTTATACCCCTGAAACGTTTTTGAATTGTGAGTGTAGTTTAAAATATGTTACTTTTGATACATCTGCATGTGTAGCTGCAGATGCAAAGGAAATTGCTGAAATGCAAAGGAAATTTTCAGGCAGTAATAAAAACAAAATTAGATAAAACCTGACTGAAACTGTAAAATAGAAAACTTCTAAGGGCTAATTGTACAACACAGTGTGAGCATTTTATTAGTCTTTATTCTCAAAAATGTATTTAAATTATTTGGTTGTTCAGTGCAGACTGAAATTACATAAAAGTTTAAAAAATAGGAATTTTGATAAATGTGAAACATGTGCTTCACTACTTAAGCCCTGTTCTTGTGGTTTGCAGATGATACCAGGGCGTCCAATAATAATAACAGAACTGCACAGAAATCAAAGAATGATTTATTTTAAACTGCTTCATGAAGACAAAAGCTGCCAAATCACTAGCAGATTCTGCTGTGAGTGTTTTACTGCTCCTTCTCCCTGGATACTTGTACTTAAGTAATTTATTCAGTTCCCAAATTACAATAAATCCTTCCCGTGTCGTGGAGCGGTGTTTGTGATTCCTTCTCTGGAGATGCCTGCAGCCCTGCAGAGGGAAAACTCCCGCGCTGTTACCGCTTCACCCGCCCCGTGCTCTGTGTCTAAAATCCCAATTATTCCTTTCCCACTACGCATTGCCATCTAGCGGCCTGCGATGCCCGTGTGCCGCGGCGGCAGGGAATGACCATGGACATCGGATGGGAATGACCGCGGACATCGGCCGGGAATGACCATGGACATGGGCCGGGAATGACCACGGACATCGGCTGGGAATGACCACGGACATCGGATGGGAATGACCACGGACATCGGCTGGGAGTGACCACGGATATCGGCCGGGAATGACCACGGACATCGGCCGGGAATGACCACGGACATCGGCTGGGAATGACCGTGGACATCAGCAGGGAATGACCATGGACATTGGCCGGGAACGACCACGGACATCGGCTGGGAGTGACGACGGACATCGGCTGGGAGGGACCACGGACATCAGCTGGGAATGACCATGGACATCAGCAGGGAATGACCGTGGACATTGGCTGAGAAAGCATCAGTGTGGTCCCAGTGAAGTCACTACCTGAGAGTAATGGCACGTAGCAAACTCCCAGCTTGGAGGGAACCAGCTGGTGGATGGGCTCTGACTTCTTTTGGAATAGAAATTGAGAATATAATGACTGGCCCAAGTGATCAGTGGTGCAGAGTAAAGCACAGGACTTGGAATGTCTCTGTTCCATCCTGCTGGGTGCTGCACGCCTGGCATTCCTGCCTGCTTGTGCTGCCAGGGGCTGGTGGGACAGTGGGCATTGTTCACAGGGACGCTCTTGTGGGTCTGTTTGTTCAAGGAGCTGTAAACTGGGCTAATCCTGTAAAACTGAGGTTCCCGAAGCTCCCTTCCTTTTGTCTCGGGCTCCTCCAGCGCCACTGGCACACTGCAGCTCTCAGAGAATAACCTCGATTGTGCCTTACACCTGCTTGCACTTAGGAAAAGAAACATTTGTCACTCTTATTTATGTAATTGCTTAAATTGCATTTTAATTCTAACAGCTTAAGTATGTTGGTGGAGAAAAATGTTTTCTGAATGAAAGTTTGATCAAATGCCCAGGGAGCCAGTGCAAGTCTTTCCATCGACTCAAGAGATTTTGTTTCAGGCATTTTATTTAAACAGTACTTCTCTCAACCATAACTGAGCAAAGTTACATGCTTTTCATGAAAGAAACTGAACAAAAATATTTCAACCAGGAATATCTACTATAACCTTTTAAGGGAAATTACTGAAAATTAAATCTTTCCATATTATAATTTTGATGCAGTTTAAAATATAAAGAAACCTGGATGTAGTTCTTTTAAAAAGCAATATATCTGCTTCAAAACTGAATTTCTTCTTGCTAAAATGGAAATTGGATTAGATTCTGCTGAAGTAAACTCAACAATTGCTTAAGTTCTCCTGTGTTATTCTTCATTCCCATTAATAGGAATTACACGATACCTATACCCAGCAATTCCCATCACTGTGGGCCCTTAAATAAACACGAGGAAATACTAGTCTGGGAGTTAAAGGCTGCATTTAGTCCTGCTCAGGTCTGCATCTCAGCTCTGCCCGCCCGGCTCGCTCTGCCAGCTCACTGCACTAACGCCTGCAGGCTCTGCTGGCGGAGCTCCTCCCGGAGCTGAGCAGGTTCAGGATGGATCAGGAGGCTTTATCGCTCCGAGTAAACACTGGGAGCACTTTTCCCCTCTGCTGAAAGATGTCCATTAGTTCCCTGTGAGGCAGCGTATCAATTACAGAGCTGCATTTCCTGCACGTCCCGGTGTGAGTTCCCCTCTCCCCTCTCAGCCTGGAGATGATGCAGAGGGAGGACCTGGCTGCATTTATCTAACCAGGTTATTTTAAACTGTTTAGGTGAAATCTCGGAGGTGTTAAATCACAGCAGCGGCAGCCATCCTGAGGCGCAGACTTTGATTCAAACAGCACAAAACTCTGCAAACTTCCCGAGGGCTTCCTCGGGGCTGCCGTGACCCAGATGATGTGACAGAGTCTGCTCTGAGATACCCGATCCAGAGCTTATCTCGGCAATAATCCGGGCAATTTGTTTACTGATCGGTCAGAGCAGGGAGAAGTTGGGTTTTAAGGAGTGATTTTGGGCAGGATTCCCGGCGGTGCCTCAGCACTGGGCAGCTCCAGGACACTGGACCCGGGGATTTGAGCTGGAGCTGCACCTTCACCCCGCACGGCAGGAGCCTCACAGCTGGCAAGGGCAAGGTGTGCTGCCAGATCACGAGTTTTCATCCGTGGGACAGTTTTTGGTCAGTTTTGTAGGTGAAAGTAAAAAAAAAAAAAAAAAATCAGAAACTACAGTAATAACTATTTTAACTATGGAAAAAAAATGTTACCATTAGCACAAAGTTGCCATCATTCTGTTATTAGTACTCCACGCCCCCCAGGAAAGTTTTCCCTTTTGCCACAATCGCTGCACGATATTTTTTTTGTTCAGAGAAGTTGCAAGAGACAGCTACCTGAACCCCTTGAGCCTTTTAGAAAATTGAGGTTCCCACGGAAAAGCAGAGTAAAACAAGAGCAGTTCCTTCCTGGTGCAGAACGACATTTGCCACGAGTAAATAAGTGTTGTGGGCAGGATGAGGGTGGCAGACCCCGGACTCAGCACAAGGCTATGGAGGAGAAAAGACCCCAGTCTTTCCTGCCAGGCCACGACTGTCTTGTCCCAAGTTCAGTCCCACAAGAAATGACTTTTTTTTGAGTTTAAATATATTCCAGTTGTGAACTGAGCCCTTTAATTGCACAGCAAGTTGAGAGTTTCTGTACTGTGTGTTTTCGGAGCTTCCTGCTTTTATGGCTTTTAAAATTCTCCTTCTCTGTACTAAGCAAAACTCTGACAGCTGCTGTTTCAAATTCCAGACATTTGACGTAATATTTTTGCTATGAAATTCCAGAATATCACTACTAACTGTACTTTATCAAGGAAAGGCTCACTGAGCACTTCAAACATAATAATTTTGATCTAACTTAATAAAAAATTCTGTCTAATCTGTCCAGCTTTTTGGCAAATGCTGCAGCCAGCCATACAAAGATTTATTTATATATGTGTGTGTGTGAGTATAAAAATATATTATTTTTATATATGTTTATAAATATAAATATATGCAAACATAAATATGATTTAAATATATTATATATTATCTAAATATAATTCAAAATATATTAATTTTATATATATACACGTACACTGACTGAGCTTAGATTCTTCCATTTTCTGCTTCTTAAATGAGAACACGTGATCCTCTTTGAAATTCTGGATGAAATGTGAATCTTAGTCCAGTGTATCCCAGTTTGCCAAATAATGATGTGACACTGAGGAGCCTTCAGCAGTTTCATGTCTAATGTCAACTGAATATTCGTGGGATAAAGCCAAGTTGGAGCTAAATTAATTTTCCATGTCAATAGCTGTCCAATAGCTATCTGCTACTTGACAATACTTGTTTTGTAATAATCCGAAATTTTCTATTTAGCAAAATGTCAGTTAAGAAAACCACATCACGATGGTTTTGGTTCCAAGAATGGCTGTGAAAATATTTCTTTTCTATTTACTTTTAATTTAGCTCTTTGGACCTCAGAACCCTGAGCTTAGCAGTGAGTTACCTAATTGCTTTGAAAAGGAGCAGGATTTTTACCCTTGCAAATACATTTAGCCTTTCAACAAACACATTTTGAAGATAACCTCTCCATGTTGCCTTGATTTATAATATTCCTGATGTTTCTGTGGTTGGTGAGAACAGCACTTGGCTGGGACAGGCAGAAATTGGGAGTGTTTTCTTCCAGTGGGGGTAGTTTCTACCAAAATTTTGTCTAATTCATGACAGGCTGATTTATGGAAGGATGTCTTTTTTCCTTCTGGATTTTGGTAAAGTTAAGTGCTGAACCATTGTTTCTCATATCTGTGCTATTTTTACTGGGACTAATACATACAGTTACAGTTTCCTGTAACTCTCTGCACTTGCCTTTTGCTTTGCTGTTTCTTTTCTTCCACAGCAACAGTGACTTTTAAGTGGCAGCTGACAAGACAGATTTTTTTACTAGAATAACATAATTAGTGTTTGAACCTCATGTGAGTACTTCTGTCAGGTGTCCCACGGTCAAAATTCCATTTGCAAAAGCCACATTATACCGTATCAGTAATTCCTGTACTGTAAACAGGGTTCCTGGAGGCAACTGGAGAGCTCTGAGCTCTGCCAGCAACACTTAGACAGATATTTCAGCACATGAGGGGAATATCTGCATTTTCAGCTTCCTGGGTGTACAGCAAAGATGTCCATTCTGAAAGGACATCTCATTCCACATAAAACAATCAAAAATTTTATTACTTGCTTATGCCTCCTGTCATGGCATAAAGGTCAAGTAGATCTGTGCTTTAATGGCTTTGGATGTGGCTCCTTAGGACCAGTGATACATTTGGGTCAGTGACCACATAAATGAAAAATCATGGCTATGCAGGTTTTTGCTTTAATTCCTCACGAAAAGTTTTTTCTCAATTCCTTTATAGTAGATGTCAGCCAATAAAGCAGTAATGTAATACATTAAAGGCAAAGAATCCAGTCAGCTCTTGGGGCTGGAACTGGCCTGCCTTAAATCTCCCAGAATTTGGAGAAGCTTGTGTTGCTATTGCTGATTTTGCAAGTGTTAAGCCAAAGTTTGCTTGTCTAAATCAGGTAATCATCCTGCAGATTTGAGTTAGGCTGCTCCCCCGATGGAGGGCAGCCAGCTTTTGGCACATGTAGGAGTCTTCTAGTTATCAAAAGCAACAGCCTAGCAGTGACACAGCGCTGGATCCCAGTTCAGAGAGGAGAGGAAGAGTTGGATGCAATAATACTTGGGTGTCTCAGCAGTGCTATTAATAAGTGTTTGAAGATGTGAAAGTGGGAACTTGGAAAGCAGGCCACCACATACTCAAATATAGATGTGGATTTAATACAGCTCATTTATTACTGGTGATTGCTGGGAGGCATCGTGGACAAAATCCTTAATGTAAGAGGAAAAAGTGTCGGCTGTCACGTTCCGTTCCAGCTTTAATTTCAATTGCCTGAGCAGGAGCAGCTGCGAGTTGCTATCAGGCAGATGAAGTTTTTAGTGCTAAAAAGGCAGCTGGGCTGGAAATAGCCCAGAAGTACATATCCATTTGTCTGGTTAACTTCAGCACTTAGGCTATCCATCAGGTCAGCCTAAAGAGAAATGAATGACATCAGTCAAAACAATCGGATATCTCTGTGCAGTGATTAGCTCCGTGTAGTACAAAAACTTAAATAATTTGTTCTTTGAAAATGTGATGATTGATTTGCTTCCATTAGGCTTGGATTTTAAAACATTCCATGAACTCTCAGATAAAATGGCACTAAAATGCTATTGCAATAACCAAATAAATCATATTAGACTATAGTGTATATAAGTACTTTAAAACATTATAGATACTAGAATTCTGTGTATAATAAAAAGGTGAAGAATGTAATCCATGAACTTTTTTTTTTTCTCATCTCACACCAGCATTATCCATGGCTGCTTTCAAGGATAATGTTCCTAAGGAGATGAATTTTAGCTTTTGCTTTAATACATTATATATACGTATGTGAAAGCTGTGCCGTTTGGATGTGTTTGGTCAAAGGGAGGCATTTTAACCTTAACTCAGTGCAGAATTTAGCTGAGCTTTAGACACTGGTGCTGGCTGTTCAGTTGGAGTTCAACCTGGCAGTCATCTTGCAGCTGGGAAATGGGCTGCCACCATTTAAAAGCTTTTTCTGGTACTAGTTTTGGGATCCAGTTCACTGTCCTGCTGTTCTTGACCAGAGAAACCCTCACACAAAGCAATGTTTAGCCTTGAATCTCGTGTAGAGGCATAAAACAAAGCCTTGCTCTGATATGTAGGGTGGCAGTGCGGTTAACACTTGAAATTTATGATCATTTTCCTAATATTTCACTTTTGCCTAACGATCCAGACTCTGCAGGCAAATAATTCTGGGAATCATCTCTTACTTCCAAACAAACTGTGGGCCCCGTGCATGCGAGATTGCCTAAATATTGGAAACCTTATGGATCATAAATCAGAAGGCAAGGAAAACAATCCCATCAAAAATGTTTTGCTTCATTATTTCAGGATTTAGTCATGGATTTGAAGCACTGGTGTTGAGCTGAAGTAATTGGTGCCATTGTAAATCAAAGGCAGCAGCAGCACGCACGAGGCTGCCTTTGAAGTCCCCTGGCAGCACGTGGCTTTTCTACTGGTGACTGATGCTGCTCTGTAATTTATTTTCTAATGAGAGCAAATGGAGTTTATTGACAAGATCCAGACACTTCCCAAAAAGTTTTTGGAGGTTTTACATGTGTGATTCCATCAACTGTTGTCTAAATACGATTGCCTGTGTTCTGGGGAATTGCTTCATGGTGGAAGTACTGACATTACAAACAGGCTCAGGGCAGGATCCAGATAACATTTTGGTTGGGATGGACCAAGGCTCTCGATACAAATCACATCGGGTTTAATACTGAGCAGCTTGTCAGCACACTCCATCGGAACTTCGGGGAGGGTTCTCTGGGACTGGAGCACCAACAGGGCAGGAACACCATGCACAGGGCAGGACAAGGCGGTGATACAGGGCAGCTGACAATGTGCAGGGCATTATACTTGAAAGTAAGCCCCCCTATAATTACCATAAGTGATGGAACAACGTTGTCCTTTGGTACTTCACGGTTGTCTTTACAGGATTTGTGTTTGTGTGCACCGAAAAGTGGATATTCCCATCCCTGACTGCGCTGGGGGCTGTGTCCTAAAGCTGCCGAACCCTTCTGCTTGGAATTAGCCAAATCTGTTCCTAACAGATTACCAGCAACAGCCTTTGGAGAGGCGATTATCAGTTCCAATTGTCTGCCAAGTGGCATTAGGGCCGGCGGTTTCCCCCCTGGTCATTAAGCACATGTCAGAGCCGAGTAACTGGTAATTTCTGCAATTAAGGCCACCATTATTGTTTCCTTGACTTAAACAGGGAGCCCAAATGACACGGTTAAAAATAACCACTGCTTGTTCCCGCACACACTCGGGGGCTGCTGTGCTGCAGAACCGTGTTAATCCTCCCAGAACACACAATTAATAAGATAACAGCAGGTTAGGGTGGCTGCCGGGAGCTCAAACCTTGAACCGTCATGCCTCTTCAAGGCAGCTCGGGAAAGTCTCAGAGAGCTACCAAAGGAGTACTGTGGAATGCTCGGGACAGATAAATATAAGTTTAAACCTGTTGCTTCAGTTATGTGCACGCTCAGGGATATAAAATATTATTAAATAATTACATACAGCCAGTTCAAACCCTTTATTTTCTGCCTGTTAATGGTAATAACTTCTTATCTAAGCAGCAGCAGGTTGTTTTTTTTTTTTCTAAAAAACGAAGAAGGATTCACCAATATGCTCTGCAGGGAATAATAAAAGCTGAAGAAAAGCTGTGCAGGATGCTGCTGAACTTAACAGGGAAGAGACGAAAACTGAGAATTCCTCGGTCAATTCTTGAGGTTTTGGACGGAAGTCCATTTGCTTCCTACAGAAGGAATGCCTACTGACTCTTTCAGCAGCCTGGATTTTATTTCAAGTTCTTAAACCTTACGTTTCTGATAGTAAAAGCAGCCTACAAGTACAGAGGTATTCACCTGAGCTGGCCCAGTTCCTCTGTGCTGTTGCACGGGGGGTGAGGTTGCATGGGAAAGGGGTGACTGATATTCCATTAGATAAGAATAAATACTAGCATTTGCAGGTGAAACCGTGGAGAATGTCTTCCAGTGAATCTGCAGGAATTGAGGAAACACTCCATGTATAGAGGAGGGATGAACTGCAGTCCCCGTGGTTTATTCTAACACCCCTCCAGAGCCAAGACCTTGTGTCGAGTGGTCAGATGAGATACAATTCCTGCTGATGGGAGACTCAGCCCAGGAGTGCCCCCATGGCAGTGGAGCAGGGAAACACGCCCTTCCCTCCCAGCGCAGGCCCCTGAGAGCCCTGTCCCCCCTTTATCCGGGGGACAAATGCTGATAAAGCCGCTGTGTCAGGGGGAGCCCCGGCCCTGACGAAGGCCAGGCACGGTGCCCACTCCGGCACTTGTTGGTGTGCATAAACACTTGCTGTGTCAAGATACGGGAGAGGGGCAGCAGCTGAGCACAGCCTGAGCCACAGGGCCTGGGGGACTCTGCCATTTATCATCTCCTAATTAACTGTTAATTTGCTGGTCTTTAGGTTCAAGCACAGCCCCGATTCATCACGGGCTGGCACGGCTGGGGAAGGAGCTCTGCGCAGCCCTCCAGCTCTCATCTTATTAACCACAAGACGTGAGGAGAGCCCCCCTGGCTGCAGTGGGGACAGGGCTGTGGCAGCCTGTGGGACACGCCAGCAGCACCCCATGGTGGCCCTGTGCGCTGGCACCTGCCCTGGCTGTGTGCACAACGAGGAACAGCCGGGGGGGTCTGTCCCTGCCTGGGGCAGGGGGTCAGGACTGAGTGATTTCCTTCCCATTCCGTTAATCTAAGATTTCTGCTTGTATCAGGAATTAGGCACTAAAGCAATCCCTAAAAACTACTATGGAATATTTCGTCCTAGGAAAGAAGTGGCGACTTTTTAAATTCTTTGCACATGCATAGAGAATGGTAGAACTGACTTCTACATATCTATTTTCTATCACGTCACCCTTAATACACCATCCCAAATGAAAGGTTCTACCCCATAGGGTGCTGGGCACTGCCCGGGCTTCCCAGGGAATGGGCACGACCCCGAAGCTGCCAGAGCTCCAGGAGGGTTTGGACAGCACTGCCAGGGATGCCCAGGGCGGGATTGTTGGGGGGTCTGGGCAGGGACAGGGGTTGGGCTTGATTGTCCTTGTGGGTCCCCTCCAGCTCAGGTGATTCCTGTGGTTCTCTAATCTCACAGGAGAGATGATTTCTCCACCACATTATCTGCCAAAAAAGAGCCCAGCCTAACCCCGCCAAGGCTGCCCTTGTCTCTGCAGAGATGTTCTCCTGTGATGTCACACACCCCACAGCTCTCCGTGCCCACAGCTCCTCAGGAGTGTCAGTGCAGGGCTCAGCTCTGCTGGGCTGGGGGCTCAGGAATTCAGGATGGGGTTTTTAGTCCCCAGCCCTACAGGCATTAACCATGGAAACCTTCCCATGGATTTACCAAGAGCACAAAGTCACAAACATCCCAGCTGTGAGGGCGTAAATGCTGGCAGCAAGAAGCAGGGTTTATGTTGTGCCTGGAACACTTGCAGCACTCTGTAAACAGCTTTTAATGGCAATACACGTTTGGGTTTTGTTCTCAGGCCCTGTAGTCCCTGTTCCACCTCGGTGCTGTGATCTGCGCTGCCATCCCCACAAAGCTGCCAGCACGCACGCCACTGAAATTATCATTTCCATTCTTGTTACCAAAATATTTTGCAAACAGCAGCAGCAGAAGGAAAATATTTTACCCGGAGGAGCTGAGATGAGGCAGCTTTTTAACAGAGAGGCCTCATAGAGAACTGGTGACATTTACACACTTTGTGACACTTCATATCCCCTTGTTCTAACACCTAGTTAAGGGTTTCCCTTTATGGTCTTTCAGGCATAGAGCACCTTGTTAATGTCAGGCCTCGGGCTCTCCCAGCCAGCCTTGGCTGCTGCTGCTCCCAGCCCTGCCTGCCAGGGAGAAGGATTTTGGGGTGCCTGGAGTTGAAGTTAAGGGGCAACTCACAGTAGCTGAGAGTGGGGCTTGTGCTCAGATAACAGAAAGTGCTTTATTGTTCACGCTGAAATTTGGCAGGATGCTCAAGTATTTATGGCAGCCTGGGGAGCCGGGGTGTAGCTTGGCAAAAGTGGCTCCTTGATTAACACCTGGAAATGGCCTGCCGCACAACAGGAGCTTTTCACTGGGGCTGCAATAAACTCATCTGCATTGAGAGGTGACCTGCAAACCCCACGGCTCCCTTTTCTCGCTGCTGAGCCTTCGATTTGGGGGAAACCACTCGGAGCCCAGAGTGCAGGCTGATGGAGCCCAAACACAAAGGGCTGGATCTAAGGGGCTTTTTCTTCTGGATCAAGAGAGACATAGGCAAAATTACTTCAGAGAATCCCGGAACTGTTCGGGTTAGAAGGGCCTTACAGATCATCCCGTCCCACCCGTGCCATGGGCAGGGACACATCCCACTGTCCCAGGCTGCTCCAAGCCCCAATGTCCAGCCTGGCCTGGGGCACTGCCAGGGATCCAGGGGCAGCCACAGCTGCTCTGGGCACCCTGTGCCTCGATAGAAAAGCAACAGAACACAATCTGGGGCCAATTCAGAAGGAAGGAGAGTCAGGGTATTGTTTCACGAACGGAAATGATCAGATTTAGGATGACTCTGTGATTTACAGAATTGAGGAATTATCCACCTCGTCTCTTTGTCAGAGTTCTTGCCTTGGAAGGGTGGGTGGGTTACATGGAAGGAGCTCAGAGGCACTGAGGCTTCACAGACTCATGTAAATAACCTGTTGTTGATTGTCTTGGACTGGTTAGCATGAGAAAAACACAACCATTACATTTACCCATTTCCTTAGGCTGGGATGTAGACCAGTTCTGTTGAATTATTGTTTTTCACGTCATGTTGTTTTTCACAGTGACTAGTAGGCTGCATTCACATTGCAACCCAAAGTTCAAAATTAATTTCATATTCCAACTGCATGCAGGAACCCCAGGAAGTTTCGGAGACTTTAAAACAGGGTTGTGATGTTTTTGTATTCTCTGCAACACTCCAGAGCTCCCAGACTGTGCTGCAGAGGTGTCCCCAGCTCTCTGAAAAATGAGGTGGCACCAGCAGAGCACTGAGCCCTTGTCACCTCATTGTGCAGACAGACTCGGGTAACAGATGGACCAGGGCTGCAGGACTAGGACTGACAGGGTAGAATTCCACGGGGTGGAAGTTTTGGGCTCTGGGGTGTTTGTTCCCTGTGGTGGTGGCAGTGAGCTCAGCCACAGGTTGCTGAATGAGCAATGGTGCCAAGAGATGGGCTGAGTTGGTGAGAAAAATCAGGAGGGCAGTGTTGGATTATTTTTGTGACAGCACGTGAGACTCTTCCACTCAAGCCTTGTCAGAGTTTTGTCTTCATCTCTCTGAAGGTGAGGCCAGAATGGTGGAACTGCCCCACTTCCCACACAGGGAATTGAATTTTCAGCACACACCTTGTTGTATTAAGGAAAGTCTGTGGGTGTTTTGTGCTCTCAGGGAAATGATGAATGGCTTTGCACCTTCCCAGGAAGGAAACTCTGCCTCTGTGGGATGCCAGTCCTGCAGCACGCCGCCAACGAGCTGTGAAGGTGAATACCTGTCCCCTGAGCCTGCACACCCCTCACAGCCTGCTCCCCTTCCAGCTGGGTGCTGGGATGTTTTACTGATATACTCAGCGCAGCTCAGAATTTTGGAATCAAAATTGACAGATACATGCTCGTCCCTCTTCCCTCCCACCCTTCATCCTTGCTGTAAAATGGACATGCACTACAGTTTCTTCATCCCCAAGACTAGGTAACTGCAGGAAATAAATGCCCACATCTAAAGACTACATCTTCTATGCTGCATTCAAAAATACTCATTATCCAAGTTTTAAAAATATTAAAATATGCATTTCTTCTAAATAAGCCCCTTTCCTGTGATCTTCCTATGTATTTGGGCATTTAGAGGCTGGATTCAAGACACCACAAGGCGGCAGAGAATTTTCTGGTAAATAATCACAAGTTTTGGGCAGTCTCCCTGGTGTCAGTCACTGCCAGGAGTGACAGGGAGCAGGAGCAGCAAAAGGTGGGGAGGGGGATCGAGCCCGGGCCATCCTTCCCTGCCCTGCTGGTTCCTGCGGCTCCACACTGCCCCTCACCGCTGCACAGCTCTCTTGGGAGGAGCAGCAAGGTTTCCTTGTGCCTAAAGGGCCCCTGGCAGAGTTTCTCCAAAGCCCACCTGGGTTTGGGTATTTCCCCAGGCTGTACAGCCCTGCTTCACAAAGCCACCAGCAACACTGGAGATGTGGAGACTGGAGACCTTCCTCCTGAACTGGCATGTGAAGGTCCAGATCCGTTCATATCTGAGTTTTGCTCTGCCCATTTATTGGTGTTCCAGGCGAATTAGGATTTGTGTCTGTTCTTCAGTTTAAAGTGGACACACATTTGTTGGCTGCCACAAGTACATCAGTTATTACTCATTAATTACCCAGCTTTGTGAATGGGATGTTATCTCACAGCCATTAATTATGCTTTCTAAATAATCTCCAGTTAAGATTTAGGATGACAACTGCTCTTTAGCAGTGGGATAAATGGAAAGAAAAAAAAAAAAAGTGTTTAAATTGCTGTAAGACCCCACATAATTCCATTATGAAAACCAAAAACAATCTACATACTTTGTGTTCTTATGCACCAGGGCCCTCTTTTCTCAGTCTACTTTTCATAAGCCAGGATTTCCAGGAGGGTGTAGAATGCAACTATGGGCCAATAAGCCTCTAATTCATTTTGCTGCCAGCTCCCATCCCTGAGATGGATGCAGCCACTTTGTGCAGCTGCTGACAGCACCATCATGGCAAGTGTGGAGCCACGAGGCTTCTGTATCTTCTCATGTCCTAGGAGATAAGTTCTTCATTCCCCTCTTCCCTCCCAGTTGATGCACATGTGTCATATTTCCTTGAAATAAGTTTTTCCACGAAGGCCAAAGATGTTAATTAATTGCTAGTTAATTACCAGTAAGTTATGAGTGAAATGCTGTGTTTAATTTCCACACAGCAGTAGCTCAGCTGTGTGTGTGTATTCTGGGGTAAGTATTCACTCCCGGAAAAGTGGATGCAAGAAGAAGTTTCTCTTACCCTGTGCTCCCCTGAGCCTGTCTCTGGTTTATGCCAGAGGATGCAAAATTCCAACCTCAAATAGCAGAGTGCAATGTCTTGTCTTTGTTGCCTTTATTTCATTGACCAGAGCTGGAGCCTGGCCCAAGGGGTGTTCTGCAGCCAGGGTTCAGCCCTGGCGTGGTTCTGTTCTGCTCCCTGAACATCCCAGGTGATGCTGTTGTCCCTGCACTGACACCAGTGACCCCAGAGGAGCTTCACTGCTCTTTTTCTGCCCCTCGGCAGTTCTGGAGCTGCACCATCCCTGTGGCACCTCAGACTCCCACACACAGCCCTGCTCAGGCTATCAGGTGTTCAGTTCTCCCCACAGCTGGGCTGGGAGCTCTGGGTGACTCCAGAGCTGCTGCTGGAGCCCAGCCAGACTCTACCCATGGCAGAGACCAGGAAAGGACTTTGTCCCCATGGCAGGGCCACCAGAGTCCCCAGAGCTGTTTGTAGTCTCCTGGGCAAGCAGCACAGCTCCCTCCCTGCCCCCGGGACACTTTCTGCCCATGGAAAATAAAACACTTTGTATGAGACTCCCCTGTGAGAGAAATGAGATTATAAAATTGGATAAATAACTTGATTCAATGAAAGTTCTGTCGTTTCAATGAGCAATATATGAAAGACCCTTTAAAAGTGAAAGGAATTTTGTGCTAGAAGGAATATGTATGCAACCAGCCCACGGTGTCCTCAAATTTGCCTGATTATTTTGACCGATGCTTTGTTTTCTCCCTACATCTCTACATCTTCTTTCGAGTGACATTTAAATACATCACAGTGATTGAAGACCTACTTCATCACCACATTATCCCTTCCCTTTGACCAGAGCTGGAGCCTTCTCTGCTAATTCATTGTCTGCTGCAGGAGAGGAAGGGTCCCCTTAAGCTCCCTTATCTTTCCTTTCAAGTCGTGCTGGGACTAACCCGGACTTCCCAAGGGCCCTCTCTGTACATGTGTGATCTATCTGCCTCTGTGATGTCCCTGCCTTGGCAACTGCTGAGCACGCTAATTAGCAGACTCAATTAACAGTGGCTTGAAGATGTTCAACATCCCTGCAGGATTGATCACCCAGACTGGGAACAGAAAGGTGCCTTGTCCTCAATCACCAACTGCTTCCTTTGAGCGAAGATAAATCCAGCATTTTCAGCTGTGTTTTCAACAGCAAGTACTTCAGTCTTTGAGAGGCTGTTAGTTAAGACATGAGGTATGTCCATGACCTAAGCTAGATTGATCTGCTTCCCCATTCCTTTCCATGCCTGATTTCTTTCTGTGTCAAGATTAGAAGACTTTGATTTCTCTGTCCAATTATATTCTGTATTGCTGGCTGGCAAGAGAATCAGTGTGATGTGATCACTGCTGATGACCCTGGAATCTGAACCACCCTGTGGGAGCACAGGAAGCAGAGTGTCCCAAGACCGGGTGTGTGCCCCTGGCTCTCAGGAGCTGAGGAGCAAGCACTGCTCCATTCGGGGCAGGGGAACACACCGTGGGCATCTGCCAGCTCCCATCAGCAAGCACAGAAAACAAAATAAATGGTAACAGAGCCTTATTCAGTACCTCCCTGAGCAGAGACCCGCTTTTCAGGCAGCCTGGTACAACTGATGCAGCTGCTGCCCATTTCATGCACCTTTCTAAGCCCTTGGATACCCTGGGCCAAATTTGCACTTTAGTTTTGCTTTGGGCAAGAGTTCCAAGCGCCAGGGGTGAGGGGAGGAGAAGCAACAGTTCAGGAGCTTTGGTCAGTGCTTGCGAACCTTTCTGTGGTGGATTTATGTGAAAGGAAGGGTCCAGAGTCAGGGTTTGGTGCCATTCACTCTTGCTGGGTCCCCAGATGCTGTCCCAGGGCTCCTGGTCTGGGTGTCCCTGTGCCAGCCCTGCAGCTGTGTCAGGGCTCCAGTGGGCCAGAGGAAACTGAGAGTGTGGGTGAGTGATGTGTGTCCTGAGCTCCAGCCATCTGCCACCATGGCTGTTTTTCTCTTGTTTTCTCTTGTTTCTGATAGAAAGAAGAGTAGGAAATGTTATATAAAGGGCTGGCTCCTGAACCAAGGTGCTACAAACAAATCTTGCTTATTCAGGGGCAGTTGGTTTCACTGGTGCTTCATTTGCATCCTGCCTCCGTAGACTACACAAAATGCACAATAGGGTAGGAGGGAGAGGCTTTTTATTTTAATTGCCTAGTCACAACCTTTCTCCAGTCAAAGAAAGTCCTTTTAAACCTATACCTCATGGGAAAACTGGAGGAGAAAACTGAATTTCCCTCTGCCCCACTCCAAAACCAGCAAAACTTCCATGTGAGGGTCCCCAGTGCCACCCAAGGCATCTGCTGAGCTCTGCTGCCTCCTGGGCACCATGACAACGGTGAGCTCGGGCTCTGCTGCAAGCTCCAAACTGGAGCAAGGACATCGTGTCTGCATGTGTGAAGTGCATTTGAAAGCTATTGTTAGTACGATCAGAGTAGCCATAATTTAATTTTAATGGGGATGTTTATGCTGAAACATCTACAAGTACAAAGAGACGCAAATCGTGTCTGCCTTGAATTAATTCTCTTCATAAATCAGTTTCTCAAACGGCACCAAATTACCTTAATGAGGAAAAATCCTTGTTTATATCAACAACGTTTAGCCAAATGTGGAATGTTTATAGCAATGATTCAACAATGTCCTTCTAGGTGCACAAACAACAATGACGAATGTTCAGGTTGTGCTGCTCTCTCTGTTCTCTCCCCTCCCAGCAAGTAAATAACGTGCTTGGTTTCAAACTAAATGGGGATGTTTTGGGTGAGCAGTAGTACTGCTGACAGGGAAATGGGATAATTATAGCACGAAATTATTTGCTTAGTAGGTGAAGGCCCCACCTAGCTTGAGACAGTCTGTGCACAGACCCTTTTAAAATCATCCACCCCGAGGTTTGGCTTTATTTTAGGGATTATTTGGTTAATTTGTTACTTTGAAAACAAAGTAAACTTTAGGTAAAGCGTGATGGGGGTGAGAATTGTCTGTTGCTTGTCTGTTCCAGCAGCACTTTAGTGACCTGTTCCCCTTGGATGCACCTGCTGGCACCAGGCTGGATTGTGACACTGGGATCCTGGGCTTGCCACGGGCCCTGCAAGGGTTCAGAAAGGTCTGAAAGATTTGAGTTTCGGTGTGTGCTGGTGCCTTTGCCTCCCTGTGCTCTGCTCCTTTCCCAGCCAGGTGTCCAGGGGGGCTGTGGGCATCCCTCAGCAGCAGCACCTGGGTGTGCCTCACTGCCAGAGGGATCTTAGAACCATCATGGGATTGTTACGGGTGGAAAAGGCTTCCAAGGTGTTCAAATCCAACTATTAACTTAGCCCTGGCACCTTCAGCACTGCACTGTGCTCCCAAATGCCACATCCTGAAGGCTCCTGGACACTTCCAGGGACGGTGACTGCACCCCTGCCCTGGGGACCCTGATCCAATGCCTGGCCACCCTTCCAGTGAAGAGTTCTTCCCTAAATCCAACCTGAACATCCCTTGGAACACCCTGAGGCCATTTCCTCTTGTCAGTTTGTTATGTGGGAGAAGAAACCACCCCCCACCACCCCGGCTCCCCACTCCTCCCAGGGGGCTGTGGGGAGCAGAGGGGTCTCCAGGCGGGCTGGTGAGGGTGGCCAGCGTGTGACAAAGGTGACATCCTTGCTGCTGACACCCCACCCTGCTGCTGGGGGCCCTGGCCTGCCCAGTGCTCTGCAGGTTCTCAGCTCTGTGCTGGAATCACCTGGGTCCTGGTGCTGAGCACAGGGTTCCACCACCACCTGTGGGCACAGGGATTGTCACCTGCAGGGACAGGGCCAGGAACGGAGCAGCAGCAGCAGGAGGAGGAGGATGGTTATAAAGAAGACATGGAAAAAAACCAATGCGGCAAAGAGACTTGTCCAGCTCCTGTTTTTCCTGCCAGGAGAGCCCAGTCCTTCCTGGCCGTGTGGGGCTGGGGCACAGGGTCAGCCCTGATGGAGATCTCTCTGCTTTGCTTCATCTCTCATTTCTTGGTTTTAATTAGAGCAAGGGAGCTGCACACAGGTCTGTTTGTGATTAGGGCAAAGCAAGATGTTCTCAGGAAACAGCTTTTTCTAATGAGTTATTTTGGTTTTCTCTGAATTTTTTAAACTGCTCTTTGCGACACAATTGTTGGGAATTTAATTTCGTAATTTATAAGTAAATTTCTAAAGAGTTCACAGCGTTTTTCTTTCATTGGAAACCTGACATTTGGGGTTTATGCATGTAATGGGCTTTTGGGGGGGATGGTTTTATTGCTTGAGCTAGCATTCTGCTGAAAAGTCTTTATGAATATTTGCCTACACTTATGAATCAATATTTTCTTTCTGCAGATCTTCTCCCAAAATTCACTTTCAGGAAAATTCTTGCCCATCGTGGGGTTTTTACCCCAACAGTTTCTGGAGAAGGCAAATATTAAAAGGGTGCAAATATGTATCAGATGAATTGGTTTTAAAAACTTCAATGTGAAATAAATATCTTTATTTCAGCCTTATTTGTCATGTTGAACAACTCTGGTTATTGTACTCAGAATGTAAATGGGACTCTTTGAGGTCTCTTCCTGCTCTTGCAGTTGTACAGTACAGTTGATCTGCCTTATTTTTGCACATATTTCTGCATAGATAGGAAAATTATATTAATCCTAGTGAGCAGTAGCTATTTCACAGCAAAAAGCCCAGGCCTGAAGTAAACATCAGAACCTTTCATGCTCTTGCTGCAAAACTACATGCTGTAGGAGAAAAAAATCCCATTGTAAGAGCAATATTCACCACCAACAAGACAGGTTTTTTTCCTTTCATTTCTCTTTTCTATCCCTTTCACTTTCCAAAGCAACTCAAACCATTCCTGGGTTTAAAAAAAAAAAAAAAAAGTGAGGGGACTTTTTTCTTTAATAAATCAAAATTGAATATAAATAACACTTTGCAATTATGAGTGTTTAAATTCCAAATTTTTTAGGCTAATCACTTTCAGAAACAAACAGGAGATTGAATTTATATCGCCTGCAGTTGTTATTGGAAAGGTATGCCCAGAGATTGCTAAATGAAGTCAGTCCCAGTGCAATTATGATCACTCAAGCATGCTTTCAACGTATCGTGCCAAATTAGGTAGATTTGAGCAATTTGACTTCCTGTAGCAAATCTCGAGGGCACTTTTGAGAAAGCACAGACTGTTTACAAACACTCTCAGGTTTCCCGGGCAGCGCCCAGCACACACCTGTCAAACCCTGACAGGCACATGTGTGCACAGGGACCCTGCTCCCCTCTGCTACCCTCTGCCTGCAGTTTGAAATCCAAAAGGCCACCGAAGTTTTAATTGCCTTGGACTCAGCCTTTTGAAAACCAAAATGCTACAATCTGTTAAATGTAAATATTGTTGGCTTTCTGTATTCCATTTTTTTTCCCCCCCTTTTTTTTTTCCTGTTTTTTTCAGGACTTGAACTCCCTCTAGCATGAAAAAGTGGAGATTGTGTGTCTGGACTATATACCATTGATGTAATAGTTTAGTTAATGCTGTTGCCCTGTTGTTGATCCAATATAGATGGGCTGCACTTCTGAGAACACAAGTTTCAGCAGATCCTTAGCTGGCAGCAGTTGCAGAACTAGAGCAGCCCTTTTAAGCCACACATTTCCCACTGAAAACGGGGAAAGCTCCCCAGAAAGATAAAAGTTACTCTTGCACAATCACTAAAATCACCTGAATATCACAATTACCAGCTTTGTAGAGTCCTGGGCTTCTAGAAGTTGCTGTAATACAGTTAGTGCACAGCACATTTTTGTCCTGTTCAACGACAATAGCTGGAATTAATTAACAAGAGTGGCAATTTGTTGCTGTTTCAGGGCCTTGGGCCCGATTCTGTACCTGTGCTCACCTAATGGTTGTTTTAGTGGTTGCTTAGGCTGTGGCCAGAAGGCCCAGCACCCTGCAGGACACAGCTCGGGAGAGGTGTTTCCTTGTGTCATCGTTTTCTTCCCTTTCTTTTATAAATATTTGAGGTTTTTATAAGAGCTACCACTTGGAGAGCAGCCTGGCTGTCCTTAATAATGACCACAGCATCCCTGAGGTACTAATTCCTACTGGTAGGAATTTGCCCCCTCATCTTGTCTCTCTCTGGGGCTCCTGAGCTCCAGCTCAAGCTGAGCTCACTGTGCGTGGTAAATAAGCACTCACAGATAACATCTAGAGTTATTTCCAGCTTTGAACATTTTTCCAAGAAATACAAAGGTCAAGTGGAGTGAAATTGTTTTTAAAAACAAACGGGCCAGCAAAGAAAAGAATTAATTGCAGGTTTGAAATAACACGGGGATGTCGGAAAATAGCAAAAGGGATTTGTAGCTTGAAATCTTATTCAAATGATTTATGTTGGTCATATTTCTGCTTGTAAACAGAGATTAGAGAATAAACTCAATAAATCTCCCACTAAGGCATAGAAAAGCACATGTGCATTGCTAATGTTTTAAAGATTCCAGTTAAAGCTCTAGGTTTTGCTAACAAGCAGACACGTTTTTTGTAATGAAAGACGAGTAGAAAATACTTTCCTGTGAATTAATGAGCTAATTTTTGGATTACACTCACAGCTGTTACTACATGGGCTGGCTTTGGTCATTATAATGTGTTCTGATAGTCCCCCCAGTACCAAGGAAAGTGGTCTCACAGGCTAGGAACAGTTCAAAGCCTTTGATTGCAGGCAGCCCAGCCTCTCTCCACGCTCTGTGCTCTCCATCTGCCAGAGCATCCCCATGGCACAGGCTGGGAGGAGCTGCCCCAGCAATGTGTTCAAGATGTCAGGAATCAGCCCACAGCAGACAGGAACAGCCACTCTTACAGCCCTGCCATCCAGGCTGGGGCTTTCTGTCTTCCTTCAGCCATCATCAAACTTCATCTCAGTAATGAAGAGAGCACAGCCTCTCCAAAAGAGATCCAGGCTTGTCATGTGTCACACTGTTTTCTCAAGCCAAAAATAAATATATTTCCTCTTTTTCCTACAACTTCTACGTTCTGCCTGCTGTTGCATTTGAAATATAACACGTGCACCGTGCCAGCAAATGAGGCCTGGCTGCCCCTGCTCCAGCAAGGCTTTAAATGGGAATGGCCTCTGAGAAAGGCCTGGAACACTGACCTGGCTTTACATTAACTTTGGGAATAGCCAGGACTTGTTTTTCTGTTCCAAACTTTCCTCCTCGGAGCCCTCGGGTCCCCTCACGCCCTGTGCATTATGCACTCTCCATTAACAGATGCCACATGTTAACAGCCCTAATAGAACTTATTAGGTTTAATGGGAGGGTGCTGGGGAAGTAGCCCGCGGGATGATGGATAGCTGCAATTCATCCATTAGCAAAGCTTACTTTTCACGTCTTTGTCGGTGCTTTACCTGTGTTTAAAGCATCTCCAAAGTGATCAATTAGCCAAGAACTTTTAAACAAAATTTAAACCTCAGAGCCCACTGGCAGCCTAACAGAAAGCACGAAAGATAAATGGGGTTTGTAACACCCCAGCATTTAAACTAATGTATGTGGGGAGGGTAATTGCATCGGTTTATAGGCTTTCATTTATATGGAAAGGAAATCAGTGCTTGGCATGTAACAAAGTTATGTGAGAAATAACCACAATTTGCTGCATTGCACACTCCTAACCCCCCGTTTGTTTAAAATGGTTTGTTCATCAGATCCTTGTTTTCACAAACTGATAATATAAGCAAAGGGAAAAACTTTATGATTTGGGTCTTTTTTACTTGTTCGCTCCAAACGCTGCAGTGAATTTTAGAGCAGAATACTCGGGGCTTTATTTCTATCACAAATAAAAAAAAAATCAAGTGGCTAATTAATCTACCTTACAACCAACTTTCTCTGCTGTGGAATTACAGGCAAAAAGATCTTGTTACTGGATTTGAATGTATAGCATCCCACATTTTTTTGGAATCATAAAACCAGTTATTAAATTGAAATCTTTGTGTTTCAGATTTTAGAAATTATGTTTTTAAAGCGTTTGCCTCAGTTCTTTCTGGTGTTATTTGGAGGTATTGTTGGAGATGTGTAAATGTGGAATAATTCAGCTGTCTCTTGTCCAGTGAACTGGAATATTTATGAGCAGCTCTCACTACAGGCTGGGACTGCAGATGCAAAGCAACTTGTTCTCACTAGGGCCAGAACACCAGCCCATTTCTCACTGAGAAAATTGTCCCAGGGAGAGTCCACCACCCTTGATCCAGGTTCTTTTTCTTTTTTTAATTTTAGTTGTTGTTTTGGGCAAATATTTGTGTCCATGTTTCCATGCCCTGCACTGTCCTTGCATTCTGCAAGAGAAAACCTTAGAAAGATTCCATGCTGGCACAAATTTAGGCAACATGGGATTTGGCCATGTGGTGGAACCAGCACCTTCATCTAGAGCACCAAAAGCAGAAATGACCCTAGCTTGAATTCCACTCATCCAGTTCAGTCCTTCCCTGATCTGGCTTTGGCTGGGATGGAATTAATTGGCTGGGATATAATTAATCTGGGGCTGGTTTGGGTTTGTGCTGAGCATGGGGCTGATAACACAGAGATGTTTCTGCTGTGGCTGGGCAGGGCCAGAGGGGGCACAGCCAGGACAGGTGGCCCAAACTGACCAAAGGCACATTCCAGCCCGTGTGACATCGTGCTCAGGGTATAAACCTGGGGGAGAAGGGAGGAGGGAGGGAGGTTTGAAGTGATGGCATTTGTGTTTTTCCAAGCCCCCACTGCACAGGCTGAGAGGGGCTGGTGGCTGGCTGGGGTTAAACAATGGCATTTTGGGGACATCAGCAGATAGTTTTGAACCAAGCCACATTCAGTGCACTGACAGCAGGAGCATCGAAGTTTAAGGTTCGTTCCTCATTGAGATTCCTTCTCAAAAGTAACTTTTACCTCTTATTTTTATGAAAGGTGCAATTGTTGCTCGTGGTAAGAATGATTCTGTTATTTAAATCACAGAATATGAGTAAGGATTTATTTCTATCCAGGCAGTTCCTTAAATGGGAAACAATGCGCTGGTGTTCGTTCTAATGCATTATTAATTTCAGCCTGCTGGATTTCTGTTCTTCTAGAGCATGAACCTATTGTCGAGAAACAGCAGAATTTTGTATACATTTAAATATATACAGATTCCCAAAGTTTGAAATGGGATGATTTGTGCTCTTTGCAATGTATTTACCCAGAAAGGTTTGGCTCAGCTGGAGCATCTGGTTCTCAGTGTGTTCCTAGATTTAAACTCAATTTTGATTTTGACAGGAGAGGACCAAGTGTCAGAAGGTCACGAGTCGAGCCTCTGACTCAGCTGGCATGGAGAACCAAGATCTTTCTGGCTGTGCTGATCCCTGTCCTGCAGGGAGAAAATGCCTGTGCAGGTCACACCATGGAGATCAGGACAGGAGAGCACCCAGAGAGGGATGGAGACACGGGAACAGCTGTGACCTTCCCATGCAGGACAGGCTGTAGAGGAATTAATGGTTAGAAAAAGAGCTGGGAGCCTCTGTGAGTCCTGCAGAGTGAATTTCCGTGTGTGGCTACAGGGGTATGGAGAGGGGAGACCTCACAGGCCAAGTCTTGTCTTAGGCCAGATCTGAAGAGCTGCCCATGTGGTTGGAACAAAATCTAATACGGTGGCTGCTTCTTTTTCCAGTTTTAAAGGGGAGCCCAGCATCCTGCGACACTCTCCAGTGCTCCAGGTGCAGCTTCCCTTCAGGCAACTGCAAATGTACAAATTTAAGCAAGTTTGGGCTTTGAGCATTTATTTTTCAGCTAGAATCTTGTAAAGTAAAATCACGTTACTTTCCCAAAAGAAGCCATCTTGCTTCTATGCCATATCTGCAAACAATTAGTCAGAAATTGTTCTTATTTGAAGTTCAATCGTCTTAATCTTCCTACATTAGGAAATTCCCAAGCCTTGAGCCAATATTGTGACAGGCAGTTTATTATTTGATAACACACACGTTCTGTACAACAACACTGCCCTGCTGTGGAGTGTCCTTTAATCAAGTGCAGGGCTGGCAACAGGAACAGTGCACGCATCAGGCTCAGGAGTGAGGGGAAGTCATCAACACTGATGTGCTCTGCTGAGAGCACTTAGTCCTTGTAAAATGTCTCTTTTGTTCCTCCAGGAACCACCTCGAGTGCTCAGCCAGTGCTCCAGGACCTTGCCCTTGCACTGCTGCTTCCTTTCTCCCCTTCTCTCCCTGAGTGGGAGCAGATTTCCATCATGCCTGATTAAGGTAAGGTTTACAATTGCATCTGGAATTACTAGAAACAGAGATGGTCCTCTAGGAAATCCACATGTGGACAGCTGTGCTGACGGCTGGGTGCTCATTCTTTGGTGCAGACCATGAAGGAAATTTGGCATGACTCTAAAATAAAACACCATCATTAGGTCAATTAGCTTCTCCATTATTCCGTCTCTCCTAACATTTGCCCTGACCTCCTGGCCACTGCAGGGTTTGAGGCTGATTCTGTTTCCTTGCTGTGATACTGATGAGGTTCATTTCTCAGCTACCAGCCTTGTTCTGCCCAGAGCTGTTAAATCTTGCAGTTCTCCTGCAGAAAATGGGATCCCCTTGTACCTCAGAGCCACCAAAAGCTGCAGTGTGCAGGATCCTCAGGTTTTGCAGTCATCAATGGGTTTGCAAGCTAGTTGGAATTGTTATAGGTTTGCTTTTCTCCTTTAAAAATCAACTCAAATTAATTCAGTACTGTTGGTGTAAATTCAACCAAGGGCATGTTGACACACAGAGCACTGTCCTCTGATACCTCGTGGTGAGTGAGGTGCTTGAGATTTATTGGGAATGGCTTCCCTGAGTTTATCAACCACACATTTCCAGGCTTTGCAGTGGGGGTGATCACTCTGGGGGAAGAAGAGGAATGTACAAGCACTGGCAGCCCAAACAAGCCTCGGGTGTTTGGGATGTGAATCCCATTCCCTGGAAGTGTCCAAGGCCAGGCTGCACAGGGCTTGGAGCACCCTGGGATAGTGGAAGGTGTCCCTGACCATGGCAGGGGTGGGATGATGAGCTTTAAGGTCCCTCCCAACCCAAGCTGCCCTGGGGTTCTGTGATTTCTGCACATCCTGAGCTTGGTAGGCCTGGAGAAAGTGGGACCCCCACACAGCAATTCCAGGGGGAGCAGTACTGTGCTGACACAAAAATGGTTCATTTGTTTTTTACAGACCTGGAAATTCCTGCCAATGAATTAAGTTTCAGCCTGCATGGGGGTTTTAGGACATGCCTCCACAGACACAGTCTCCAATAATGGACAAGTAACACACAGTATTTTATACTAATTCAGAAACTGTAGCTTTCACAGCAATGTCTGAAAAAATTATTCACTGCTAAGATCCCTCATAAATTTCTATAGCACATTTATGTTCCAAATCTGCATTTAATTTAGGTTTAATAACACATTTATAGTCCAGCGTATTCACTAAATGCTAAATGATTATTAAAACCTGTGGAGGATTAACAACTCCAAAACTTACACTGGAGATACCTACACCAGCTCTGAGCTTGCTTGCAGATACAGCAGCAGTGCTGAGCCCCCAAAGCCAACGCCTTCCCTTCCAGGAGAGGGGCCCAGGCTGGTCCTGTTGTTTCCCTTTGTGCCCCAGCCCAAGAGAGCTGCTGTGACAGCCAAGCTCTGCTGGAGCCATTGGGATCTCCTACTCACCTGCAGAGGGCCGAGGGTCCATCCCCTGGGAGACTTTTGAAGGCTCAGTTGGGTTTTAGTTCCAAAGGAGACAGCCCCAGCTGCTGCTCTTGCACTGCCGTGACTGTGATGGAGCTGTTTAAGGAATATGTTCTGTGTTCTGTCCCCTTGTGGGGTGGAGGACAGGCAGAAATACCAGGGACTGTGTGCCCTGCAGAATGGTCTCTGCACTGAGAGCTTCAGCCACCCCTCCGGAGGTACATGTGACATAATATGTATTTATACGTGACAAAAATACCAAAAATCTGCACATGAGGTAGGACACAACTGTAGATGTTCCCAGTTAATGCCAGTTCTGCTCTTTGGTTCTCCTCATGCTTGGTAAGCAGCTGATGGACCAAAGGGTGCCCAAGGGCCTGGAATGGCCCTTGGTGTAGCAGGACAAACCGAATTATTACACAGAATTTCCATGGTGGACATGGATACAGGGTCTTGTGCCCTTGGGACAGTCTTGACTCTTGTGGAGAGACCTCGAGCACCCTGTTCTGGTGGGAGGATTTGGACCAGGTGATCTTTACCCCTGAATATTCTGTGGTTCTGTGAAAGATTTCTGCCACAGAAACCCACGGCCTGGGTCAGTGCCAAGGGTGTGGCTGGCACATACTCTTCAGGGCTAAACCTCATTTTTAAGGGTTTGCATTGAAACATGAGAACATTTGCATTGAAACATGTGAATATTTTCCTGACTTGGAGCAGACTTTTAAGCCCATAAAAGAATTGCCAGATAGGAAAATGGAGTGGACTCTACCTTTGCATTCTGTGGGTCTTGCACTTGCCTGCACTCCTGTTTTAACCAATCTGCGATACAATAGACAAAACATGAGAAGCATTAGACAAAATAACAGAGGGAAAACTTAAATTTCCTTGTCAAAATATCTGTTTGTGTAAGCCTGAAAACGTTTCCTGGAGTGTGCCATGAGAAAAGGGGATTTCTGCGGGCGCCGAGGAGGGGACGCAGTGATCAGACGGGACAGCCGAGCTCTGCCCGGCATCGATAACATCGGGTCATTTAATCCTGCGAAATACCTGCCAACCAGGCAGCCCCTGGAAAGGCTGAAGTGTGCAAGAAAGAGACAGCGTCATCATCTCACTGCACTGATAAAATAACAGTGCTTTGTGCTCAGCTGACCCAGGCACCGAGCAGCACTGCCCTGGCCACGCTGGAAGAGGAGCCACTGGGAAAAAGTGCTTAAATCCCTCACAGGATATCCTCCTGCTTGAAGGTATTACCCAGTTCTGACAGGTTTATCTGGCGGTACCGCTGATATCCTCAGCAGTGGTTCTCCTGCAGTGGAAAAAGACCATTTGCTCCCAGGGTGGATATTTGACTTTTCAAAGCGCTGGCACAGTTCCATGGGATCCTCTCCCGCTGCCTGCCCTGAACTCTCACCCACGTCTCGGACCTGCTGAGTTCCTGCGTCTGCCTTGCTGGGGGCTCAGCTGGGCACTCCCTGCCCTGTCCTTCACTGACAGACCCCTAAACCGCTTCATTTTTATGGTTCATGAAGATATTGTGGTGCAAAGGATCACAATTGAAGCTAAAAATAGCCAGAAGTCAAAAGCCAGGCAGTGCCATATGGGGTCAGCACATCAGTGTGCGGGAATCCTGTGGCGTTTGGACCTTCTCTGACTGAATGCTTAATTAAATGCTAAACTGACAATTAAAATAGTAGACATGCAGCTACTGGTAACGAGTGAGTACTGGAGAACAGAACTGGGATGTGATGAGCCAGCGCTGCTGCTGACAGGCTGAGACTCAGCAGGCAGCCAGGTTTTGGTCCCTCTGCTGCTCTCTGGGTTGACACCCAAAACACAGAATTTAGTTGGTGAATTATGGTCCAAAGCTGCGCCCACAAAGCCACTGTAGAAATGTTTCCATTTCAACCCATCAGAAACACCCTGGTCAGCCATAACTAAAAACTTCCATCCCCTCCCAGCACAGTGAATGTGAGTGACTCAACAGAGTCATCCCCATGGGCTTGGGTGAAGGACTGATACTGAAGAAATGGGTTTTGTTATCAAATCTTTCTAGTCCATTAGGACTTATTCAGGCATTCCGCTTTCATTACAGTCCATGGTTTCTGAAATTTCCTCCTTGGACTTTCCGTCAGTTGTTTTTGAAGCGCTGGCCTGGGGAAGGGAGGCTGTGAGGAGGCATCTTTTAGCCTGCTGAGGAGTTTTTTTCCCCTCCTTTAAGGAGAAAATTCCCATTGTGTAACACGCCTGAACGAGGAAGTCTGGGGTCTCTGGACAAGCCTGTTCAGCCAGTTAACAACAGATTGCTTTCATTGCTTGTGCATGTCAGTGATTACCGTGCTGCTGGGCTCTGCAGGGGCTGCAGGAGCCTGGGAGCAGCCCCCATTCATTATTTGGGGTGAGCACGGGGGTCAGGCCCCCGCGCCCCCCTGATGGGGCACCCTGCACACCGTGCCCGTCCTGGGAGCAGCCCTGGGAGCTTCGATTCTTCCCACACACAAACTGTTGGTACAAGATGTGATCTGGGAATGAAAGGGACGTGGACAGGATGATTGGGGACAGCTGCTTCCCGAAGGCCTCCCCGTTAAATACCCCGCGCTTTCCATGGCCTGGGGACAGGGGAGGTGTCAGGGTACAAAGAGGCGCAGATGGAAGCGCACGGGATGAAGCAGCGCTGATGAACCGTAAGTATTTTTTCAGTAATGTAATGGCACTCAGACAGAACGGGGAGGTGGGGATGAGGAAGGGAGGACGTGTCCCCGTGTCCCCAGCAGCTCCCATCCATCCTGAGGAGGAGCCAGCTGTGATGGAAGGGGTCACCCCTGTCTGTGGGCTGGTCCCTGGTGAGCATCACCGCCTTCAAACGGAACGGGCGCCTGTCCCTGCCCTGCCTCTGCTGAGTTAATGACTGAGGGAAGAATTGTCCTGTAGTACAGACAGACCTCGAGCCCTCCTCGGTGAGCCGCCATGGCTCTGGTGGGGTTTTGCTCAAGTTTATGCAGTGCAAGAGATTTCCATCTTTCAACCAGAGTGCACCGGCATTTCTTCTGCAGGCAGAGGTGATTCCAGCAGCTGTTCATTCGTTCTCTGCTGGCTCTCCTCTGCTGGTACAGGACACAGCTGGGGAAATTCTGCTGACCTCTAAGTGGAGAGACTTTTGCTGACCACACAGAATTCTCACTTTTTCTTTTTTTTTTCTTTTCATCAAATCTGAGATATAGTAAAGATGGATGAAGTGTAAACACAACTTAGCTGTCATTTTCTTCTGATACAAATGGATGACAATCAATTTATTTTACAGTTGGTTACTTTGACACGGGGAGGTCCTGAGCTTTCCAGCCCGGAGAAATGGGAGCAGTGAGGAGATGCAGGATCCTGGATCAGGTCCCCTCACCGTGGGTTTTATGCTCTCAGCTGCTCCTGCTGCTACCAAACCTTCCTTGCACTTCACCATGGACTCAAGGGCTGCACAAAGGAGGCTGAGCTAACCCAAAAGAGAAGGAATTTCCAACTCCATTAACTTCTACTGTAATCTGAGAAAACTCTTTCCAGATTGTTTGTGGGCAAATTGCTGCTGTTAATGGGCAGAGTGGAGCTGGAAATATTGCCTTTCCTGCAGCCCCCTGCCTGCTCACAGCCAGCCTTGCTCTGCAGCCCTGGCTCCCAGCACGTGAGAAAGGGGTGCCAGAGTTCCGAGTGAGATGTTTAAACTTCTGCAAGAAATGGGTTGGCTTTAGCCAGAGTTTTCTGCTTTATTTCTCCTATGAAATCAGTGGTTCTGTGCCTGGAACAGGAGAGATCTACTCAGCAATAGGACACTTCCAGTTTAATAAAATGTAATTTACTTTAAGAAATAATGCAAAGCCGCCATAAACACATCAATGAAACACCAGTGAGCTGCAGTCTCAGCCACTTTTCCAACACCCCCAGCTCGTGTGGGTGATTTTTGGGCCGACAAGTCCAGTTAAAGGGAATTAGACTGCCAGAACATTTACCCTGCCCCCAGTGGCAGGTAAACCCCAGGCAGTGATGGGAGTCCCTGAGCTCTCCTGTGTGCAGGAGCAGGACCCAGAGCTGCTGGGGCTGCCCCTGGATCCCTGGAGGTGTCCCAGGCCAGGCTGGACACTTGGAGCACCCTGGGACAGTGGAAGGTGTCCCTGCCATGGCAGGGGGACAGGGATGAGCTGTCAGGTCCTTTCCAGCCCAGATCATTCTGTGATTTTGTCACCACTGAGGCATATTTCTCAGTCTCACTGTCAGGGTACAGTCTCCTTCTGCAGCTCCTGATAATGGCTTCATTTTTCTGCCTCATGGACAGAGCAGGTGGTACTCATTTTTTCCAAATATTTGTTATTATTATTATTATCTAATTTTGCACTGATATACTGAAAAGCACAATTTTCTACTCAGTTAATTAACCTCTTTTTTTTGTGTGTGTGTCCATGGAAACAGCTAATCAAGTAAAACTGCAGTACTTTAACTGAGCAGATACAATTTCATTCACATCCTGCTGGCTCTGCTGCCCCTCTGGGAAGGATGGCAGTGGGGTGGATCCCTGGCCCCCGAGGCCCAGTGTAATATCCCAGCACGGATGGCATTTCCTCACACTCATTGCACACCAACATCGTGGTTTTAAACACAATGTTCACACAGGGAATGAGCTGCTCCCTCGGGGATGGGAATGTACCGTGACACAAACTTCCAAGAGGAGAAGAGTGCTCTTTTCAGGAACTCAAGTGCTGCACTTGGAAATGGGTAATAAGGGCTGGTTGGATTCGGTGTTTGTGCATGAAGCCAAAACTTCACCCTGGAGTTCTTCAGCCACCACAGGAAATTGGTTTCTTACAACAAAGTAATTCAGCTGCATGCTTACCTCAGATGAAATTTTTAGATAAAGCTGATCTAAAATATAATTACACCTTTTTTATAATTACACCTGCAAAAGAAGTCTGAATCCCTAAATCTGCCATGGCTGTGAATATTTCCTAGTTCTTCATACTCTTAAAGGGTAAAGTGGGAAAATTTTGCCCTCACAACATAAAGTCCTGACCTTATTTCTCCACACTGTGTGCAAGATGTGTAAAGGAATTCAGAAAAGGTGCAACACAGCATTTCCATGTCTTGTCCTCTGGGATTAAGTCAGTGGGGAACGAGGAGGTTTGATTTAGTTCCCCTCAGTATCTTTTTTACCTGCAAATGTGCAGAATGACTTGCTTGGATACAATCTGCACGTTGTGGCAATGAAATAGTTGGCAGAGTCCCCTAAAGGTGAATGTGCACACCTCAGCCATCAGCAATCTGGCATTGTGCCTCAAAAAAGGGCTTTTACTTTGCAG
The DNA here is from genome assembly GCA_013397395.1 of Sinosuthora webbiana. Classification (NCBI taxonomy): domain Eukaryota; kingdom Metazoa; phylum Chordata; class Aves; order Passeriformes; family Sylviidae; genus Sinosuthora; species Sinosuthora webbiana. The sequence continues at coordinate 141,002 of VXBN01004608.1, forward strand.
GTGGGTCCTGCCCGTTTCTCCACAGGTCATGGTGGAGATTATGTTTTAGGTCAGCAGCCTGATGAGGAGTAGCCCTGCCAGGTGAAGGAATGCCAGATGGTTTTTTTTCCCTCCTAGCACATGATGAAGGCTGAAAGAAAAGCATTTGGAGCTGTCTGGGATTGTTGAGAGCTCCTGGGGTAAACAGGACCAAAAGTGCCACGCAGTCTGTGAACAAACCCCAGCAAAATGAGTTCTGTACCGAGCAATACCAATTTTCCACCTTCTAACAGACTCTGACAGTTATTGTTCAGCGTGGCTTGGCAGGGCATGAAAAGCTCTGCTCTCCAAACGAGACCCCACCTCATTGTTTACCGGCATCTCCATTTCTCTTTCCTGTAAGTAGAGGCAGCTTCCCCATCGTTCCTGCCAGACGAAGGAGGCACTGAAATAACTCCTGGAGATAGATTGGCCTCCCAGAGATTTCCAGGGAAATCCTGGGCAGTCCTTGCCCTGGGCACTTTTTTGTAATCAGAGGACTCCAAATGTGGCGTGCAGGTGGCGGCGCTGCCATTGGAAGAGCTACTGAAAGCTGGAAAGTGAGAAGAAACCACCCCGGTGAGAATCACGGGGTTTTTTAGACTGAGCTCAAGTTTATCTGCCAGTACTTGGCAAAAATATTAATGGCCGAAAGACTTAAAAATTTAGGCATTTTTCTTCTTCTTTTCCCTCTTCTTCTTCCAGCAAAATTTTTGTCCAACGTTTTTTGGTGCTCATTCTATGCATTTGTGAGCCTGTCCATCTGTTTCCCTCACTTTCTCTTTCTGAGTGGAGGGCTGAGAGCCTGGCAAAGAGATAGACTCCAGATGTCAAG
>VXBN01004608.1:151150-187170 GCA_013397395.1 Sinosuthora webbiana
GGTGGCCCCGGTGGTGGCCCCGGTGGTGGCCCTGGCACACGGCGGCAGGTGGCTCTGGTTCCCCGCAGGCGCCGCGCCCCGGTAATGTGTGTATATAAACAAAGCCCATAAGAAATGTACAAATATAAAAAGCTACAAACATTAATAAATTACATCGTCACAAAACACGGAAACACTCCACAAGGTGCTAGTAAAATAACTGTCTCCCTCCTCGTACAAGAAGTTACGCAAAGAGCTGGTACCGGCGGGCAGCGCCCGGAGAGACCCTCCCCGTATAAAAACCCGGCGGTGGTTATTCCAAAAGCTATGTACAAGCTACATTCTAGGAAAAGGGGCCGGGAGCGGCTGCGCGGGGCGGCGGCGGTGCCTGAGGATGCTCCCCGCCGCACGCCTCGGGTGCCGCGGTCCCCTCCCGCCAGTGGCCCTGTGGCCCTGCCCGCTGCTGGCACTGTCACCACGGCGGGGTGGCCCCGTGACCCTGCCCGCTGCTGGCACTGTCACCACGGCGGGGTGGCCCCGTGACCCTGCCCGCTGCTGGCACTGTCACCACGGCGGGGTGGCCCTGTGACCCTGCCCGCTGCTGGCACTGTCACCACGGCGGGGTGGCCCCCCGGCCCTGCCCGCTCGCCACGGGGCAGAGGGGCCGGGCCGGGCCGGGGCGGGGGGCCCGACGCGCTCCTCGGTGGCCGAGATTAGTATTAACTTTTTTGCGGCTAGTCGCTCTCAGCACTCTGAGAAAGGACATCTATATTAAAAAATATTTATAGCAGGATTCTGTACAGTCCGACCGCTGAAAGTTAAAGGGATCATTGTGGTGGTGGTGGCCCAGAGCTGGGTGGCAGTGTCCCCCCGAGGCCACTAGAGCAGCAGCTTCCCGTTCCGGTGGATCTTCAGGATCTTGCCGAGCCGCTGCTTGGCCGTGGCCATGCCCTTCTTCGTCCGCTTCCCTGCAAGGAGAGCAGGGCTGGGGTGAGCACCCACGGCCACCCCACAGCTCCCCACGGGCACAGACCCTGCAGCTGCCCCCTGACAGCACTGCCCTGCCCAGCACCTTCAGGGAGCCCAGCAACAACCCTCAGGAATGGGGCTGCTGCCCACACGGCTGGGCTGAAGCACAGCCCCTGGAGAGCCAGCCCTGCTGAGCTGGGGACACAGAGCACACCCACCCCCAGGGACACATCCACACCTCTCTGGGAGGCACAGATCTGCTGGGCACCCTCCTGTCCCCACAGCTCTGCTGGGCACCCTCCTGTCCCTGCAGCTCCAGCCCTGCTGCCCTGCACCCTCACCTGCCCTGGCTCACTGCTCATGGTCACCTGTTTGCCCATGGGGTGACAGTCAAACCCAGCCCCACCAGTGCCTTCTGCTCCTCAGGGAGAGGCTGCACACACACACACACACACACACACACAGAAACACAGACACACGGACAGACACAGAGATGCCCCACAGCTCTTCACAGCTCTTTGCATCTCCTGGGCACCTCTCTGACTTGGACCTGTTTCCCGCCATTTCACCACAAAAGCACAATTCCAGGCAAACACATTCTTTCCACTCCAGCTCTGCAGAGAGCCACAGGTACCACCAGTCCCTGGCAGGACCCAGCCCCTACCACAGGCTGCACACCTGCTGCCCTATGGCCATCCAAGCTGCCAGGGTACTCTGCTCTACCTCTAATCTGCTCCACTCAAATACACGGAATTCAGGAAATACCTGCCAAGTTGCCTCACTTGTCACTGGGCCCTTTCCCAGTGGGATCACACACAGTTTTCACACTACACAGTGCCTGTCCCACACACCTGCCTCAGTCACACTTCCTGAGCCAAGTTCAAGTGGAGAGCAGGAGGTCTCAGCCCAGACTGGGACAGGCTCAGCTTTCCCATGCTTTCCCTATGGCAGACAGCAAGCAACCTCTTCCTCTCTCCTGCCTTTGCCCAAGGTTTGATATTCCTCTGCTCCCTCTCCAGAGAGATCTGCCGTGTGCCCTGCTCTACAGTCCTGGGAGGGCTGTCCTCAGCTACAGTGAGCACAGAGCTGGTGTCCAGCCACCACCAAGAGCAAAGTGCCTGCCCCAGCCCTGGGCACAACAGCCTTTGTGGGTGCATCCTCCCTGGCCAGCTCCATGGGGCAGGCTGTCTGGGATGTCACCCTGCAGGTGCTCCAGAGCTGGGGCAGTGCTCCTGCTGTGGCACCCCTCACACCCTGCAGCCAGCAGAAAAACACTTCTTTGGCCCCCCAGAGCCAGGACAGCCAAGACCATGGGCCCTATCCTTGAGCAGACTTGCCTGGCCTGCACACACCTGCACCTGTGCACACCCACAGCACGCTGGGGGCCCTGCAGGAGGCTGGGGTTGCACAGCCCTTCACCCTTCCCCACTCCTGCACCACAAGCCAGGCGTTTCCTGGTACCTTTGGCGGAGGCATTGTTCTGCGAGGATGATGAGGGTCTCCTCTGTGTGAGGAAAACACCGGGAGCCATCGGCTGCGATCCCCTGTTAGGCTGGGCGACCCCAAAGGTGCTGGCCCCTGCGGTGTACTCGTGATCTGTGAGGCTGCTGGCCTGGGACTCCAGCTTCGGCTCGGGGGAGCTGCCTTCCTGAGCCTCTTTGCTTGCGTTGGGGGCTGACAGCTTCTTTTTGGTATTTTTTTTCTTCTTGCCTTTTTGTTCCTCCTTTAAAATGACAAAGATGAAGCTCAGATTAATCCCCAGAAGACCTTTAGCTAGGGCAAGGGCCAGCGGCGTTGCTTGGGGTCCTGATACAAGGACAGCCCAGGAGTTGGCCATGGGGGCTGCTCCGACATGTCTGGCTCACAGCTGCACACACACGTTTGCCTCTCGTGCCTCTACATCCTGGCATCCTCCTGGTTCCTCTACATCCTGGCATCCTCCTGGTTCCTCTACATCCTGGCATCCTCCTGGTTCCTCCCCACTGCGGCAAGCGGGAGCCAGCCGGGGCCGCCCCGGCACCGCAGCGTGGTCAGCACGGGCAACTCTTTCCATCTTCCACAAAAACTGGCACCTCCTATCTTCAGGGATCTTCACACCCTTGCACAACAGCATGAAGGATATTAAACATGCCACTGATTCAGCCTCTGCTTCCTGCCTAGACACACACGTCATCTCCAGACCTGTCACTGCACCTGGACATATACACTGGAATGGCAGAGGTCTGCTACTGTCCTGTGTCCCTTGTCTACTTCCAGCTCCTTCTTCTTGAAACCCTGCCACCATCCTTAAAGCTCTTCTACTCAACAGTCCACATCACAGAAGCCCAAGGCCACCACAACCTGCATCTGCACCAGCTTGCTGAGGTGCCTCACCAACCTCGCTCCAGCAGACCATGTCACCTTAGCATCTCACCATATCACCTTTGTGGGGCTTCTCTGACCCCTTCAGAGACCAGACACCAAACATCCAACCTGCCCCAGTTCCTTTCCTAAACTGAGCCTCTGCCCACAGTTCAGCAAACCTTTGGAAGCAAACCCTGACCCTTCCCAGCAGCCAATCTGCACAGACAGCAGTCGCACCAGGCAGGCTCTCAGGTACACATCACATCCACTCCTCTGGGGCAGCCTTCTCCCGTTCTACCCCAGCAGCCATTCTCACTCCCTCATCCCTCCTTGTGCCTTTCTCTGTCCCCTGCTGCCTGGTGACGTGATCAGGTGTGTTGTGACACTGCTGGGCTCGGATCTCCTTTATTTCCCTGAGACTGCAGAGCCTCGTGTCACCGGCAGGAGCAGACACCACGCAGGGCTGGCACAGCACCCTGTGCTGGGGACAGGGCTCTCACTGCTGACAGCTCCTGGCAGCTCCTGACACTCCCCAGGCAGCCTCTCTCTCTCTCACCTGCTGGGACAGTGTGGCAGCAGCGGCGGCCAGCCCGGTTTCGATGGAGGCGACTCTCGTGCCTTCCCGCACCGGCCGGTCCTGCCGGGGCACCGAGGGGCCAACACGTGCTGCAAGAGAGGAGAGACAGTGAGCACTGAGGGGCCAACTCCTCGTAAAATGGCTGGGGTTTAGGGATTTGCATGGCTTGGCCTGAGTGTGGGCAGCACAGGCCACAGGGACTTACCTGTGGGACTGTAAGGGGCATCATCGGAACTTTTCCTCTTCTTTGATCGGGATTTGAATACTGGATTATCTTCATCTGATTCGAGAGAAGGGTAAACTGCAGCAGGAAACAAAGGCAAGAGTTTCAGTTTAGGAAACAGCTCCACCCTGCACAGAGGCCCCTCGCAGTGACCAGGTGCAGTGACCACAGGCACCGCAGCCAGATGGTCCCCAGAAATGCCACAGGGCACTTCAGCTGTGACACACAGGGGGCTTTCCTCTGCTCTCATCCACACATTACTCTTGGCAGCTGCTGTCATTAAACTGTGACTGGCTCTCTCTATTCCTCTATAATCACGGAATACCCTGAGCTGCAATGGAGCCACAAGAATCACTGAGCCCAGTGAAGCTGTGGCTGCTCCATCTCTGCAGGTGTCCAAAGCCAGGCTGGACAAGGCTTCGAGCAACCTGGGCTGGTGGAAAGTGTCCCTGCCCACGGCAGAGGGCAGAACTAAACGGCCCTTGAAGGTTCCTTCCAACCCAAACCACTCTATGATTCCATGATAATTATGGCACAAACAATGTAACTGGTGCAAACTGGCTTTGTGCCCATTTCTGCTGCAGATGCTTGCCTTCTCTGCCAAAACTCAAAATAGAATTGGATCCCTATTCCATGTACAAATTCAACTTCTCACTCCTCTCAGCTGGAGGTTCAATTGCTACTGTGCAGACAAGAACATTTCTGTCACAAGCAGCAGTACTTGACCCACATTTCTGGGACAGTCCCCTGCTGCAATTTTGGGGGCTCTCCAGGTTTCCTCAAAGTTTCTCATTGTGCCACACCTCAAATGCACCTCAAACCCAGTGTGACCCTGGGCTCTGCAGGCAGGCTTCTGTCACCTGTCTCTGCTCGCTCTGGTGTGCAGATCCCCGTTCTGTGGCTGCTCCTGCCAATCCCAGGGTGGCACAGCGGGAGGAGGCACCCAGGAGCAAAGGGACATTTGCCACATGTGTGTCCCTGCCTGGCCAGGCTGAGCCTCACCCTGCTTCCCTCTACTCACCATAATCCGAGTCCTTAAAACAGGCATCCAGGTGGTCCTGGTCCTCGTCGTAGTCCTCGATGTCGATGCTGTTCTTTGTGCTTTTCTTCAGCAGCCGCTTCCCGGCGTTTTTGTTGCCACCACCACCAGTTTTTTTCGAGTTTTGTGTGGAGAAGTTGTTGTTCTTGGCCTGATTAGTGCCCCACGATGCCTGCAGGCAGGACTCTGAGGCCTGGAGGTTTGCCATGGAGAGCATGCCCTGGATGGCTTCCTGTGTGCTGGGGGAGGCAGGTGGCTGGCTGTGGGACACAGGGAGAGAGGCTGGAGCACCCAGTGATTCCAGAAACACCAACCCCTGGCTCCTGCCATGGCAGTGGTGCTGGCAGAGACCCCCTGATTCCTCTGAGCAGCTGCACATACCACCAGGGCCAGAGGGGAATTTGATGGGACAGGAGCACCACAGAGAACACCTCGGATATGGGGGTGATGGCCCAGGAGCCACAGACATGTGGGCAGGTCCCTGGGGCTGTCAGTGCTCTGGGCAGAGCTCAGGAAACTTCCCAAAGCCCACAGCAGAATTCCTGACAGAGCAGTGTCCCTATACCAACTATCATCCTCCTCCTCCTCCTCATCATAATCTTTAAATATCTATCTATCTATCTATCTATCTATCTATCTATCTATCTATCTATCTATCTTTATTAATGTTATTTTTCTGTACTACCAAATCACCCCCCTCCTTATCATCATATTTTAATATTTATAATTTCTACTACCAGCTCCTGTAAAAGGAGAGCTTATGCATCAGCACTGGTGGGGGATGTTGTGGGGGGCTCTGATCAAAACTGCCTGGAAGTTTTTGGTCCCAGTTCACATCATGGGCTGTCACCACTCCAGGAGCTGCTGGAAATTCATTCTGAGACTGGCACAACACATCATCCAGTATTTCCAGAAGTCTGGAGTTTGGGCAAGTTGTGAAATGCAAACAACCCCCTGCAGTGACAATAATATTTGTTTCACTCCTTATACATTTGTTGTGCAGTAGAAGCCACAAACATACAAGAGAATTAACAGCACCTTTCTCCTACTTGAGCTTAATCTGGGTTCTGAACAGAGTAGTGTACGAGACCATAAAGGAAGTTTCTGGGCACTAATGGCATTTAGTCATAATCCTGAAAATGAGTTAAGACTAGTGTTAGTTCACAACTCAACAAACAGAAGAACACCAAAAAACTGATTTAGGGAAGAGCCATTGAAATCCCTCCAATATCGTGGCTTCTCCTCTGCCTTCTCCCTGGCAAAGAAATATTTTGCATCATCTACAAGGAATTATCATATTTTCTTCCAGCCTTTTCCCCTGAACTGTTTTTCCAAACACTGGACTCTCAAAACACTGCAAACAGACCATCAAATACTGACCATTAAATGGGCAAATCAGAGAGGAACTGCCTTAAGCAACACAAACTTCAACAAATAAATGGTGGGATATGATCAAAACCAGTGGTTCTGAGAGTCAAACACCAACCTGAGAAGGGGGAAATGTCTCAGAGCTGCACATGGGGCAGAATGTTTCTCATTAGGGCATGCGCCTGGTGTGCTTCCATCAGGAGTATTTCAGCTTTCTAAGCCAAGAAAAATTCAAGAAGACTCAGGAAGCAATTTGGAAGCTCTGGAAGAGCCATATCCCCTTTCTGTAGCTTCAGCAATGATTTTTGAAAAACCACATTTATGAAAGTAAACTATCAGTGAGTTACAATTATGGCTTTAAAAAAACCATTTTAAAAGAGCACTGCAGCAGGAACAAAGCAGCCAAAGCTGCTTCTAGCCCTGCTTTATCCCCACAGCCACCTCCAAACACACAGGAGGTGGCACTGGGGGACAGCTCAGCCCTGCTTGCAGCCCAGCAGCCTTGCTGTGCTGTACTGGGGCACAGACAGGAGGACACTGACAGACAGACACAGTGGCACTGGTTTGTGCCCTCATCTGGCCTGTGGCAGCCCTGGGGTGGCAGCAGGACCAGGGCAGTGCCTGTCCCCTCTGCTGGCACTGCTGGGACTCCACCTCCAGTCCTGGGGTCAGTTTTGGGCTCCTGGTGACAAGAAGGACATTGAAGGGCTGGAGTGTGACCAGAGGAGGGAGCAGAGCTGGGGAAGGCTCTGGAGCACCAGGAGAGGCTGAGGGAGCTGGGAAAGGGGCTCAGGTTGAGGAAAGAAGGTTCAGGGGGACTGTGGTAGCCAGCTTTGCCATCCTGTCCCTGGCATGTCCCAGAGCGGTGGAGCAGGGAGACAGCTGTGCTGGGGACAGGAACAAGCCCTGGTGGACTCAGGGTTCACCTCCTCAGTGAGCTGGGCACAGGAGTGATCCCAGCACCCTGCACCATGCAGGATATTGCCTGGGGAGCAATTGCCTGGGGAGCCTTGCTCTTCATCACCAACTCTACCCCGGCCACCTCTCTCCAAGGGTTCACCCTCTCTGGGCAGATTATCTCCTTCCTCCCATCAGCAGTTACTGAGTCTCCTACCTGTATCCTCATATTTAGAAACTGAATTTATAACTCTTCAGCAGAGTGTTATTGATTGAGCAGTGGCTCTGGAGAAGTCACAGCTGTATAAAACCAAAGAACTCCAACAATTCCAGTACAAACCCAGTGTTTACTTCCATTTTTGAGTCAGACCTGGACACAAGGAATTTTGCTCCTTTTAAGATCAGGTGATGGCCAGCCCTCCAAGCTTTTTCCATCTTCCATTTCAGTTCTTTCAGCCCATTCCCACACTCACAGCAGCCTTTCTGCAGGAGCTCTGTCCTGCCCTCTCCCTGTCTTGCTGACACACATAGTTGAGCTGCAGTTCTCTAGAGCACTCTAGGTAATGCCAGCCTCTGGGGTGGCCAGCTGCTAGTGACAGCCCAGGATTTTACAGGATAAGGTTTCCCATGATTCAGGTAAGGCCACTGTCACAAAAAGCCCTGACCTACTTCCCAGTGACAGCTGGGATCCACGCTGGGCTCACAGGGATGCAGGCACTGTGTGGGAGGAGATCCCACAGCGACACAGGGCTGCCCCACAGCACCCACAACGTACACACACAGATCCATAAATACACACATTCCCTGCCCTTCATCTGCCCTGCAGGCAGGGAAAGGTGGGGATTGTCCCTGCAGCCAGCCGTGAGCACAGTGGCCCCATGCTGTGACACCGAGCGGTTGCAGATCGCGTTTCTCCCCCGTCGTCCTCAAAAAGCACGTTACGGCCATTGGAAAAGCCCAGCGTAATTAGGAAATGAAACACAGTCATTACATTTACCAGGGGCTTTTTCCAATCAAGATGCAGCACACACTGCCAAAAGCCAGTGTTTATCCCAGAGCCAGCATTGATCTGACACATTCCCACTGAAGCACCCCACACAGAGCAGTAACTCAGCCCAGTCTGGGGACGGGGCCCTGTGTGGGACTTTGATTTCAGAAACCACAGAGCCTTCAAACACCCTGGGCACAGCACCCAGGCTGAGGGGGGAAAGCAAAGGCCTGAGCCCTGCTCTATTCTGGTTTAACCCCCTGCAGACAGCAAAACACACCCCGAGCAAGGCAGGCAATTGTCAAGGACCATTTCAAAGCACATACTGAGCTGTGTTATCTATCCACAGAACGGCCAGCAGTGTACACAGGGCCAAGGAAGATTTCTTTAAAGTTCTTATAATAGTTGAGCAATTCCTTTTTTTAATACCAAATTTCCAGCATGGGAGTTTTAATAACCCAGCAACTTTATGACAGCGTCAGACACACCTAACTACTTTTTGATGTGTCTAATCACCTGCCAAAATGTAAGTGTAAAATCAACATAAACACTCATCCCATTATGGAGCATAATGCAGAATGAAAGGGGAATTCCCAGGGAACACAGGTCAAGCAGACAAGTGTTAATGTGATTATTTCTTTCCCCCACTTGCTGCTTGGATCACTGAAGGATCTGGTGCTGTTCCTTACTGGCCATAGCCNGACAGACACAGTGGCACTGGTTTGTGCCCTCATCTGGCCTGTGGCAGCCCTGGGGTGGCAGCAGGACCAGGGCAGTGCCTGTCCCCTCTGCTGGCACTGCTGGGACTCCACCTCCAGTCCTGGGGTCAGTTTTGGGCTCCTGGTGACAAGAAGGACATTGAAGGGCTGGAGTGTGACCAGGGGAGGGAGCAGAGCTGGGGAAGGCTCTGGAGCACCAGGAGAGGCTGAGGGAGCTGGGAAAGGGGCTCAGGCTGAGGAAAGAAGGCTCAGGGGCCCTGTGGTAGCCAGCTTTGCCATCCTGTCCCTGGCATGTCCCAGAGCGGTGGAGCAGGGAGACAGCTGTGCTGGGGACAGGAACAAGCCCTGGTGGACTCAGGGTTCACCTCCTCAGTGAGCTGGGCACAGGAGTGATCCCAGCACCCTGCACCATGCAGGATATTGCCTGGGGAGCAATCGCCTGGGGAGCCTTGCTCTTCATCACCAACTCTACCCCGGCCACCTCTCTCCAAGGGTTCACCCTCTCTGGGCAGATTATCTCCTTCCTCCCATCAGCAGTTACTGAGTCTCCTACCTGTATCCTCATATTTAGAAACTGAATTTATAACTCTTCAGCAGAGTGTTATTGATTGAGCAGTGGCTCTGGAGAAGTCACAGCTGTATAAAACCAAAGAACTCCAACAATTCCAGTACAAACCCAGTGTTTACTTCCATTTTTGAGTCAGACCTGGACACAAGGAATTTTGCTCCTTTTAAGATCAGGTGATGGCCAGCCCTCCAAGCTTTTTCCATCTTCCATTTCAGTTCTTTCAGCCTATTCCCACACTCACAGCAGCCTTTCTGCAGGAGCTCTGTCCTGCCCTCTCCCTGTCTTGCTGACACACATAGTTGAGCTGCAGTTCTCTAGAGCACTCTAGGTAATGCCAGCCTCTGGGGTGGCCAGCTGCTAGTGACAGCCCAGGATTTTACAGGATAAGGTTTCCCATGATTCAGGTAAGGCCACTGTCACAAAAAGCCCTGACCTACTTCCCAGTGACAGCTGGGATCCACGCTGGGCTCACAGGGATGCAGGCACTGTGTGGGAGGAGATCCCACAGCGACACAGGGCTGCCCCACAGCACCCACAACGTACACACACAGATCCATAAATACACACATTCCCTGCCCTTCATCTGCCCTGCAGGCAGGGAAAGGTGGGGATTGTCCCTGCAGCCAGCCGTGAGCACAGTGGCCCCATGCTGTGACACCGAGCGGTTGCAGATCGCGTTTCTCCCCCGTCGTCCTCAAAAAGCACGTTACGGCCATTGGAAAAGCCCAGCGTAATTAGGAAATGAAACACAGTCATTACATTTACCAGGGGCTTTTTCCAATCAAGATGCAGCACACACTGCCAAAAGCCAGTGTTTATCCCAGAGCCAGCATTGATCTGACACATTCCCACTGAAGCACCCCACACAGAGCAGTAACTCAGCCCAGTCTGGGGACGGGGCCCTGTGTGGGACTTTGATTTCAGAAACCACAGAGCCTTCAAACACCCTGGGCACAGCACCCAGGCTGAGGGGGGAAAGCAAAGGCCTGAGCCCTGCTCTATTCTGGTTTAACCCCCTGCAGACAGCAAAACACACCCCGAGCAAGGCAGGCAATTGTCAAGGACCATTTCAAAGCACATACTGAGCTGTGTTATCTATCCACAGAACGGCCAGCAGTGTACACAGGGCCAAGGAAGATTTCTTTAAAGTTCTTATAATAGTTGAGCAATTCCTTTTTTTAATACCAAATTTCCAGCATGGGAGTTTTAATAACCCAGCAACTTTACGACAGCGTCAGACACACCTAACTACTTTTTGATGTGTCTAATCACCTGCCAAAATGTAAGTGTAAAATCAACATAAACACTCATCCCATTATGGAGCATAATGCAGAATGAAAGGGGAATTCCCAGGGAACACAGGTCAAGCAGACAAGTGTTAATGTGATTATTTCTTTCCCCCACTTGCTGCTTGGATCACTGAAGGATCTGGTGCTGTTCCTTACTGGCCATAGCCCAAAACACCCAGTGTCAGTTTCCACAAAAGACACCACTAAGCCCAGGCAGACATTTCCATTTCAGGTACAGAAGCAACCACCAAAGAGTTTGCTATTTTTCCCCAAGCCTTATTTTTTGGTGGGAAGAAGAAAGATAACCAGAGGTGGGAGGGAGGGCAGACAGTCTCCTTTATCCTTCTTTCAAACACCTGGCATTTGGGGCACCTTAGAGTGCCTTATGGGAGAAATGCTGGCCAATTAGATTTCTTTATTACAATCTCACTACATTAAAAACCATAATTCCCACCCTGAAGCTGCAGTCACTGGACTCTCTCCTTCTTTTAAATTATTCACCTATTACTGCATTATTGCTAAAACTGATCTTCAGCATCTACAGATGTGAAATCCTCTAGTTGTTCAAATTATACCACCAAAATCTTTCCCCCCTCTCCCTCCAGATCACAGGATAAAGGAAGAGTTTGTTTACTGGAGAAAAGGCAGTTTCCAAGCTGCAAAATTCATTCTCACTCACACACAACCACAAAAGAGCAGTTTTGTTTGGAGGTAAGAGGGAAAGGCTCCCCTGGTGCGTACCTGTTGGTGTTATACTCTAAACCCCCAACTTCCTTGCTTGCCTGCAAAAGATCAAGAATTCCTGCTGAACTTCCACTCTCTTTCTTTACTTTGGAATTACGTCCCGGCTTTGCCTCTGTGTCAATGTGAAGCAAATCTTCATCCGATGAGTCCTCGCTCTGCAAAAACAAGGAAAGGGCTAAAAAAGGTGAAAACTTACTGAGCTGGTCCCCAGGAACAGCACAGTGATTTCTGCAGCCTGCTGCTCCTCCAAAGACATAGGCCTAGCCTTTGGAATTTGCCTTCTTTAAACAAAAAAAAGGAGAACAAAACCAAGTACATGGTAAAAATCCGTTTCCTTGTAGCCTGTAGGCATGGTAGGTTTTTCTTTCCCCTTCCAAATCTTTGAGATCTGATCCTGTTCGTGGGATCCATTCCCTTTAACAGTGGTGTTTCCATCCCCACAGCAGCAGACTGGGAGGATCAGGCAAAGGAATGGGACGTGTAGGAACAGTGTCCTGTGAGGCTCTGGAAGGGAGCTGCCAACATCTGAGCCTCTCTTTGGGGCTGAGATTTCCAGGCACTGCAGTCTGGTGCCTGAGAAAACAAGTTTTCCCCTGTTCCTGCCCTGCTTTCAGGCTGCTACAGCACCAGCCCCTATTGTTGGGTGCCAGCCTGCTGTCTCCAGAGAGCCCCTCCTTAGGCTCCTGCACAGGGAGACAGCCCTGCCCAGACCCCAGGCACTGACTCAGAGTCTGCACTTCCTCCTGAACATCCCAGATTCAAACCAGGCTGAAAAGAATTCCTTGCTACTGAAGGCCAAACACTTTAGTCCTGTCTTAACAAACTATTTTGCTTTTTCTGCCTTATTCTGGTATGATAATATGAATTTGTATCAGCCACAGTTGGGCAAAACTTTTAATTTTAATGTCATTTGATTTCCAGCACTGAGCTTCAGACACAGAGGAGACTCACACCTGGGCTGTGCCACACTGCAGGTGAGCTCCACTCAGCCCTGCAGGGCTCACCTGGCTCAGGAGTGCTCCAGAGCTCAGCCCATCGTGGGCAGAGAGGCTCTGCCAAGTGGAACAAAACAAACATTTGCGTTGCTGCATCACAGGAAGAGAACCACAGGATGGTTTGGGTTGGACAGGACCTTAAAGAGCCTGATGTGCCTCCTGGGGAAGTTGCAATAACCCCATACCTTGTATGGCACCGACTCCACCTTCGGCTTCTTAACAGGGGTGTGCTGCAGGGCTTCCTTTTTATCTGACAAAACTGAATAAAGAAAAAGAAACAAAAACTCAGGGTTTTTTTCCCTTTAAAAAGCAGCCCTCCTATTCCACTCACATTAAACTGACAAGTGAGACATGGCTTTCTTTATGATAAATAACATAGAGATTCTCTTGACTCTTTTGGACAATCACCAGCTAAGACTTTGTTGAGCAGATAAAGACAAACCAGGAAATATCCTTACAGGGAAGTTCTCTTTTTGCGGTGTTTTTCTTTCTTCTGATTGGAAACTCATCAATTTTCAGTTCACCATCATCTGACACATATTCGTATTCATCCCGTACAGGTTTGGCTTTGTCCTCTTTAAAATTCTGCAGCGACCCAAACACGCTGGTATTCAGATGAGTTTTGACTCCCTTTGAACTGGAAAAAAACAATTTACAAATCAGTAACAACACTCTGAGTGGAAAACAGCTTGTGACTTGACAGACAGTGAGTATCTCTATGCAGAAATCTCAGTCAAATTGAATTCTTTCAGGGCTGCCAAAGCAACTAGAATAATTTTACAAACACATTTTTGCACCTACGATTTCTATCTCAAAATAGGACTCTGAGTAGAGCACTAGAAGAAGTTTTAATGATTGGGTATTTTCTACGTCGACCAGAAAGGCAGATTTTCATCGTCTTGGATAAAACATATAAATAATGACCTTTCAATTTCCTTTTTTAGTTGATGTGTGTTGCCATATTTTTACTTACCCAAGCAACTTCTTATTAGAGAAAGAGAATGTGAATTTGTTGTCTTTATTTCCTGATAAAGGCGTCTTTTCTGATTTGTGTTCCTCTTCCATTTTTAGAAGTGAATCAGGTTTACTGTTCTGAAAGGCAAAAGACCAAAACAAAATAAATAAATCAGTTAAATGAGCCATTTATGTTTCAGCTTCATAGGTACCCTCAGAATCTAAGCCTGTAAAATTTTCCCTTATTAAAAACCCCATCGAATTTTCCCTGCAGACAAAATGTTCTATTCTATGAGTGAATTGCACTCACCCTGCATTAGACCTCAAGAAAGGCAAGCTTTTAATCCATAGGGCATAATTCAGATTTCATTAGCTCTAATTTTATGCCATTAGAATTAGTTATTGATTATTAGCTATTAGTTAGTTATTGATTTCTCCTTACTTATTGATTTCAGACTTAAACTAGTAGGACTGTGTCGGAGCAAGGATCACAAAAGGATCAGCACTCACTGAACCATCTCACTGATAACAATCTGGTGTCTCTACAGATAAATGGACAACTCAGCTTTCGCAGGATCCATCCACCCCCTCTTCCTTTATCAGGGATTAATTGATTATTTCCTGCTTAATTTTCTTTCCTTTGGGAACTGAAAGTTGGTGCCTCGTTCTCTCCACTCAGGCAGAGCCACAAACCATTCCCTGCCCTTGGCTTATTATCATGTGGCAGAATTTAACAGGAGACATTACCTTGTATTTCCACTTGGCTTCTGTTTTGCTTTTATTTTGCTCTCGAACTTCAAATTTCTCCACCTCATTCTGCTTGCTCGCAGATTCCTTATTGGGAACACTTAAAACATTCTTTGCAGCCTGGGAAAAAAGTCAGGAACAAGTCCTCTGAATGAGGGTGGAGTGTTGGCATGCCAGAAACACAGGCTTTATCTGGGAAATAACATCATATGTTTTTGAAAACTCCCATTTATTCCTTTTGAGCCCCAAACCGAGGTTCAATCAAATGTTGCTCCGTCAGAGTGTGCAGAACAGCAGCTGCACTTCTTCTTGATCCACCAACACTCTCCTCTCCCTGTCTGTCATCCCCTGACAGGTTTCACAAACCGCACACAGACTGTTGGAACTTCAGAAACATTTTAGGGAAAGATTTATGGATATTTCTTCACAAACAGCGTACAACCATCCCTCTGTCAGTGCTTCGATGGATGCTGGCCCCTACTGAAATCTGCAGCAAAATTCATGCTCATTTAAAGGATGTCAAAAAGAAACTTGTCCACTTGTGGGGGAAAGTGGAAGAAAACCACTGTTCTGTTTTCACTCACTCATTCTAGAGTAATATCTCAAGTAAATGAGATACTTTAGAAACAAATTCTGTCACCATTGACACTTTTTGGTTTCTGGGAGGCTCCACATCACTGAATAACCAACAGACAGTCAAACCAGACCCAGCAGCCGGGCAGGAGAAGGGCAATGAGCCAGCAGCTACAAACCTTCCCTTGCCTCTGCAGGGCCAGGGTTTCCCAATGGGCTGCACATATTACTTTTTGCAGGAGACTTAGGGAGCGATTTTATCTCCCTGAGGGTAGGAGGAGAGGGAGAGGTTAGAACAGGACCCACCTTCCCCTTCTTTGGCGTCTCGATCTTCGTCAGAGCCTCCTTGGTGTGTGCCTCCAGCAGGTCCAGGTTGGGGATGGCTGGTGGTGGGCTCTCCTTCACCTTCTTCCCTTTCTTTTTGCCTTCTCCCTTCACTTTCGGGGTTTTGGGAGGTTTGGGGGGCTTGGGAGGCTTCGGGGGTTTGGATGGCTTGAGTTGTTTGGGGGTTTTCACAGTTTTGGGAGTCTTTTTTTTCGGGATCTTTTCTACAGGAGGGGGCGGAGGGGAGACCTGGACGGGTGACGGAGGCTCCTCCTTGTCCCCAGGACACACCTCCTCGGCTGGGGGGTTGGCACTCGTGTCTGCTTTGCTGGCTTTTGAGGCGTTCTGGGGAGTGGCACAGAGCACAGGGGGTTCAGACACACCTGTCCCGCGTGTGACATTCACCTGCATCCCTTAGATGGGGAAACAAACCCCAGAGGTGCCCAAGGATGTGATGGAGGGGGATCTGCAGCACAGGTCAGTGTGACCCAAGAGTGAAGATCCCACCAAGGCCCCACCAGCGATGCTCTGCTCACCAACCCCCACCCCAGATCCACCTCCACATTCCTCCAGCTGCAGGAACTCCAGGGGCTTTAGGGAATGGAGCCCTCACTGGGCTGTACCATCCTGTGGGACTGTTACAAGGCCTGTCCACACAGGACAGATTAAATGAACAGCCTTCTGCTTAAAATGCTGATCAGCTCCAGCAAAACCTTTCTCCATTTAATTCTGATGTGATAAATATAGCAGAATCACATTTCATGCCCTCGGGAAAAATTAGCAGTAAAATAGCTGCCCAATTAAAATTAACACTGACTAATTAAAAAGAAATTATTTTCTGCTTAACTTGCCGTTCTGACAATCAGAAAACTTAAATACGACATCAAAGAGGATCAAAGGAGCAGATAGGTTTCAGCTCTGGGGTCTCTGGATGTGGTTAGGACAGGGTGCAATGCAGCACAAGGTCCTCCTGAAGGAGCTGAGCCAGCTGTGGTCACCTTTTGCTGTCAAAGGTGTCACCCACTCCATGGGTGACACCTCCATGCATTTTATAGCCTGGACCCCCACCACAGTAAATATTATAAAAACAGCACAAACCTCACTTAATCTTATTTCTTTGGCAAGGTCCTTGATAAGTTGTGCTGGTTTGAAGTTTTCTGGTAGTTCATCTTCATGCTCTGCTAAAGCCTAAAACACAACAAAGCCAAATTGCTGTTTCTGTGCATGTTTTCTTCAATAATAATAAAAAAACCCCTCTTGAAGTGACTTGTCCATATTTTTTCCTATGTATTTAAATCAATCTTGACTGCATTAGACATTCAAATAAGAATTTTTTTTTCCCTGTTCTGGATGTTATTGTAACAAGTTGTCCTGAGAGAACAACAAAGTCAATCATCTTTTTTCAGATATTTAATTTTCACAACCGCAGCATCACTTTGCTCACCCCCAGTTCTCCCAATTCCTTCTCTTATGGAGATGTTATTTGTTCCAGAATTTCCTCTCTGCTCCAGCAACTGCCAAACACATAATATTAATCCAGGCTGCTTCTCCTACCTGTTTTTTAGTCCACGACCTGAAAGCACCATTGAGAATCTTTGCTCCTTGAAGGAGATGAGCAGGAGGTTGTTGTCCAGCTTTATGCAAACCTAAGCAGAGAAAAAACCCAGTGTCATTCAACCACTGACAGCTACAGTTATTTACAGAAAGCATTTAATTTGAAAATTGTAACTGGGAAGACTGAAGGTAACTCTTTGAGAGCTGGTCCCCATAAATAATTCCCTGCTACAACTTGATGGTAATAAGCAGTAAAAAAAAAAAAAAAAGTGTTTTTACTGTGTCCCAAATCCAGCTGAGCCTTCCCAGCCTGTGCTCCTGTCAGCCATGGCTGCTGAAATTCAGGGTCACTGTCCTCAGCCCCCAAAGCTGAGCCATCAGGGCAGACAGGGAAATGCAGATTTACCTTTGAATTTCTCTAGTAGATGCTTCCCCATGTACCAACATGCCGTTTCAAAGTTGGGGAACTGGGTCAGACTGACGATTTTCAATCTCCTTTCTACTTCGTATGCCCTGCAAGACAAAGCCACAGCAACCTGAGCACAGCAGGGCACGAGTGTGTCACACCAATGTGTCACACCAGTGTGTCACACACGTGCCAGGGTCACTCTGCTGTGGGTCCCCTCTCTGTCCTGCTGCCACGTAGGCTGGCCTCAGGCCAAAAGCAAACCACGACAGCACTGGTAAAGTCCTGAGATACAGATGTGTGATGGTTTTATTGTATTATTTGCCCAGAATCAGTAAAGAGCTGCTTGCATTGTCTTACACTGGGCCCAGAGCCCAGCTGAGCAGGTGGGCACTGATCCAGCAGTGAGTGCCAGGTGCCAGGGTAAAACTCCAGGCAGTGTGGAACGGTTCTGCCTTCAGGATGGGGCCACATCAGGCAGCCTCCCCTGCATTGCCAACAGGTGTGAGGACAGCTCAGGGTAAGTCAGCACGAGGGAACAGGGTCAGAGGGGACAAAGGTGGGTGCACCAGCCAGAACTGCCCAAGAGCTACACCAGCATTACTGCCAGTGATCCATTATTACTGATTCGTTACAAAATGAGCCTCTACAAAACTCTAGATTTTAAAGACAGATTACCTCATCTGCATTTCCACGCTTAGGCTGTGTAGAAAATGTCCTGCAAAGGCCAGGCAGTCTACTGGTGTTAGAGTTGCATAAATCCAACCTAAAAGAGAGAAGAGAGTCCTCAAGACAAGAACTTCGAGACCATCAGCACAGACTTCAATCCCAAATGATGTCTACACTTCACTGAGCATCCTGCTCCACAGGCACCCACACAGCCCAGCCCCAGAACCACAAACCCTTTGAACAGAGCTGCCTGTGGTCCCTTCTTTGTTTTGCTGCATAATGGCAGCTGTTGTCCTGTCTCCACAAGCACCTGAAACAGCCCCTGCCATGTGCTTTATCACAGTGTCAGAATCAGGTGTTTTCCAAACATGTAATTTCATACAAAAATCTATTCAAGTTAGTGAATCTCTATAAATTGCTCTGTGTTTGTTCCACCATCTGCTCCACAGATGGCCATGAGAGAAACACCTACTTTCCACTTCTTACACCCAAGGTAAAATTCAAGTGTGCAAACATTTGGTGCAAGAATCTACTCACACACAGGGACCTGTAGTTCCTGAGTGTCACAGGGGGTTAATGTCTGTGACAAGGATTTGGGGGTGCCAAGGTCAGAATGTAAATTTGTTCAATGTAAATCGTCTGTTAGGTGGATACAGAAATGAGTCGCTACAACCCAGTGAGACCATGAGTGGAACACTCTCCCTACTAGTTTAACTATTAAAAGGCTGCCAAAATATTAATAGCCAGCAGTAAAAGTTCTGATTTGTCTTGTTTGTAAGCACATGAAACAAAGACAAATAAAAACTCAGAATTAGACTCCATACTTTGTAAGAGAAAGCTGCCACATCCCAGCCCTCTGGCACTTTGGATGTGCTGCTCCAAAGGATGAGGAAAGCCCTCCTCCCCCACCTGCTCACCTGATGGGATGAAGAGGGTCTGGCCTTGTTTAACTGTGCATTTGTAACATTTATCTACTTGGTCTGCAAAAAACATCTCGCTGTGATTTGCTGCTGACTGCCAGCGTTCATACAGAGAAATATTTGCAGAGGCTGGTTTGATGAGATAAAAGATCTTTTCTCCCTGAATTAGAAATATAAAATTAGCAATGAGCAGCCAAATCAAACCACACTGCACTGGCGTGCACACACAGACACACACAAATATTTATCTAAATACACATGTAACATTGTGTATTTTGGCAGTATTTAAATAAAATCAATCCCTCAGCTTTGCACAGAAGGGCTGAAATAATTAAATCACAGCTGACCACAAATGCTCAAGTTTGTGGGAGTGATGGTGCAAAAGGTTAACAGTGCCAGGTCCATCACACTGCAAAAACAGGACGTGGTATCTTTAAGGCCCAGGGTGATGTATGTGCAGAAGGCACTAAACAAATATTAAAATCCTAATAGAGAGAAAATACACAGAGGACTTCCATGCTCCAAGTGCTTCCTCACTCAGGAGAGCCTGGCACCTCTGGGACCACACTCACTGAGAGCAGTTAAGGCTCAGATACAACAGGCCAATGATGAAAAACCCGGAGAGCTGAATTTTGGAGAGAACCCTGTGACGGCCTTTGTGTATAAAATTGAGTTTGTCACTGGCTACCCCTCACCTTCAGCACGTGGTACCAGGCAGAAGCCCCCCCAGAGTCTATGTGGAAGTCGGTGTAGCTGTCCTTCACACAGATCAGGCAGTACTTGGTCACTTTGGGTTTCGCCAGCAGAGCATCGTCAGGCCAGTAATTCTCCACCCAGGACAGCTTCTTAACGATGTCAGGAGGCTCCACAAAGCTGGACATCCTTACAGGGGGAGTGCAGAACAGACAGGCAGCTTTTAAACCAGAGCACAGGGACCCCGGTACAGCAAGAAGTGACTGTGACAATATTTGCATGGCAAACTGGAGCAGCTCCTCTTGTGGCAGCGGAACTGCTCTTCTTTCAGAAAATTAGGAAAAACTGTTTACAGACAGAGATTTAAGGGTTTTTAAGTGTGGTGACTTAAGAACAACCCTTTGCCTTCTTTTCAGCAGTATCATCTATGAGCAAATCTGTGCTGGTTGCAGTTTTCCAGCCCCTGCTACGCAGGCTCAGGCACCAACGCTGCTGTGATCACTGTCACCTTCCAGCCCAGAAAGTGAGATGTGTGCACCTGGACAGAAATCCCCTGGTAAACCATAAAAATCAGCAACTCAAGCTTGATATTAATAATCCAGATAACAATAACGTTAATGCTTATGGACAAATAACTCTTGATCTGATGCTGAAAATCAGCAATCTTATTTAGATTGACTAAATTATATTAAAAGCTCAGAAGAAGGAAAAAGTCTGTTTTGGGTTGATAATGTGAATGAATGTATTTTAAATATAAGATGTATATTATATAATTATAATATAAGATATATATCTCTAATATATATTATAATAACAATAACAATGATAATAATAAAATATAGTATAAGATATATATTTCTATAATTTATATGAATGAATCTATTTATGTACATTAAGTACCTACTCTTACTGGATATGTATCTAAATTCATACAAATTATTATCTTCATTCACATTGAACATAAGTTCCTATTAATTAATTAACTTATATCATTCATGTATTATGTTTTTGCCAAATACATAACATATACTATAATCACAGCTAAGGCAATGCAGTGGCATGACAACCAGACATTAAGTGTTTCATCCTAGAATGTGCTAAATTTTAGATTCAAATCGTCCAAAATTTGCAGGGAGGTGAAGCTTCACTGCTAGACACTCCACCACATCAGTGAGAGAATCTGCACTTCAAACCAATATTGAATGCTCCCACGTGTCATCTGTGCTCAGTGTCAAGCCCTGATGACAATAACTCCATTTCCATGGCAGGGAAGAGGGAGTTGTGCATTCAATTAAACTGTCACTGTCTATGCTAAGAAATAAAATATTTGCTATTAATGTCTCGATTAGCAGAGTATGAACGACAGCTCCAGCAGTCCTTCAGGAAAAAAGACATCCCATTATTTGGGGATAATGGCAGAAAGCTGAAAAAATCTCTGCTGAGGATCCCGGTGGTCTCAAACGTGCAATGAGCAGAGCTGCTCTCTGCAGTGATGGGGGAGAGCCACGAAATCCCAGCTACAGGGATCAGGGGAATGCCTGGCAAAAACGAGCTTGTCCTTGGCCACCAGCCTTCCTTTCTCAGCCTTGGTGTTGAAGCAGAATGCTCCCCAAAACAACCAGTCTTTGTTTTTCTGCTGACACTCATCATCATCTTTGCAGTGTGTTTGTGTGTAAAAGGATCTTTTCCTGATGCTTCTCCACTAGAAGCATCAGCTACCCCAAAGGATCCAGGGCCTGTGGAAATAACCCGCCCAGCTTTTGGTGTTCAGGATCTCAGAGATGCCCCTGCCCACTGCTGGGAGGAAAGCAGTGCTCAGTTTTGGAGCACAGCAACAGAGAGCACCAGGCAGTGTCTCAGCAGCAGCTAATCATGGAATCACAGGGGCTTGGGGCTGGAAGGGA
Organism: Sinosuthora webbiana; assembly: GCA_013397395.1. Lineage (NCBI taxonomy): Eukaryota > Metazoa > Chordata > Aves > Passeriformes > Sylviidae > Sinosuthora > Sinosuthora webbiana. The sequence goes on from VXBN01004608.1 coordinate 172,593, forward strand.
CCCTCCCACTGTCCCCATTCCCATCCAGTCCTGCCCAGGGACATCTCCCACTGTCCCAGGCTGCTCCAAGCCCTGCCCAGCACTGGCCTTGGGCACTGCCAGGGATCCAGGGGCAGCCCCAGCTGCTCTGTGCCAGGGCCTGCCCACCCTCCCAGGGAGGAATTCCTTCCCAACATCTGCTCCCTCTGACCTGCACCACCATGCCCAGGGAATTCAGCATCACCCTGAGCCTGAGTGGCTGTCAGGTCACAGCTTACCTGGTAAAGGCACAGAAACCAGGACCAGAACACATGCTGGAGGATTACAGAACTATAACAAAGTTATTCTCCTCAAAGGACACCCAGAGACATTTACCTTACACCTAAAGTCAGAGCACCCAGAAGCTGCTAAAGAATTTTCCCTAAGGAGGAAAAGCACTGGGGAAGGCAGAGGCTGAACCCAGCCACGTACCCCAGACACAATGTGAATTCAGTAATTTAAAATCACAATTTATATATAATTCTATGTAAGTAATATTAATATAATTCAAAAATAAACATGTAGGGTACTATAGTATACAGCTATGTTATTGTTCAGGAATATGTTATGTATAAAATAACAAATTAAATACAAAGCAGAAGTCAAAATAAATCTCTAGTGATTACTGTGCAGCAGGCTGGACCCTTACCTGGTGTCAGAGACCTCCAGGTTTGTGACATTTAAGACCCTTTTCCTGTTTGTGCTGTAGTAGTAATCCACAAATTCCTTGAGCTTCATTTTGCAGTCTTTCTGCTTGGTGACATCAGTGACATCCACACTCCGCTCCGGCCCTGCACATGGATTCAGTGGAGAGGAGAGGTTGATGGACAGCCTGCCTCGCCCCTTTTCTGTGCTTAGGGGGTGAGTTAACCTGCCCAGAAACATCTCAATCTTCTGATTTTCTGACCTTCTCAGCCCTTGGATCCTCCCTGCTGCTTATGTACGTACCCACACAGACACACATGCATGAAGGACCTGTACATACATAAATACCCATCAAATGGTGCTTTTGTAGTCATGTCCTGGGGAAAACCATTCCCTGGTAATGCTTTGGCTGCTACAGCTTGTGCAGAGCTGTGGAGAGCAGTGCAGGCTGGCTCAGCCTCACTGCCAAGCTGCCACACAAAACAAGAGTGCCTTAATTGCTAACTGCAAGCTCCCACTGCGTAACAAACACTGGGACCAGCCCAGCTCACGGCACGGGCAATATTTTACAACACATTTGTACAATTTTCCACGCAACCAGTTATTTCTATGGAGTCAATGCCAAGCCCCTGATGAGGATAACTCCATCCCAAGCAGGGCAGGGCCAGCACCCACCGACGTAGTTCTCCACGTCGCTGACGTAGAAGGTGGGGGCAGGCACAGCCAGGCCCAGCCCGTCCTTCTTGGGCACCAGGATGGGCTCTGCAAAGCCCTTCTCTTCCAAATACTCTGCTGTCAGCTGGCTGCCTGGCACCTTCACCACGATGTCTTCAGCACTGCAAAGCAAACACAGGTTCTGTGGTGAGGGGGTTTGGGATGTTCTGGTTTCACTGCTGAAAGGAAGACACTGGCAAAAAAGGAATTACAGGCAAATCAGGCCCCCATGAGCCAAAGCCCCATTTATTGCAAAGCACGAGGGGCACAATAAAATCATGCAACATCAATCTCCCCAGCCTCATGCTCCAGCTACTGGGAACTCCTAAAATAACAGCTGACAGCAAAAGACCATTTTCCTCAGCTGTAGGATCAGCCGAGCTACCAGTGATCAATGTTAAAGTAATTCATGTTAAATGTTTCACTCTAAAGAAGGTGAGATTAAAAACGTTACCCAATCTCAAACACATGGCCCTAAAAAAGCTTTGCAAATCATTTTAAAGCAGTCAAATAATGTGCTCAGGAAATATTCTGCAGCTCATTTTGAAATGGCAGGGACAACTTCCACTATCCAGGCTGCTCCAAGCTCTGCCCAACCTGGCCTGGGACAGTTCCAGGGATCCAGGGGCAGCCCCAGCTTCTCTGGGCCCCCTGTGCCAGGGCCTGCCCACCCTCAGAGAGAATAATCAATTTAATTGTCATCACTGCTGCTCTTGCTACTCCAGAGTTATTCTGGTATTAAACAATTTAGAACAGAATGCCATAAATTCTATTTTTGTCCTTTTTGCTCTCTTCAGTGTTCTCCTTTTGACCTGAGGCCCTCCCAAGCCCTCAGTGGGGCTGTCATTCCCTGCCAGTGATGCTCCTGGCCTGAGCCCCCTGTCCCCTCCCTGTGCTGGCACCTGCCTGTCACATCTGCACATCCCATTCTTTTGCTTTGGAGGAGAAAATTCCTCCACAAGACTTTGTGTCTGAGCCCCGGATCTTGCAGGCATTTCTTTGTGCTACAGACCCCCCTGTCTCAGGAGATTTCATCCGGCAGCAGGATTTTCTTATGCACACATTAATGAGTAACAAAGAGGAAAAATGGGGGGCTGTATTATTTATAACAACACTGGAGTGACTCAGAGATACTCTTGTGTGTGTGACTGCAGTCTCAGAGGCCACCCGAGGTTACTGAAATCAGACTGCCTGGGCCATCAATCTTTTTTAAAATAAGCTGTGCAACCTGTCAAATTAGAAATTACAAAAATAAAAAAAATAAAAAAAAAAAAAAAAAAGNACAAAAAAAACACAAAAAGGAAGATAAACAGCAAAGATAAAAAACCTTGCAGGCCCCAATGGAAATAGCCAGGCAAGTAAAAATATTGGATCCTGAGCTGAGCAAAACACATCTGTAAAAGCTGCAAAACACTTTCCAGAATTATTTTCAGGTTTTTTTTTTAAGCAGCCTAAGACTAGTATCTTAAATTAAATGTGAAATTAAATTCTCCACAAAAAGGAAGAAGTTCTGTGTTTACTTTGCCAGTCTCCAAGGATTCTTCTAAAATAATTAGTTATTAATAATTAAGGATTTATTTGGCTACAGCCTACATTAAAGAGCCAAAAGAAAATGATCACTCTGGCAAATGGCTGTGGAGCAGCCTAATAACATGTGGGGCATGTCACCTAACAATTAGCACCATTCATTACCCAGTGAGAGAGCCTTTGTCACCCAGCCACTGAGCAAGTCATTGTTCTGCCCAGGATGGGGAGACTTCAGCAAAGTCATTAGGATTTGGAGAACTGGGGAATTCTATCCAATAAGTGGGTTAGTTTCTTGTGCAAGTGGATGTTCTAGGGGCCAAACACAATCTGGTGCAGCCTGGAGAGATCTCAGAGCCACTTTCAGAGCCTAAAGGGGGCTTATAAAAAGCAGCAAGAGTGAGTTGCTGCAGAGGCAGTGATAGGACAAGGGAGAAGAGTTTTAAACTAGGAGAGATTTAGATTGGGTGTTGGGCAGGAATTGTTCCCTGGGAGGGTGGGCAGGCCCTGGCACAGGGTGCCCAGAGCAGCTGTGGCTGCCCCTGGATCCCTGGAAGTGTCCAAGGCCAGGCTGGATGGGGCTTGGAGCAACCTGGGACAGTGGGAGGTGTCCTTGCCATGGCAGGGGTGGCACTGGATGGGCTGTAAGGTCCCTTCCCACCCAAACCATTCCATGATTCCATGATCCTTGCCTTCCCAAATCCCAGCACCCATGGAGATCCACAGGCACTGGGCTCAGCTGAGAGGAGATCTGAATCCAGCTGCACAAAGGTGAAAGAGGGGAGAGCCTGGGACATCTGCAATCACACAGCACTGATTTAACCACCAATACTCTGCCATGCTTCCAGCACTGGCCATCCCCAGCCCCACAGGACCCCAGCCCAGGACCCCCCCCCACACCAAAACCCACCTGGGGAACGTCCGACTCCGAAGCTCCTTTATGAACACTTGGCTCCCGTTCTGGACAGGCTTCACCTCCGTTGTCTGGCCTGTGTCATGCTTATGCCAATTTCTTTTCTTTTTCACTGAAATGGAATGAATTGGACAGCCATGTGAAGCTGAAGATAATTCTTAAGACATTGGCAGGGAGGGCGAATCTTCATTTAATTTCTCACACGAGCAGAGCGGAGGGAACCCCACCACGCTGCCCTGCAGATTTTAATATTGCTCTCAATGCCCCATTAGACAATTGTGGTGCAGCTGAAGATCCATTACAGAGCTAGCAGTGAGCGTTTGGGAGCAGAGGGCAGCAGTTGGGTAATTGCTGAGCTGCAGTGCCTGCAGCCTCACACAAACACTGGCTCTGGACACCCTGGGCTCTCACACTGCCCCTCATCCACGCCAGAAAACTCCCAGAAAGCCCCTTGGACAGCCTGCAGGATGGATCTGGGGCAGTGCATTCGTCAGGAATCACCTCAGAATAAAGCTCTGGCCGCTAGTGCTGGTTTGACACCGAGTTTGATGGGATTTTAGTGTGCCCTGCACACAGCATGGATGGGAAAAGGGAAAAGGGAAAAGGGAAAAGGGAAAACGGAAAACGAGTTAGTTACTAGAAGTGCAGAGAAGGGAATTTATTATGGCTCAGACCTGTGGGCCCCTTGTCTGCTCCCAGTGAGGGATGGACACAGGACAGCCCATCAGGGAAACAGGGCCAGCAGGAACGAGCACACGAGAGCAGTCAGGTTTCAGTGTGGTTTTGCCCAGCCTCTGACAGCTGGATAACACAAAGCCAGAAAAACTGGTCCTGCTTTTCCCCTGAGTCAGCACTATCTCCCTCAGCTGTTCCTGCTTCCACAGCGTGGCCAGAGAAACTCACTTTGGTAGGAAACTGGGTTTTTCCACATTTGCATCATTTAAAGCCTCTGTTAATAGAATTTTCATATGTCACATACTTTCATTCTCCACCCTTGTTTTACATCATGAAACTCAGTATTTCAGCCAAGTCCAGACCTCTTATGAACACAGTGAGGGAAGGGAGCAGACCCCTCAGGGATGGCACCCACTCCTCACTCTGCACACACACAGATCCACACACTTTTCCATTCAGAAAGGAATCTGGAGGCTAGAGATACAACACGGGAGATTTGGAAAGAGCAGATTTTGCTTTCCCGACCACAGCCCTGGAATAACTCAAGAAAAGGCATCTCCCAGTGAGTCCATCCCAGGTTTTGCACAGAGCATGTTGGGTTTATTAGTTCCATGCAGGCTCCAGCCTAGCTGGAGATATTCATTAAAGCTGCTAGTTCTTTATCTTAATGACTCTCAGGCTTAGTGTATTAATTCAATGCTCCTGGTAACAAAGGAAACAAGCCTGGCTTGAATGCCAAACCTTCCTCCTCTCCCTCCCGCCCCAGCCTCCGCCTCCTCCCCCTCTCAGCTCACAGACTCCACACCACGAGTGTGCTGATTGCACTTGCACTCCGAGTGCAAGTCCCAGGGAAAGAGGTGTCACTGGCCACGGGAAAATTAAACAGCTTATCCCCTAAGCACGTTCCTTTATTGCACTGCAGACCGCACGGAGCGTGGGGAAAGGACAGGACAGAGCAGTGCTGGACTGACAGATCCACTGCAGCTCTCCCAAAACCTCTGGGGAGAGCTTTGCCTTGGCACCAGGGTGGGGTTACTGCACCCTGGCAGGCGTCCAGCTCTGCCAGGAACCTCCCCAGACACCTCTCCCCATCCATCCTCTCCCAGGAACTCTGCCCATCCAGCCCTCCCACCCAGCTCTCCTGCAGAGGCAGCCTGGATTCCTTGCCCCAGAGCATTCCCCAGGAGGGGAATGTCTCCTGGACAGCAGCTGGAGTCCATCACAGTGCATCAAACACTCGACCCTTGGCCATTTCCAGCCATGCTTTCTGTATTTTATCTTTGCCATGAACACCACAGTCAGGACTAAAGGCTCATTCCCACGTGCAACAGATCCCAGCTTTGGCCAGAAAAGCTACTTCTTTGTAATTTATCACAGATTTCTTTTTCTGCAGATCTTTCTGATCCAAATTTAACCTCTGGGAAGTCCAACATTGGAAAAAGGGAATACATTTTTACAAAAACTGTAACTCAAAATGAGCAATTCACAGGTATATACATATATTATTTCAAACCTATTTGTGTAGAAGGGGTCATCAACTTGAACACTCAGGAAGAATGAAAGGCTGGTCAAGCATGGGCTGGGGCTGCCCAGGGAGTGGGTGGAGTGCCCATCCCTGGAAGTGTTCATGGAACAGCTGGACATGGCACCCCGTGCTCTGGCCTGGACAAGCTGGTGATCAGCCACAGGTGGGACCCAGTGATCCTGGAGTTTTTTCCAACCTAAATGACTGTTTGAGGTGGAAGGGATTTTACAGCCCAGCTTGTTCCAGCCATGACCAGGGTGCTCCCCTGGAGCAGGGATACCCTGGAGCACCCTGTGGGCTCTCCACTGATCAGCACCAAAGGCTGTATGGACCCAAAGCCAGCCACAGCCTTTGGCTCACTGGCAGCTCTGTAACTCCACTGATTCCAAAGGATTTCTCCTGATTTTCACTGCTGCAAACAAGGCAGCAATCAAACCCAGCATTTCAGACTGTGTTATGAAAATGAGCCAAGCCTGCCCAAACGAAGCCCTTACATTTCATTGAAATGATGTCAGAAAATGTTGGATGAATATGGATGATTTTTCCCAAAGAGAAGTCCCTACACATTTCATTAAACAGGAATGGCTTAAAATGCCATGTGACAGGAAGCAATCTTCTGAGAGCAGCCACTCACCACAGTGGTAATGTGGAAAAATGTAAGGAGAGGAAAACGATTTTTAAATTTGACATCTGGAAAACATATCTGGTAGAAGGCAAGCTCCAGAAATACACGTATATTTTTAAATCCAGACAAGTTGCATAACAGACAATTGGTGTCTGTGTTTCCCTTTGCTAATCTCACAATAATTAAATCCTACCAGTGAACTACTGGTGCTGGAACAACTCCTACTCCTTTATCACAGAGCTGATAGTGCAGGATAACGGGTCTGAACAGATTCTGGAGCAGCAAAGGAAGCGCCCAAGCCCTGCAGCAGGACATCCTCCATGCAAATCCCAGCAGACAGAATTCACCAGCCAAGCCTCTCCCTCCTTCACTTCATCCAGCTTTTAATTCCCTGGCCTGGCATGCCCTGCAAGGATGGGCTGCAGCAGAACAGCCTCCTTCTTCCACAATTCCACACATTAGTAGGGAAAACTGCTATGTAGCCTGTGACCTTGTCACCAAAACTCGAGGTAAGGATAGCAATAATTTATGGTTAAATAAAATTTTTGCACTTCTTTCTTTGATGGTTGGTGTTGCACGTCATTAAACTGCCAATGCTGTGTTCAGGGGGAGAAAAGGAAGTGTCCTTGCTGTCCTACAGAATGGGTGTGGGTCTGTATTCCCACCACGCTGCAGCCCGAGAGGGAAGAGGGTCCAGGGACACCTTCTGAGACCCCACCTGCAGAGCTGCCCCAGGTCTGTGGGCTGCAACATCAGAAGGACCTGGAGCTGTTGGAGTGACCCAAAGGAGCCCACGGAGCTGCTCCAGGGCTGGAGCCCTTCTGGAGCCAGGCTGGGAGAGCTGGGGGTGTTCACCTGGAGAGGAGAAGCTCCAGGAAGAGCTCAGAGCCCCTGGCAGGGCCTAAAGGGGCTCCAGGAGAGCTGGAGAGGGACTGGGGACAATGGATGGAGGGACAGGACACAGGGAATGGCTTCCACTGCCAGAGGGCAGGGCTGGATGGGATGTTGGGCAGGAATTGTTCCCTGTGAGGGTGGGCAGGCCCTGGCACAGGGTGCCCAGAGCAGCTGTGGCTGCCACTGGATCCCTGGCAGTGTCCCAGGCCAGGCTGGACAGGGTTTGGAGCAGCCTGGGACAGGGGAAGGTGTCCCTGCCATGGCAGGGTGGAGCTGTGCTCCAGCAGCACTTTCTCCTGGGCTGCATGCTCTGGGACACATCAGTGGATTTTTATTTGGATAAAAAAAAAATGGATAGACAGAAACCTTTTTAAAAGCACCAGAATGTTGTTGTCAATTCAACTCTCCTCATCATAACTGGTATATTAAACTTGCAATCTTTTTATCAAAACTGCCACGTCTTGAATTCTAGGATGACGCACCCCAGTTTTAATAGAATTGATATTCAATTCCTGATTATAGGCTTTGGCTGCTTCTGTCTGGGGTTTTCCCCTTGCACTGAAAAGTAGGTGCCTTTCATCATTTATAATTAAAAAAAAGTGAAAGAAATCAAAGTGTCAGACCCATGTGAATGTTAAGCACTGACACTCTCAGAGGCTGGAGATCCTGTGCTGCTGCTGCTTCCCTCCCGGGTCAGGAACAGCCTGGGAGCGTCTGCAGTCACCCCCCTCCAATCCCAAATCTTTCCCTTCCAAATGATCTGGGCTCATCTGTGTAACCAGGAAAACAAAACACTGGAAAGGCTGATCCTTTCACACCAGAACATTTTGTAGGGACACACTGACTTTGTTAAGTCTTTCAGGACCAGCTCCCCAGTGAGGATTTTGCCAGGTTCTCAGTTGGACCCTCTGGGAGACAGGAACAGCTGCAGGTTGCCAATTCACATTTGTTCTTTAAAAAGTCACAGTGGAAATGCAATTCTATTTTTTGCCCACAAAACAAACACTCCAGACTCCACCCCATTCCCACTAGAAATTTTTTAAGCTTTAACAATTAAGGCAATACGGAAATAATTGCTTGGGTTTAAAATTCTGAATTTTAAAGCAACAGGAGTCACTTTCCAGTCATCCCTTATTTCACGCCAAATAAAAGGTCATCAGGATTCCCTCAGCCCTGGCAGATGAGTGCAGTGCTCTTCCTCTGCAGGATGCCCTGAGGTTGCAGAGCAGCAGGATCCTCCCTAGCACTGTTGCTTATTTATAGCTGGTTTTCAAGTGAAGCATTTCATTTTTCACAGGGATTGGTTCCCTTTTTTTTTTTTTCTCCACTGTATAATAGAATGAATTTGTGAATTAATCTGACCAAAGCAAACACATCCCACGATTCCTTCCCAGACAAAACTCCCACTGAGATCAACTGTCACTTTTGCTCAGGAGAACCTTTTTCCTGTGAAAGAACTGCAAGAATTGGCACCCTCAGTGTATCCTACAATTTTGACTGACGCTGAAATTGCTGCAATTCTATATCCAGGCCAAGCACAACAAACTGTTTCTTACTCTTCTCATCTGCAGACAGAAAACAACATGTAGGTTCCAAAACTCCCTCTACCAGCACTTAGCTGCCTCCATTGGGTTTTTTAGCCCTCATTACTGGGTGGGGCACGATTCCAGCAAGGCAGGACTCTGTTTTTTGTGGGGCCAGGGGCTGCACATCCAGGTAAGTGCCTGCATGAGCTCACACACATGCCTGAGGCCGCAGCCAGAGCTCTGAGATCCAACCACAGCTTCCTCCCACCAACGTCTTTCTTCACCTTCTGGTTTGAATTCCAATATTTATGGCACACAACACTGAGGCGTGCCTTTTGCAGTGGCCAAAAGGAAAAGCTCCTGTTGTTCAGACACCCCCCACTGGCTACTTACAGGTGGACTTCCCGTGGGTTTTCTCACAGTTTGGACAATGGTAGATGTCAATATCTGGTGCCTCCTCTTCTTCCACACCGACACAGCTGGAACACAAGAAGGCAGAGCTGCCATTAGCCTGAGCAGCCCCAAGCACAGCCTCAATACTGACAGCCCCACGTGTTTGCTGTGCAGCCCAAACCAGCTCTGGGGCCCCGTGCCCTGTACAGACCAGGGGCTGGCCCCAAAACCTGCCAGGCACAAGCCCATCCAGTAGCCCACTGTGAAACTCCATGAAAAGGTGGAAGAGAGTCCCACAGAAGGTGTTTTTCCCAAGGAGACTGTTTTGCACCCACACGGAGTTCTCCCAGCACCATCCCACGTAAACTTGATTAACAAAACACATCCCCACAAAACACGTGTGGGCAGCTGTGAAGCACCAGAGGGATCTTGGCAAGGGATGCCAGAAGCACAATTTGCACAGGTCCCACCTCTGCAGCAATGCAGGGAGAGGGGGAGGCAAAGCAGACACCCAGCTCAGCACTGCTGGCTGTGCCAGGATGCCACCAGGTGGGTTTGGATGGGACACAGCAGCAGGAGCCCTGGGCACACCCAGGGACAATCCCATGGGAGCACAGCCCTGAGGAGGCAGACACTCAGCAAAGCACCAAAGCACCCAAGACAAGCAGCTGCTGCACAGTCTGAGTGCCAGCAGCCAGCCAAGGAGCCCAGGCCCAGCACAGCTCTGTCCTGCCCAGGGAGGATGGACAAAGGGAGCCCTGCTCCTGCTGCCCAGGCTGCAGGGCACCACACAGAGGAAAGGGGCAGTGGGATCCACCCCTGGTGCCCTGGCTCTGCAGGACACCAGAGTGTCCAGAAAGGGATTCAGCAGTGGGAGAAATTCCTGCAGGGTGGACACACCAGCAGCACCTGGGGCTGGTCCAGGGGCAGGAGGGCCATCACCTGGGTGCTGCTAAAGGAGGGATAACACCCAGCCCCGTGCCCACCCCTCCCATGAGGGTCCCTGCGCAGCTCAGGGTGCCCCTGGCAGGGTGTGCAGGTGTCCAAGAGCCAGCACGAGCACACCTGGGGCAGGGGAGCAGCTGTTCAATGCACCCTGAGCCCCCAGAGGTGGTTTTGAAGCCCCTGCTGACCCCGAGGCACGCGGTGCTGCACGTCACCATCACAAACCACAGACACACCTGCTGCTGGAGAACAGCAGCAACAAAGCCAAGGCTGCTGCCACGCTGGGAGAGGCCAACCTAGCTAAGATACAGAAACACATCCTTTTTATTACCATCATAAATGTTGTGTCAAAATAAGATCCCGCCAGAAACCTCGGTGGGTTTGTTGCAGCTGTCAGTGTGGGAGCCAGCTCCCCTCAAAACAAAGAGCCCAGGGTGAGAGAAGCTCTGCAACCAAAGCCAGAGACACTCTCATCTCCGTGAACCCAGACTGGGAACAGAAATCATTACTTTGGAATTGTGTCAAAGCAACTGCAGATTTGGCTGATTCTTATGCATTAAACCGTTACTTGAAAAAAATACAAAATTATTGTGTGTCCCTGGGAAGCCAGCACAGAAAACTGAAGTTCGCTGACAGGAAAAACCACCATCACAACAATCCAGTCCTCATAATTCTGTACATATATAGAGAAAAAACATCCCACTGGTAGAGAGTACCAGAAAAGTTAGTAGAAAATTACCAGATTAATCAGTAGAAAATTTAAACAAACCCTGGTAGATTAGAGGCAGTGTAAGAGAACACAGAGGATTCCTCTACCCACAAAGCTGTGTCAGCTGCTTATGCCACTGGATTCAGCTGGCTAAGCTCAGTAAAGGTATGGATTAGGCTCTTCACAAGAGCTTGAAAAGTCTATATTTAGCTAAAGTAAGGAGATGAGACCCTTGGCACGGGATGGGAGGAGGTTTGAGCAGCTGTGGGCAGGGCGATGGCTGCGGCCTGGTGGGAGCCATTGTTCTGAGAGACTCAAACATCTGAGAGAACAAGGAGGAGAAGTAAAAATAACTGACCTCAAACTCCAGCGGGGCCCTACAAGACACAGTCAACTTTTCCAACTGCACCACAGCTTTGAATAAGGCTTGGCCACTCACAGCTGCTCACAGGGAGAAGCTGCTGCTTTCCCTCCGTGTGGGAAACTGGGAGTGGGAACTGTCCAAGGGATCCCCCAGCTGAGCTGCCCTGGGAGATCAGGAGCCAAAATAACCCACCCCAGGCTGTGCTGCTGCTCTCACCCAGCAGAGCTGGGCTCTCCAGGCGCTGCCACCAGCAGCACTGGTGGTGGCATCCACATGGGTACAGGCACAGGAAACCAAATTCCCACCAAGACTTCCAAAGAGCCCCAGGCAGCCATTCCTGCCAGCAGAGGAACAAGGTGTTCCCACTGCCTGTGTTGGGTTTGCAGAGCAAGGTTTGGTAGCAGGGGGCTGTGGCTGAGCCTTGGGTTGGTCTGAGCATTTCCACCTGGGGATAAAAAGCAGAAGGGCACTGCCAGCTGTGCTGAAAGCCAGGGCCCAGTTCTGAAGTGTCTCCTAGCCAATTTACTACTGTGTTTTTTCTCAGGGTGGTTAATTACCAATAATACAGAATCAAACCGTTTCTCCAGCTGAAGTCATGTACAGTGACTGAACAGTGCTGCTCTGCCCTCGGCCCCTGAACTGCAGCACAAATGGCACTCTGTGGTTTGGATCTCTTGGTTTCTCCCATGACAACGCTCTGCTTTGGCCCCTCTAGATTTTTTTTCTCTGCCCCATCTGCCCAAGAGAAACAAACATCAAAAAGACCCAAACCAGGCATTTGAAAATGATCAGATGGGTCTAAAGGCAGCTGGTACTGGGTCACAGCCAGTGCTTGATCACAGGTGATGTGTCTGGGATCCAGGCAGGGTGTTTGGGACCCAGAATTTGTGCTTGGGATCCAGGCAGGTTGCTCAGGAGGGTCCCACAGTGCCCCCAGAGTAGTGTCACTGTGGGATCAGGGTGTGTTACCAGTGTCAGGGAAGAACTGGGAAAAGCTCCCAGTAGCACTGTTGGGTTAAAAGGAAAAAAGATTTACTTGGTGAAGGACAGAATCACAGAGCCATTGAATTGTTTAGGCTGGAAAAGCCCTCAAAGACTATTAAGCTGAGCCATTCCCCAGCACTGCCCGGGCCAGCACTGCCCCATGTCCCCAAGTGCCACATCCACAGGGCTGTTAAATCCCTCCAGGGATGAGGACCCCACCTGGGCAGCTGTGCCAGGGCTGGACAGTCCTTTAGTGAGAGAAAAGCCTTCCCAGACACCCCCCAAGGCCCCTCAGTGGCTGTGCCAGGGCCATTAATGCCTGAGGGGCTGCAGCCGTGCCAGCAGGGCATGGGCATGAACCTGCTGAGCAGGGCAGGGTGTGGGATGCTGGAGCAGCAGCCACCACCACCTCCCACAGCTCAAAAACCCTTCCTGCCCAAACACAGCAACGATGGCTTAAGAGATTAATTATCCTGCATCCAGGAATCTTGTTGGAACAATTTTAAGCAACGTAATGGTTGATTTTTAAATGGTCATTAAGTGATTTAACTCATGTTGAGGCAGCGTAAAACTAATTTGATAATGAGATAAAAGGGAAATATTATTAAAAATTTATTTGAGTTTTACCAAAACTGTTGTAGGGAAAAAAAAAAATAATGACAAGTGAAGGCTTTGATATTGCAGCTGTTTAAGCTGATATCTCACCCACGTTACACGGGCTTAAAGGAGAATTAGCACATTAGAAGCTTTTGCAGTCAGAGGCTACAAATTACATTTTTATTAGAAACTCTGCCCTTTGCCACTTTAAAATGAAATTGCTTCTGTGTTCGCAGTGAAGAGATGTTCAAGTTTCAATATTCTGATAAAGTTAACAATGATTTTTTTGTTATGCAGGCAACACTAATAAAAGGTGGGTAAATTAAACTGGTTTTATAGCATGAATGTTTCTGGCAACCTTGGGTTGTCATCTGCAGGGGGGTGACATTTGAAGTAGCTTCAGGAGAAAAATTAACCCATGTGGTATCTGTTCTATCAAAACCATGTCACCTCCAGTATCAACCAGAAGATAATAGAGAAAAATATACTAAAAAAAAAAGAATTAAATAAACAAGAAAAAGACTCTTAGATGGGGAAGAAAATGAATTCTAGGAAAACAGAAATAGAGTCAAAGAAATAACAGGCTGCCTTGCCTTGTCTTGCCAGCACTGCCCCACCCCAATTCATGAGGACAAATCATCCAAGTTCCAAGGAGCAGAAGAATTCCCAGCATTGTTACAGACCAGTCAGTGATCACCCTGAGCTCATCCCTGTCCCCTGGTGTGTCACTGACCACGTGTGGCACAGCAATGCTCTCCAGTAACGAGGTGTGATCCATGTGCACACCTGCACGTCTTTGTACAGAAGACACCTGCCCAGTTCCAGGAGCCTCCAGCACCTGGACAAAGCCAGAGGAGCTGCAGAAAAGCAGGACAGCCCAGCAGTGGAGGGGCTCATGCTTCACATTTTGCCAGGCCAATGTTAAGTGTCCATCCCAGCATCCAGAAATGCAACAACCAACACTGTGAACACAAGAGAAGTTAATATAAGACAGAAAAGGGGAAAGGGGGAGGCTGTTTTGAGAGCAAGGGAATGAGCTGTTCCATGGGTTTGTGTCTCCTGGGCTGTTTTCCCGGTGTCTTTACGGGGTGAACTCTGACCAGAGCTCTCCCCTGTGTGCTCTCCACTGTCTCCAGAGCAAACAGACAAGCCTTTTCCTAAGCAGAAGGATTTGTCTCATCTAATCAGTCACATGTTTTCACGAAACAGAGATTTTGGAGAGCCGAAGCCTGCTGTCAGCTAGGGTTAAAGACAAGCAGAGAGCTCAGGAGTCACTCAGGAGAGCAGGGACACATGTTGGTGTCTCTTCAGCAGGAGACTCAAGACCAAGGACAGCAGAAGCAACCCATGTGCTGGTGTGGACACAGGGGTGAGGGTCCCCTCTATGGGCCACTTGAATTAAGGCCTCAATGAGAGAGAACTCAAGCTGTACTGGACAGCCAGGGTTTCACATCAGCTCTCATTCCCTCACAGAAACACAAATGTGGAGGGAAAGGGAAAGGGAAAGGGAAAGGGAAAGGGAAAGGG
>VXBN01004611.1:0-20394 GCA_013397395.1 Sinosuthora webbiana
GTTCTCATTATCCTCTTTTAATTATGTTAATATTTTTTCTTTATGTCTTTTAAGTTTTGAGCCTGTTTTGCCCTTAGAGTGTTTTCTCCTAATCCTTATCTCACCCCATGAGCCTTTTAGATTTTTTTCTTTTTCCCTCCTCTGCTCAACTATAGCAGAGAAGAACAACTGAATGTTTTTTCATGAGTGCCTGGCTTCTAGCCAGTGTAAAATGACAACATATGGATACATAAACGATCCCAGCTCTGGCCACTTATAGGGTTGTAGGAAATTATAAGAATAGCTTATTCTTTGATTTGTTGTTATTTTCCCCTTCAAGTAAAATGTAAGGCATCTGACCCCATAAAACTTAGAGAGACAACCTTCTCTCAGCCCAGGAGACCCCCAAGATAGACTTTGAACCACTTAATTTCATTCACCTTCAAAAATATGTGCAGCATCTGTCTTTAAGGATGCACACATAAATCTCCATTTTATATTCCTGACTGAATTTACAGCATAAAAGATTCAGGGAATGCTGGCAGGAAGATGTCTGCCTGGACAAAGTTTGCAATAAGAAAAACAAAAGTTAGTTTCCACCCACACGGTTTCTCCTCCTGACAAGTGCCAGCCCCTGTGTTACCATGTTTGCAGCAGAATTCAAAGTCCATGTTTGCCAGGTGAGCACACCTCAGGGGCAGAGGTGCTTGGCCAGGCATTGCCCCTCTCCACATTAGTTATGCAGCATCAGCAAAGAGTGGGGATGTGTTTTTGACAGGCTTTGGTCCAGAAACAGCAGTTTGGGCGCCCTTAACCATTTTGTTTAATACTGTACAAATAGTAAGGGCCTTCTGAATGTAGGCAGTACCCCAAGTCATAGATACATAACTTTTTAACAAGAAAAAGCTACTTTTTGCCACACACTGTATATTGGTACAGTTTATGTTTCTGGGTTTTTCTTCATTGGTAACAATTGCCTGCCTCATTCTCAGTATTGCAAAGCACTAATACAGAACTGAAACTTTGGCAGCATTTAAAGACTGATGTTCGAGTTCTGTATACCCATTTGTTGAATTTTGATCCAACAAAAGCTCAAAAATTAAAGCAAACGTATCAGAAAATAAGCAATAAATTAATTTAAGTTTGTAAAATCAGAATTGTGCAAAGGAAAATGCTAATAAATAGGCTTGACATGGACCAAAATAGTCTAATTATTTGTAGGTTTCCTCATACGAAAATAAAAAAAACAACCCCTCTCAAAGAAACCCCAAAGGGTTATTCTGAGCAGTGGAACCTTCACTTTTACTTCAAGTCCAAGTATAAGCAGTTGCCGCCAGAGTACTTGGATAAACCTTAGTAGGTAAGACTGATGTGAAGTCAGCTCAACATAACTGTGATGTAACTGAGACACTGACAAGCAGTTCTGCTGGGTATTATATAATCCAACCATACTGATTCACATTTTTTGTACACTTATCACAGAGTTTTTTAATACTAGGGGTGATAGAAGATTTTATTTAAGCAAGAGGTAGTCCACACCCTCCTTAAATACATATAAACGTGTATATGCATGCATGTATCATTGTCCCGACTGTTCATGTCTTTCCTTGAAATATCTCCACTTTTCCTTTACAATAGGATTAAGAAACATTGACAGAGCTGACAAATTCAATACAGATAAATGCAACTTATGCAGCTCTAGTTCCAGTTTTTTAGAGTTTGAAAACTTACTAGAGTCCAGCTTGATATTCAACTCGGTTAATTTTTTTTGCACATTGCATACACTCAACTTACTGAAAGTGTCCCATTTGTCACTCTTTCCTCATTGTTGAGAAAAGATAATTTCCTTGTTAATCTATAAGATTAATTTTCTGTTCTGAGGGCTGCAGTACATTGTAATAAGTTATCAAGGGTAGTAAAATTTAGTTTACTACAGTAGGGGAGTCCTTAGAGCGAACACAAGATTTTGTAAGTTATTCACACAAAAACAATGATGGTGAGAATTTGAAAGATAGGCTGCAATACTTTCATTATGGGTTTGGATAAGGTTACAAAATTTGTGAACCAGGAAAAATATGAGGATGATGGAAAAATTTAATCACCTCATCAAGAACCTAAAAGGAACTGTACTGCGTACATAAAAAGTTTGTCTGGCCTTGCCCTCAAGAAGAGCCAAAAAAGTTGGCCAGATATGATACTTCTCCCAGCAAGTCTCCCATTTACAACTCAGGGGATTCCCTAGACAGACATTGGGGCTTTTTTTTCCTATTTAGTAATCTTCAGGGGACTTTTCTTTCACAAAATCGTATTGAACTTTGATAGTTCAGAGGAATTATCAGTGCGAGGACCCATCATCAGATTCAGGTAATAAAATGCCAGATTGCCCAGTTGAAAAAGCCATCACCCTTGTGTTTGCTGTTTGGTTTCCTTATAGTAGAAGCAAGAACAAGAAACAGCAGGAAAAAAAAAACATGGAACATTTCCAAACAGTTATGATTTCACCTACAGTGCTTTTAAGTTCACAACAAACAAAACCCTCACAATCCTATATTTCTGAAATAAACCTCACAAAGAAAATAAAGACTAGTGACAGCTTAAAGTTTCATTCTCTGTTGCATTATAAGACATCTGAAGATGCATCGTATTGCAGGGAGGTTGGACTAGATGACCTTTAAAAGACCCTTCCAACACAAGCCATTCTATGATTCCATGGTTTGTAATGACCTATTGAGAAAAATAATCTCATTATCTTGTATATCTACTCCTATGCCTACACCTACTGCAACCTAAGCAGTCTGCTTACTGATGTCCACAAAGAATTTCAACCCCACAGGACTGCAGTTCCGGTCAGCCTGTGCATGCTTCTTCAGAAGTGAGAACTGCAACACTTGTCACATTTGTGTGCCTGAAAGGATTGGAAAAGTGCTGATAGATACTAAACTTTAGAACACAGGAAAAAACTGCCTAAAAAAATCTAAAAAAATAAAAATATTTTTCAGTACCAAGTGCATCCTGTCCATCAACTCCCTTCACAGGCATGATACACGTCTTTTGGAAATCATGGGAAGCAGATGTGTGAGAGCCTCTGCATCTGAAAGCACTAGGAACCATGTTAGCCTTAGTTAGCACTAAGGCCTCTTGCTAGTCCAAGACTGGGAGCATGAGAAGCACTGAAGAAAGAAGTGGAAGCAACTGTGAAGATGAACAAGATGGGGAGGAGTGTCACACTGTCACACTGCTACATAGCTCATGTAACAGCAAGTTGAAGATTGAGGTAGATTCAAATATGGCACTGTAACTTCACTAATGAAGTGACAGTTCCCACAATTAACGTCTTATCTCTGTATAGTGCCTATTGACTATGAATGAATAGTTTGATGCTGCCTACTACAACCTATTTTACCAGTCAGGGAAGAAGACACAGAAAACCTCCTGTAAAATTTCAGTCAACTACTGCTTATGGTGCTTAGTGAAAAATTCTTTAAACATGCCTTCCTGTTATAAGGGTCTTTTTCTTTAAAGTTAGGAAAAGCAGTGGACAAGCAGTTAGAAAATCTATTATAGCCTTTCCCTTCCCTTCCCTTCCCTTCCCTTCCCTTCCCTTCCCTTCCCTTCGCTATTAAATGTACTTTAAATTTAAATTTTGTATGATACTGTTTTAATTTTTTGCAGGTCAGCCATAAATTCCATTTTTTCCATATATTCCTTGGAGCATCCTACTGNTTCCCTTCCCTTCCCTTCCCTCCTTTGAGACAGAACAACTCTGAGCAATGAAAAACGGTAAATCAAATAGAAATTAAGAAAACTGAAAATTATTACGTAATATTAATGCTTTGAAGTACCTTGCAGAATGTGGTTTTGCAGAAAATATCTATACGATTTAACTGTGGAAAATGAAGGATGAATTGTGCTTTCATAATGTATCAAAATGTCCGTATTCTCACCACTGTGTTGGTCTATATTATGCCTATTATGCCTTTTCTTTCTTTTTTTCCTTTTCCTTTTTCTTTTTCTTTTTTTTTTTTTAATAAATAAGAAACTTAATAAAGGAAGCAATTGAATAATACAGCTTTAATTATCTTCTGAGTTTACCTATAAATATTTATTATCTGTCTTCTCCTTCAGCTGTTAAACTGCAACTGATAATGCAACTTTAATTGTTTTTAACAGTTCTTAGCTAAACACAAAGACTTATTGCAAAATCTGAAAGATCTTTATAAACATTTTTTTCCCAGATGACTGGGGAGAGTGTGTTGCTTCACAGAATTTCAACAATTTGTGGGAGACCTAAATTAGTAAAATATTTACAGGCTATTGCTGTAAATAGCCTGTAAATATTTTTTAAGTCATCAGTTAAACTTAGCAATGTAAATATAAAAATGCCACAAAACCCAGTTTTTTTTTAATTTTTAAATAAGCTTGAATAACAGTGTTCAAAATCCTGCTGGCTCTGTTTTCAATTGTTTTTGAGAGCTGGAGTAAAAAAAAAGCAGTTTGGTAGTAGGATTTTTTGGCCAAAATAAAAAAAACAAACAAACAAACAAAAACAAACAAAAACCCAAACAAAACAGATTGCTCTCATAAAGTTCAAAGAAGAAAATGCCACCACCAAGAACATGCAATCAATGAATCATAACAAAACCACTGATTCCTGACTGGGAATGTTAAATGTCCAGAATTTAATGATTTATCAGATACTGAAGACCAGAAAGCTGGTAGCTCCATGTCCAGGGTATCAAACTGGAAAAAATATTAATTGATAGCTTATAGAAGTAGGAAGTAGGAAATGTGGAAGTAATGTAGGAAGTAAATGTAGGAAGTAAAAAATGTGTCAAAATATTTTTTATGTAATTTATATTTTTTTGAACTGTTGATCCTTGTGGCAAAGAGAGTTTTGAAATTAAAGGATACTTTCTAAAAGAAAAGCACATGTTCCATTAAGCACAACAAATACATAACTACTTCAAAATCATAAAAGACTAGTCTCTCTAACCTTTGCACTAAATCTCAGGGTTTTGGAAACTTTCATATACATCTTTAAGACACCTTGGGTTATAATAAAATTTTAAAAAGGGCATTTTATCATAGCTTATGCTATTACTGTTATGCAGGGAACAGGGCAAATCCCAGAAGAGTAGCAAATCAAAAGAATAAAGAAAAATATGAGCCTACTTACTTCCACATTATAAAATTATTTAGATGCACAGTTGCAAAATATTAAATGAGTGCTAAATTTTGCAACTGTGCAGTCACAACTCATGCACATGAGCTTGCTTCGACAGATTTCTTCAAAGGAAAATAGCTAATTTGGGCATGTGAAGCACAATGCAAGCAATCTAAATTACATGAGTGAAGTTGATGCATGTATGTTATTACCTTATTCAGATGTTAGTTCTTTATTTCAGCTCCTAATTATGCTTGTACATTTTGTCTTAACAGTATTTGTAAAAAGTCCTAAAGGCAAAGATCTTTAAAAAAAAAAAAAAAAAAAGCTCCTGGAGCACTATGAAGACTAAAATGTTATATCCAGTATGTGTGGTGAATACTGTGAGTACTGTCCAGAACTCTCAGTTCAGAAGTAGTCAACATCTGGCTCTTGATTTCTAGATATGTGTTGCCATTTCAAGATGAAAGCATTCCTGTAATTCACTATTCCTTTGATTCTCTTGGATACCTGATATTTATCTTATGATTCAAGATGAAGACTTTAACATCTATCTTACAGGTTAGAGAAGACATGCATGTTTAGACATACATTCTCACTTGAAATCAAAAGCCCTGTCCACAGCATCATTTCCGGAGCACAGAAGCATTTTTGGAATGTCCTGCACTTGCATTTTGTGGGTTTATTTGTTTCTTGAAAACATCAGACAATAGTAGGTGTAGGCAGACTATTCAGCATGTTCTGTTGTGACTAGGAATTGCACACTGCAAACAGGATAAATATATTTAGAGACTGGAATTAGATTATCTTTAAGGTCTCTTCCAACCCAAACCATTCTATGATTTTACATTAAGAAATTTATATGAAGGAAGATGAAAGTAAAAATTTTACAACTTACTATCCAAGGCATTCTTCATGAAATTTTAATCTTTACTTTATTAATTCTGTCACTTTTATAATTATGATATCTGATTCAAGTAAGTTGTACTGCATAATTGTGAGTAGGGCATGAAAATTATGCCAATTCAAGATCATTCAATAAATGAAGCTCATCTATTTACAATTATCAGGGGGAAAAATCAAGCTGTTCTGTTACATTTTTAAATCTTTTTTGTGAAATTATGAAAGGTTAGCAAACAGAAAATAAAACCATTTATATTGGATTGCTGTCCCATTACTATTAATTTTCTGCAATTGCATATTAGGACCTGTCTAGGAACGAGACACCACCAGTGGGTTTCCACAGGGCTCCATCCTCAGCCCCTGCTGTGCTCTTAAACATCTTCATAAATGACTTGGACAGATGACTGGAAGGGATACTAAGCAAGGTCACAGATGATACAAATGTGGGCGGATCTGTTGACTCCTCAAAGGCAGGGAGGCCCTGCAGAGAGATCTCAGAGAATTGGAGGAATGGCAATCACCAACTACATGAAGTTCAACAAGGGAAAGTGTTGGATTCTACTCCTGGGATGGCGCAACCCTGGATGTACGGACAGAATGGAGAATGAGATGCTGGAAAGCAGTGCCACGGAAAGGGACCTGGGGGTCCTGGTTGATGTAAAGTTGAACATAAGCCAGCAGTGCCATGGCAGCCAGGAGGGCCAACTCTGTCCTAGTATGCAAACTTAAATATTAGTTAACCCAATGGCTGTTTATCCAATGAATGCTTCTGACTTGGCTCCTGTCAAGGCTAACTTTTGTGAAGGTAGTTTCTTTATATAGGAGGACTGTCAGCCAACAGAACGTGTTTGCTGGAAGGCTGGCAAGCAGAACAAAGTGAAAACTCTTTTTAAGCAAACTCAATGCCAATCCCTGAATGACTACACTAGAGGTAGAGCTAGCATTCCTTGAAAATCAGCTTTCACAGTCTTTTCAACCTTTCATACTTTTCTTTCCAAGATTCACTTTCGAGAAGGAAGAGCTGACTGCTCCAAGAAATTACTATTTCTTGACTCTCCCACTGCCCTTTCTTGAGCACTCTACTGTTGAGGAAAATTCTGGAACAGTAAAAAAGAGCATGAGAAGGCAAACTCACATATTTGGTGCTCCAGACAGGGTAATGAGAACTGTGCACATTGCTCAAATTAAGATTTAACAAACCCTATTCACTTGTGTTTATTCTACACTGCAACCTTGTTTTTAATCATATTCTTTTACAGTGATAGGCTAGTCACAAGTAAAGAGTATAAACACTTTCTGGGAAGATCACAGACCGCTGCCAAAGGAATTGACACGAGTTCCTAAAAACAGATTTTTGCTGGGCTAGCTGTCTTTGGGCCATGGTATTTTCTTGAAACTACTAGAATAGGGTATGAGAGATGAGAAGTTACTTAAGGGTACACAGGACAAATCCAGAGGACTAGGAAGAATATATGCATGACAGAAAAGGAGGTACAATTAAAAATGGGCTTCTGTGTAGAATAGAAGTAATAAACCCTCCAATTATATCCTATAGTTTTCAAAGAAAATATTTATCTGTCTACAAACTGATCCTCTTTGCAGTTATCAAATGCGTTTTTTTAGGCATGTATGGTGAAACCCAGCATTGTTATTCTGCTCTTGGGAAAGAAAAAATACACAGGAATCTCCTTTGGTGTGGGTAGCAACAAACTCTGCTCCTAGGACAGAAAAAATATAGTACAACACCATGCTACTACCTAAGTTCAGCAAGATATTTTATAAAGTTTACAGAATTTATTCTAATAGCTGTAGAAGAATAATGTGGTGGTCTTCTATAATGGAATGACTGTATTAGTAGAAAATGGAAGAATAACTGATGTCATCTGTCTTGAATTCTCTAAGGCCTTTGGCATAGATAAACTGTTGCTTGGTGGCTCCACCTTTCCTCTGGTTTTGGATGAAACAGTGTCCCTTGGCATATTGTAAGAAAAAATAATGTATGTTTGTGCAACTTAAGGAGGCAACATTGCCAAAAGACCTTCCTAACACACCTTGGGCCACGGTATTTTCTTGAAATTCTAGAATAGTAATGCAAAACTTGGTGCAGGTATAATCAAAGACCTCCTCTATGTTTCAAAAGTAAAATATCATCATGAAACTGATTGCAGACAGATTTGCTGATGTGAAAAATGTTGTTTCCCACAGCAGCCATTTATGGGGCTACAATAACAGAAGCAGGAGCAGCTCCCGGAAATTTTGTAAGAAGATAGAGTCAGCTGAGTGACTGTCAAGATTCAAGATTTATAAGTGATACTAGGCCTCATCACTGCAAGCTGCCTTTGACTATGTCTTATATGCACAATATACCCAGAAGACATTAAAAACTGTGTAAATATACTACCACCAACTTTTATTTCAGAAGACAAATATCCAGTTTAAAAAGTCAGAGGACTTTAGTCAACAGTTAGTACTGTGTTATATAGTTATAGGCAATGTTAAAAACTACAGAAATCATGGTATTTTCCTTCTAGAACCTTAAATCATAAACACATAGACCCATTATACAATTACAGACACGATAAATTGCAGGAGACAGCTCATTTTCCTCTCTAAAAGGGCCTCTCTCCAACCTGCTCTCACCATCACTGTACGGACTGTACATTTCATTTGTGCTTACAAAAGTTCTTTGGTAGCAAAACAGCAGTTTGCATTGCAGATGTACAAGTAGTAAAAGCTACAATTGCATTAAAAAAAAAAAAAAAAAAAAAAAAGGAAGAAGGGATCTAACTGAACTTTTCTCTTCCTGGCTTTTTTTTTCTTCTGGGACTTTGGCATTCTCCACCCTATTTTCTAGATTCTACTGAAGAAAGAAAACAGTCTTTCTGTTTTCCTATGCTAAATCCAAGATTTGTTTCATGTCTTTATGTCATGCAGTTATAACTTCTATTAGTACTTTCTGCCATTTTGCATGACAACTTTATTTATGCTATTATTTCAATATTCAGTTCGCTTTTTTCCTTTAGTTTAACTGCTCTGAGACAAGCCTTAACTCTCAACACATTTTTAAGGAATATCCCTGGAGATACCCAGAAAAAGCTAATTATAAATAAATTAGGTGAAAGACTGACAAAAGAAGCCACCTCTGTGTATTTACAGCAGAGAGAAATGAAGAGTGTAACTAAGGTCTTGAGTACCATCAGACCTTACCCAAATTCATACAGATCTTGGACAAGCTAACATTGTGTCATTAAAAAGGACAAAAATATTTGCAGAAATGTCCGGATTATAAATACTTAATATTTATTATCATTTTCTCAAGAAAGGAATGTATCTCTATAACCCAAATATCAAAAAATGATTTTTCACTTGGTTATAAAACATATTTTCTTTTTATAAAATACTGTGAAGACAAGAGAAATACTCTAAGCTTCCCACAGAGTGTCCTATTATTATTACAGTATTGGTCTAAACTGCTGTGACTTTATTTTGGGAACATTATTGTAGCAGAAATTTTTCTGATGGAGGAGGCAGACTGAAACTTCCATTTTTGCACAAGACAGATCTTTCCTCTCAAGCACATTTCAGTTTCAAGTAGCATAGGAAATATCAAAACAGAGGCATTAACTCCAAACAGTCCAGTGCACAGAGCACCCTGTGCATGGCTTTACAGCCACCAAATACACTGCAAAACACAGGGACCAAAGCTGTGCCCATTACCTGGAGTTGAGCAGGGAGCACAGCCTGCATCCATAGGTGATCATGCTCTGCAAGCAGGCAATCATTGCACCTGAGCAGCCCCAGCCCTCCCTGGGACAGGATGCTCAGTACCCCCAGCCAAAATCTAGCATGGGGACACAGTGCTCCAAACACAGCAGTGCTTTATTTTATATAAACTTAGTCACAAAGCCAGTGATACTAATTTCTTGTTCTAGGCTTCACACATTTTTATCCTCCTCAGACTGTTAAGCATCTGCATAGCTTTGATCAAAGTACTTTCACAGACTTCAAAGGGACAGTAGCAGGCTTAACCTTAAACTAAGTGTGTAGGTTATCTACTGAACCATGGTTTCAGGTGGGGTTCTCTGAACTGGTGAGAACAGTCCGTGCCATTCAAAAGTACAACTTGTTTGCATAGTGGTAGCCAACAAATCATACCTGCTGCATTTGTTCTTCCTCTGAAAATATCGTCATATGCCTTCCATTGAGGAGCCACCTGGTAGGCATGGATGAACACCACAAAAACCACCACCAGGCACATCAATGGCACCAGAGCAGCGGTAAAGAGAGCAGCATAGGCATTTGGAATGAAACACCTGATGGAAAAAAATGGGAAAAAATTCTGTTGATAAGCATAAGAGACACCTTGAAAGGCCATAAATAGAACATAGAAGAAAATATTTTTGAAAAAGGGTGTGCTTTACAAACCACAAATTCTTTAACTCTGTTCCCAGAATAACCTTGATAGGTTATTTTATGTTCTGCTGGTTCTTATCTCATCATCATATCTTAAGGAGTAGAACTTTTGCTCCCACAGCATGCATGTAATGTTTAGCCTAAACAATGTTGAAAAAATTTAAATTTGCAATGAAAAAATTATATTTTAACAAACTACATGCTCCTATATTCATTTAAAGTGGTCATTCTTACTCACCATTTTCTAAAAGGACATTTTGCAATTTTCTACACTTAGTTCCTGAAAGCACAAATTAAACTCTGAAAAATATATTTTTAAAATAAATGAATGAGTCCTAAAGACAACATAACTATTCCTCCTCAAGTTGTTGGAAATTACATATCATTTGCTCATAGAAGCCAAATGCTCACTCCCTCTCCCCTTTTTTCCCCTGAATGTTCACTGTCTTCTTGCCCTTTTCATTTATTTAAGTTATAGTTATTTTTAAAGATGTGTCAGGAACATGAATTATCCCTGAAAGAGTCAAATTATGCATATATGATGATGACTTGAAGAAAATGGAGATGATAGTTAAAGAGCGTTCTCAGGGGTGTGAGAGATGAGAGTTTTCTGTACTCTCCCTGGAGACCAGTATGTGCTTTACAGCCACTGACCTACTCTAGAGATGACGCACAACAGAGCAGCCCAAGGGATGGCACGGGAGTCAGTATGTCTGGAGATTATGTGGTCACTGCTATCCCTATCAAGAGGGTGTGACTTACCCAGGCCTTCTTTTTCTCAGTTCAGCTCGTCTAAGCTTACCTTTGATGCTGATACATGTCTGAGAGAGGCCTAGCTACATGTTTCACTGACATACCTGGTTGGATAAACCACATGGGTTTGCTTAGCTGTTCCTTCATACACTGCCAGAAAGTCAAGATTGTATCCCATGTAATCTCTTTCAGAACAGCAGTCATGCATACTCAATGAATCCCCAAAAACATTCCAGCACAATCTAGAAACCTTTCACTGCTCTCTGCAGAATGTAGAGGCTCGGTGAGACACCAAGCTTAGACATCATCTGATTACATAACTGAACAAGTAAGCATCAGGGAAGTAGGAACTCTGCATTTTAATTCAAAGTGTTTGTTCCTTTCCTCATGGAAGAGATACTTCAGTCCTTTACTCATCTTGGTTGCCTTCACTGGACTTTGTACAGTCTGTCCGTGCCCCTTTTGTACTGAGAAGGCCAGAACTGAACCCAGCACTCCAGGTGTGACTTCATGAGTGCTGAGCAGGGGGCAAGGATTGCCTTCCTTGACCTGCTCTCAACCTGGTTGATATAGGACACAATGTCCCATCCATTTCATCTTTCTAATTTTTACTATTCCTTGGGTATGAAAGTTATTTTTGTTCCCCAAGTGCATTCTTAAGTTGGCTCAATTAGCACTAAGAAATGAAATCCTACTACCACAACCTCTGCTGATTTTAATAATTAAACTGAAGGGAAGAATCTTCGCACAAGAATAGTCTTCTATAAAATCATATTTATGTTCTGAAATATGTATTTTTTTCAGCTTGATGCATTTTTATTTTTCAAAGATAATATATACTCTAAAAAACTACCAGAGTTTCTTGAAACTTTATTGTGAATGCTCCTTTATATTCAGTTAATAAAGCTGTATCAAAATGAAAACCTACAGAGATGGATCACTTTTACTAATACCCTTAGGTACTTGCTCTAAAAAATAGACTGAAAAGTACTGTAAAGAAATACACAAAGCCATATTAATCTTCACAGCTTACTTTGGATTTTTGTCTTGAAGCAATGGTGTGCAAGTCAGTGACAACTACATCATCCTATAAGATTTATTCATATATAGTAAAGTGATGATATATGTTGACAGATATATTTTATTACAGAAATCATATGTGATAAAATTATAGGGACCAATCGCAATGATTTATTATACTTAATATTGGGGACACAGCTATTATTCCATTACCATGACACATTTGTCACATGGAACTACTGTGTATTGCATATTCCTAGCACTGGATAGGAATATTAAACAATACCCCAAAATATCAGCTAAGTTAATATTTCAGAACACAACTACTCTACTTTAAAAGGCTTAGAAAGACTGATGTAGAGACTTGAAAAACTACATCATTACAAACCTTATTTGTCTGAAGATGAGCATCATTTCCTGCAGTACAGCCTTCCAGCAAGTTCTTTTTTTTTTTAAGGCCCTAGATTTCTGTAAGTTTTTTTGTTTGTTTTCAATTTAGCAAAAAAAAAAAAAACAACCCAACTAAACAACCAACCAAAAAAATCTATCCATTCAAATACTGCATTTTGCAAGAAAGAAAAACAAACAAATAAACAAAACCTACAGAAAACCGACACCATTAGCTTCTTCAGAGGTTCTCATTCTATTACAAAGATTCCGTGATTTCCTAGTAACACTTCCTTTTATCAAAATGTATAGTTTTTTCTCCTCACTGTTTTGAGAATTTTTGCTCCCAGCTTATGTCTCTTCTAGCATTGAAAAGACAGTTATTTAGCTTTTGTCCCAAGATGCCATAAGTCTTGCCCTTCTTGACTATTGTTATCTGACTGGAGGTTCCAACTTTGGTTCTGTGCTGATGATTTTTGTTTTGATCACTGACTTTGCTGATGTCTAATTTTGTTTTGATTGCTATAAATTTCTCTGTTAAATTTGTGTGAGGATTTAAATAATGCAATTGCATGTCTCAGAACACTGTCCCCATAACAAAAGCCATCACAACAGGAGCTTGAGATAAACATCTTTTTATAGAAAGCTGATAACAGAAACTGATGGAACATTTAACTAGCCCCCATAATTGCTTGTATTTTCAGTTTATCAATTTTTGTGATTTGTTTGTGTTTTCATTGACAGGAACTTGTTGGGAGATCAAATCTTAGTAAGATTATATAAGAAAAAACACTTAATGTATTGTTAGTTTGATTTTTGCTGAGTTTGTCTTTTTACTGAAAAAAAAATGGTGTGGGAAAAGCTTTTACTTTTATCTTATGGATGTATTATTTTATTTCAACCAATTGAGAATTAGAAAATTCAACCAAATTTAGCATGGGAATTGATACAAAAATTAATGCATACTGGAATCATGCAAACATGTATTAACCTTCCAAGTTCTGCCCCAGAAGGCTTTTTTTTATCATGACTTGGCAAAATTTTTCAGAAACATCAGAAATATTAATAAGTAACCTAAATGATCTTGACAAAACAGAACAAAACATTATATGGAAAGTGACTGAGTCCCCCTTCCTAAATTAGAATGATGGGCAGCCATAGACTGCCAATATCCATAACTAAATGGGTCACAGATAAAATCCAAAAATCCTTTTACCAGCTGTCAAGACCTGTAATTGTTTTTGAAAATACTTGTATTGTCACCTTAGTATGCCAGATCAATTGTTTTTGAAAATACTTGTATTGTCACCTTAGTATGCCAGATCTACTGTTAAGCTTCCTAGCATGTGTTCTAAGAGAATATTTTAACATCACCTCACTTCTTTTATCTACTCTAATCAATGCGGTAACTACAGTATACTGTGCACCACACATGCTTCCGAATAGTGAATGCAATTTCCTGCAGCAGTAATTGCAAAGGAATTAAATGAGAGCAATTTGCCCACTGAAAATAAAGAAAAAAAAATAATAACAATAAAAGAAAAATAAGAGAGAAAAAACAAACTAAATTTGAAAGGGAATTAATTTCACTTATTGTGACCCCACAGTACCCACAGCTTTTGCTATGTGTCAAAATTAAATCACAACAGAGCTTAAATCTGTTCTTTGGAGAACTGAATATAGGCTCAATTTAAAGATGTGTTTGTCTAAAAACGTTTATATACAAGAACCTATTTTATACAAGAAATCTGTTGCATTTTGTATGAGAACTTTATGCTAAAACTTTATTTCTCATGGTGTGTAGGATTACCCAGTGTGGGTAAGAGTGTGGGTCCTTCAAAGTCAGAATATTCTGCAATTCTGTCAAAATTTCTCCAACTATACGTTGATGTACTTGAGAAAAAACCCTATTTTGAAGCCTTTAAAGTACGTGAAGACACATCCTCAACAAACCCATTCACACTTGTTCCAGTGTACAAAGGTAAATCAACTGTGCAGCAAAACCTCATCATCCCCTTGAGTCTTGGCTGACTGAGAAAATGAGGTTGTAATACTTGATGTGTGTTTGTTTGGGATATCCCTGTATGTATGTACTTTAAAAATCAACACTTGCTGCATAATTCTGTGGCTAATTTCAAGCCCCAAATGTACTTGATAGACACCTGAACTTGAAAGACAAGCCACTCCAGCACATCGCTTGGATTAGTTTGAGGATATTCTGATGAAAAGTGACTGAGCCTAACTCCGCATGCTGGTCTAAGGTGCAGGATAGTGGTCCCATCCATTTGCCCAAATTGTGTCTTTCGCTATTCATCAGCAGGAAGGACATGACAGATACTTACTTCTCCTAGGCAAAGCTGAGAATGGAGTGGTAACATATGCGTCCCAGATATGGTGGGGCAAAAGACAGGTTTTAGGTTTAAGGTAACTTTAACACACCACCAGTGGGTCCTAGGAAATATGTGGCAGGTACATGCCTTCAGTAATGGACCAGATATGAATTAGAGATATTAACATGCAATTCCAACAAGTGCCAAAAAATGGCTTTACAAAGTCAGTTGATACTAAACACGCTACTACTAAAGGAACAAGGAGTATATGGAACCTTAAATCTTACTGAAACTGAATGCACTACTATCATTCACAATGCAATGTCATTAACTGAAAAAGCTTAAGCCAAAGTGAAATAAATGGCTAATCAGATGTCAGAACTTTTCCAATCACTCTAAGCCTAAGACTGGCTTCAGGAAATTAGCCCCAATACCTGGTTAAGGTCCATATTCTAATCTTTGGGACTCACAAATTGGGAGCTGTGGCTACTGAGGATTGGGTTGATGATTACAATTGGATTTGTATATTTAATAATTGGAATAGCTGTTGTACATTTTATGACTACTGGCATTATTACTTCCGTTGTTTCCGTCTTTTCTGCTTTGTCCTTTCTATGCGTGCATCACCTCCATGGAAAACCCATAAACTGAGGAAAAGTCCCTGGAAGACAGTATTTGAGCCATGGGGTGGTATGAGGGCTTGAAGAATGCAGTCACCTATCTCAAGAAACTGCTCCCATTAGATAAGCCACCACAATGGAATTTGAGATAAGCACAAAACAGGAAGACATCAACTCGAGGTGTAACGAAGGTTAAGATCTAGAAATAGTACACCAGACAAAATTCCAATGTGCAGACTGTGGGGACCTAAGACTTATCTGGACAAAAAATACACACAGTGAAAACTGTGAGAAAGATTGCACATGTCAATAAAAGTTGTAGAAACAGCATTTATGCCCCATGGATACCCTAGACTCGGGCTGTGTAAAAGTGGTACCTTCATGTGAGGAACAGGGAGACCCCCACCACTGAAGACCAGGGTGTAGAAGGACCAGTGCTGCAGGATGCTGCAGGAATCCATGCGGTGAATATGATATCTTTTTATCATCTGCTTAATCTCTCACTCTATTTCTTACCTCCTTATCCCCATCTCCCACACCTTCCTATCCTTTTCTATCTCTCTACCTCACATTTACTGTTAAATTAAATCTGTACTACTGACTTCAGCGTATGGTCTCACACCTTAAATTGGGCAGAAGCATGTCTTATAATCAGATCATAATACTTTGAGAGTAAAATATTACCGTTGGTTGTTCCTCTTGCACTATTCCTATCTAAACTCATTCAACTTCACCATATTCAAGACTTCCCCTTGTATCATCCCAGTCTCCTATTTCATGCATGGTGTCACTTTAATCAGTACTTTTTTTCCATCTCAAATTTTTCTAACATAACAGAAAAGAACATAAAGCACATTTTCAAAACCTCTGTGTTTGTCTGTATCTGTGAAAGGTCTGTTCTATGAAAGAGACTAAAAATAAATGTAGAAATGTCTTTAGTATGCTTCTCCTCCAAGGTGTAATTCCATACCAGTATGTAATGATTTGTTAATATTTTTACAACTGGAAAAAACCCATAATATTGAAACTAATCAAGCTATTTTTCCTTCAATATGAATCAGTAAGACATTTAATTTACTTTTTTTTTTCAGGCCTTGAATTATGAGAAATAGGTTTAATATATAAAATATTTTTCTGATGACTATGGCAGATGTCCATTTAATTTAAATTGATACTTTCAAATACAACAAATTCGGAAAGATTAGGGGAAATTAAGAGATATCTTTTCCCTTGGAAAATATGTAACTTCAGAAAATCATATACATTTAAATCTATACATTGCTAAAAATTACCTCACTTATTGGCCAGCCAGAATCAGTGCTTTACCTTGATTTTTCTTTTTTCCCCTTCAAATCTATTAAAGCAGATTCTTCTCAAGGGGTTGAAGCATGTTACCTGACACTTCAATTGTTTTTGTAAAGTCTTCAGTGATCTCTTAAAACATCACACTTCCTAAAATCTAGAGAGGTATTTGAGCTACATATGATACGGAAGGCCATTATTTTTTTCCATTTTTTCCTAATACTTTTAAAGGAAACACAAGAAAAACTGACAAGATGTATACTAGAGCTGTTAGCACAATTACATAATTAATATTTAAACGGGAAAACAAAAATAACAAACAACATTGCTAAGGAAATTACAATTGTTAAAAAATGGAAGGACTGACATTTCTTTGTTGCCTTCTGAACAACAAAGATTTTAAATGGTAGAATTTTAAAATTGCTCAATGTGGTAAAAGAGTTTCATTCCACTATTACAAAGTCTTGAATTCCAAGGACAATCTCTTTCGACTTTATCTTGAAACTATAAAAGGCTAAATTTGACAAAAAATTGCAAGTGTCCTTATCTATCAGGTGTTCTGAGACAGTGAGCTTTACAGCAAAATGAGAATAATATACATTTACTTTAAAATGGCACTCAGGAAAACAATGGGTTTAACAATTGTCTGAGACCAAGTCAGCGGTGGACAAACCCTCCAAGTAGATAAACATATTACCTCTTGCAGTGTCAAAGCTTATTCAACCTGATGAATCAACATGATCAGATTATAGAGTTCCACTCTTCATTTTTTTATGTTGTAACAGTTATCCTTTTCCATAAATACATTAAAAAACAATATGACAATATATTCACAGAATCCTAGAACAGTTTGCAATAGAAGGGATCTTAAAGTTCATCTTGTTCCAACTGCGCTGCCATGGGCAGGGACACCTTCCATTAGATCTGGTTGCTCCAAGCCCCATCCAACCTGGTCTTGAACACTTCCAGGGATGGAGCATCCACAGCTTCTCTGGACAATCTGTTCCAGTCCCTTAACATCTCTACCAGAAATATATTTTCCTAATAACTATTCTCTCTTTTATTTTTCCACTCCCCTGACAGGGAAAGAAATGTGGACATTTTTGTTGTATGTGGGGTTTTTTTTTCCTTTTTTTTGGTGTTTTGTTTCGGTTGGGGTTTCTTTGTTTGTTTGGGGTGTTTTCTGTTTGTTTGGTTTTTTGAGTTTTTTGTTGTTGTTGTTGTTTGTTTGTTTTGTTTTTTCTTTTTGTTTTTTTCTTTTTTTTTCTTTTTTTTTTTTTTAATAGCAAAGCTTATGCTTCTATGAAGTGATGTAGAGAAAAACAATATGGAAAGGGTAACATTTCTAAGCCAAGCTGCTAATGGGTAACACTTGAGATGGTAGTCAGTCGTTCTTGAGGAAATTCAAGCCACATTAGAGAAAATTCTGTTTCTAAAGTAGGCAAGATTCTAGAGATTTCCACATTATAAAAAAAAAACCCAAACCTCACACTGCTGAAGGCACACAGGCTTAGACTTGTAGTCCTCAGTCAACTTCACACAGTCTTCTATACACATAGGCAACAGTTCATGCAACACCCAGGAAACAGACTTCACACTTTTTCAAACTGAGTGAGACTGAATTATAGAGTGTGGCCCAATTTGATACGCTTTCTGGCTACCCTGGAGGACGGATGGTGGTCTAGCATTTATTTAGAGGTTTTTATGAGCTTTACAGCACAAACAGGAACTACATGTGTAACAATGCCACCTTTCATTGCAGCAAGCATTGGTCTGAGATACAACTGTGGAACAGTTAAAAGCAAGTGAGAATTTGAAAAACTTTTTGAAATGCCATCAGAACTGACATATTGCCCATGTGAGCCTTTTACTAAAGGAAATTCTACTGTGACTGAGAACAAGAAAGCTTTGCTCTATAAAAAAACTTCTCTCCTTATTACACTCTTCATCACTGACGCCTAATCTCTGTCTAGTGATAAAGAACAAAAATCTTCTCCTATAAGCCTGTTTCACTGCTTCACAGCATTTACTGAGAGAGACTATTACCCAGTGTTAAACTCTTTATTTATGCAGTATACATAGGTTATTGTTGCCCTGATTCTTTAGCCTTCTGACAATGTTTACATATTTCTAATGGAGTCTCTCACGAATGTAACATAAACAAGTAGATTGTTTTCATTCCAGTCTGTGATGGACTGGTGAACTAGGCCAGAAAGGTGTTCCTCTCATCTACCAATCCTTGATCAAACTCCAAATCCTATTTAAATCCCAAATCATAATAAACTTCCTCTTTCTGTGCTCACCTCTGAACCTGAGTGAGTGTGCTTCTTTCGTGTCTCT
The DNA here is from genome assembly GCA_013397395.1 of Sinosuthora webbiana. Classification (NCBI taxonomy): domain Eukaryota; kingdom Metazoa; phylum Chordata; class Aves; order Passeriformes; family Sylviidae; genus Sinosuthora; species Sinosuthora webbiana. The sequence continues at coordinate 19,212 of VXBN01004611.1, forward strand.
ACTGATGACATCTGGTGACCTCCGACTGTGGGAATTTAAGTGTGTGGAGTCAGCTTTTAAGGTAACAAGGCTTGTTGACGACCAGTCTTTTGCAAAAATGGTATTCCGAATCTCCAGACTTGAGGCTTTGGTCTTGGACCTTTGGCAAGTCCTCCTGGAGCAGAAGAAGGTTTCTGTTTCTAGTGATGATTTTAGGCGTTTGTTTTATTATGGGAAACAGTATGGATTTTATTATGGAAACAGCCTCGGGAGCCATTTCACGGGACGAGTGGGGCCGATTTGGCCTCAACATCATCAAGACTTTATCTGCAGGTTACGATGCAGACCTGGAGGAGTTACTGGAGCTCTGGAAGCAATGTTTTGATGTTATAAGTAGTTATGTGAGCTCGGTATCTCCCGTGGGAGGCTGGGTCTCCGCTGGAAAGGTTTCCAGCTCGGATGCCGAGGCTGGGGGAGAGAAAGCAGCTTCCCTATCAGAGGCTGTGACAGGCTCCGAGTTGGAGCGGGGGGAGGAGCCTTCCCTTTACCCCAGGACGCTGCGCTGGAGGATGTTTCTGTCCCTGGCAGCGAGCTCGGTTCCCCGGGGGGCGGGGAGGACGTAGCTCCCAGCCAGCCGGGCGGGGTCCTACGGGATTCCGGGGAGCCAGCCACGGCGGCCCCAGTGATCCCGCCCGTCCCCCTGCCCAGGAGGCTGAAAAACGGGGGGATTTCTGCGCCCCTTGGTGCTCTCCCAGCGCTGGGGAGGGGGCGGGGCTGAGTCCACCCATCCCAGCCCCAAGGAGAAGGAAGAGCGAGGCTGAAGCAGAGTCCCCACCAGGGGCAGCTGTGCCTGGCTCGGTGCCAGCCTCTGCGCCAGCCTCTGCGCCTGCACAGGTCGCGGTGGACCTAAGGGATGGGCAGTCTGTCCCGCCCTGCGCGGGGCGGGCGGCGCCCACGGTGGATCTCCGCGTTGCAGACGGGGCACTGCTGGCCGCAGGGCCAGACCCCTCCTCCCCTGCGCTGGTGCCGCCTGGCGCGGTGGGTGACATGGCTTGTGGGGGGGGGCCCCGGGCTGGGCGGCCCCATGTCGGATCCTGCCCCGCGCACGGCTTTTCCCCCTCCAGCGCCGCCCGCTCCCCCACAGCCGGACCAGTCTCAGGCTGCAGGGCGGAGCAGGGTCGTGGCTCCGCAAACCACGCCCCTC